>OZ005740.1:75634070-76171570 GCA_963930735.1 Dioctria linearis | reverse complement strand
TGATGTGCTGTCAAAAATCCAGAGAGCCGCCGTGGGCGTGGTGCACAGGCGTCATGGTTGACTTATTGCCGCTGGACCTTTATTGTAAGGGGTTGGCGGCAACTAGTGCTGTCAGGCTTAGAGCGGGGGGGGGCTTTTGGACGGAGAGGGGTTTTGGGCACTCCAATATACTTCAGAAGGTAGACTGTAGGGATTGCAGGGTAGAAACTGACTAGAAAGTACCCATCCTGACTTCTGGTGGCCCAAGTAACATTTTTAGTTTTAATATAGCCAACATAACGTTGTCTATACTATTTCATAAAACTTGTAATAAAGCTATATAGTCAAGCCAACAATAATATGACCATAAAAAACCTCTTATAAAACCTAAAGGGCCCACGCTACGATAAGCTGTGAGGGCCTCTTTTTAAAACTATATAAAGCCTTATTTTTTTTATCTGGATTACTCTTTGCGATGATGTGCAGTCCTCTACAAAACTTTTCATAAAACTAAATGCGTAATTTGAACTCATCAACCTATCCGCATAACGTTATCAAAACCATCATAAAACTACTCCTCAATCCTTTTTTTAAGATAAAAAGGCATTGGAAATACTATTTCAGCAAACCTTTTATACTTGAAACTTCAAAATAAAAGTGATCTTTAAAACCATAATAATAATAATAGAGCCAAATAGATTTATATGTTCCACTTTATAATAATTTAATATGTTGAAATGTAATTCAATTTTATTTTAAGTGCAGTTTTAACAGATTAATATAGCAAATCTTACGGCGATTGAAAATTTACTGATTATATCAGAGAGGATAGCTCGAAAAATAATAACGCGCCTCACAAATAATTAAAATTAGGAAAAGTTTAGAAATAATTGTAAAATAATTTTTTTTATTTACACTATATTTAATTTTGATATTATTTTAAGTACGTTCTGAATTGAAAAAAAGTTTGAAAATGATATCCCCTAGTTCTAAGTTCGTGAAAATAATAAATTTAAAAATAATGCATTTTAAGCATAAAATGGCGATTTCACATTAAAGCCTATTTGCTACTTGTGCAACCGTAATAAAACCGTTTGATCTTAGGTTGGCTGCGATTAAAACAATTCATTCTATTGTAAATCCATTTGGTTTTAAGTAAAACCTTTCTGAGTGCTCCTAGACTGATATAAGGCCTTTTGCTATTAAATAAAAGGATTTAGTTTTGTATAAACGCATTATAAAACTTAGCGTACTTATGACACTTGTATGTGTTTATATGTATTTGCAATCGAATATAAATCTTGCTTCTGACCTTTGTCATGCTTTTATACTATTTACAAGGCTATATGCATTGTTCGTACGAAGCATTTTTTACTAATTTGAATTCATACATTTCGGAGAATTTTTAAGTTTTTAATTTATAAAGCCAAAATAAATTTGTTTGACTTTAATTTAGTTGGTAATAAAATGTTCGCTATTTTTCAAATCTATTTAATCTCAGTTAAAATCGTTCTAGGTCATTTGAGGCTCAAATAATGTTACTTACTCTTGCATAAGTCTATTTAGTTTTATATGTATCCGCGGTGAAACTTATTTCGACTTGTAAATTTCTTCTTGACGTCTAACCATTTATAATCTAATTTATAATCTATCATCCCAAACGTGTCTCATCTCTTTAAAGCAAGATTATCACTTAACCATTTCCGTTTTTTTAATAGAGCATTAATTTCTAATTCACTACGCATTTTTGGGATTTATATTTCCAGTAAGTTAAGCTGGACAGATATCTTTTCTGTTGCCAAAGAAGCATAGAAATATCTTGAATTTCTTAAAAGGTGTAAGAAATATTTCGCCCCGTCAAATATAGCGCTACAAATTTTATATCAGACCTAGAATGGACAATATTTTGTATGCCACATGACGAAGACACTTGGAAAGACGTACTAGGTTTATACGGCATTTGACTAAGTCTCTTAATCTTAAAATTATTTTCTGAAAGAATTTTGAAATGCATTCTTAAAACCTCTGTGTATAATAGTTTTATGATAGATTCCTACATATCCCCAGTAGTTTTCTTGACCAAATTATCCTATAAATTTGACTTAAAGTAGCCGTCCGTGCTTCCTAATATAACCTCCATGAGTCTTATTTTTTAAGTTTTATCAAAAGCTTAATACCATAGTCTTGGCGCATGCTATAAAACCCTTAATAAAATCAAGTAGTGTTTAATTCCTATTTTGGTGCTTAATGGTTTTATCCTAGGTGAATTGATGACAGCCATAAAACTTTTATAAGTACAAATGGATCTAAATGCTAAATAATCTTATTACTACTCTCCAGGAGGTTTTTAAAAACATCATAATAAAATCAATTGTCCTAGAAGACCAATTGGCATGACTTAAAATCACCATAAAACTATTTAGCAACTTCAAAACCTTAATAAAACAATTACAAAACCTGAGTAGAACTAAATAGCATTTAAATTGTTACTTGGGGGATGGGGGGTGTCAATGCAACGATACCCACCAGGAGTGACTGGGAGGGGAAGGACGTGGTCGTTACATCCGATATTTCTATATTTTACGGATGGGCTCCAAGACGAGTGCGGGCACAGGGGCTGGAGTGTACTCTAGAGATCTCCAGTGGCACGAGTCTTATAGACTTCCTGACAAATACAGTGTTTTTCAGCAGAGCTCACAGCGATTTATCAGGCGGCAACATTGGTATCAATGTGTAGAGAGCCCGCACGGCACATCTCCTTATATACTGATAGCCAGGCAGCCATCAGGGCGCTGGATGCTGGGCTGTTAAAATCAAAATTGGTGCAGTTATGCAAGACCAGGCTTGAGGAGTTGACTGTAAGGTACAATGTGACCATAAGCTGGGTACCTCGCCATAAGGATATCTCAGGCAACGAGATAGCTGATGAGTTGGCCAAAAGGGCTCCGAAGTGGATAGCTCCGCAGCTGTAGCTTACGTGAGGATCCCAATCGGAGTTTTAAAAGAGGAAATCATCAGGGACGCCTATCAAAAGGCAGGCCTCCGATGGACCAGCAGGGATACCTGTCGTATTGCGAGGCAATTGTGGCCTGCAAACGACAGGAAAAGGACAAGGGAACTGCTTAATAGCAGCAGAGTAAATACTAGGAATCTAGTAGGGGTCATGACGGGTCACTGGGCCATAGGGGACCATGCTAGAAGACTGGGAATAGCGTGCGAATGATTTCTGCAGGAATTGTAAGGACTCGGAGGAAATTGAATCCGTTAAACATGTGCTTTGCGAATGCCCCGCTCTGATGAATAAAAGAGGTAGGCTACTAGGTAGCTACTTCTTTTCAAGTCTGTGGGAGCTTCAAAGTGTAAAGTTGAGATACATCCTGAGTTTTCTGAGTGAGGCAGGATGGATCTAGGTTAAAGGTCTTGGATATATCCTGAATTTCCCAAGGAAAGCAGGATAAATCCGCGGCTTGAAGGTTATTCCATGAGGTCTAGGGGCACAATGGACCCGTTGGAGATCTAAGTGAGTCTGGCTGGTTGTCCAGCGGAACCCCCTCTTACCTAACCCAACCTAACCATATTATCCAGCACTTATCTAGATCATATATACGTAATGGGCAAACTGTGGATCTCAGAGCCGCATGCGCCTCTTCATTGAGCTAACAGCGGCTGTCATGGCAAATTGAAATCCTTTTTTTATTATTTCAGAACTTTTTTCCTTGAATCTTTTTAAATAAAATTAATAACTATGCATGTATTTTGTAGTGCTTTGCTATAATAATTTGAATGCGCCTATTTGAGTTTTTTTTAATGTTGCATATTCATAAGAGAGGCCAATTATCCCTGCAAAAAAAAACGAAACATTGTTTTCGTTTTGTATTTTTCAATCTCGTTAAAACCAAGTAACCTACCTACGGAACGAAAACTCCAGTGCGTACCTCATCCTTCTTACTGAGAAAACGCTAAATGAGTTTGTTAGGTGACAACCATTACATAAAAGTTATTTCAGATGCTCTACATATGTATAATCAACAGAAAAATTTGTTAGGCGACAATATTACAAATTTTTTTAAGAAACGTAAAAATATATTATGAAAAATTCCCTCATTATACCCTTCAAGCACACCCACACGTATGCTTATCAGTCCATAGGCACAAATAAATGAAATTGCCAATAAAGTTGGGAATGATTAATGAGAAATATTGAGTGCGCTTGCGTTTCCTTAATCCTGTTTTATTATCTTGTGGTGAGCGCGCTTGTACAAGAGAGAGAAGGATTCTTTGTTTTTAATATGAATTTCCCTTAATTTCTTTTAGTTTTCTTTTTTTATGGGTGGAACCATACTTCAGTGATAGTTATCCTATCAGGTAAAACTCCTTTTTTTTTTCTTAAAAAAATCTGATAGACTTTTTTATTTGTTAACGATGTGCAATTTTTCTGTGGTGTACTTGTATTAATTTTTGGTTTCAATTTCAAACTTTAGATATAAATTTATTAACGGAACTTAGAAAACACCAAAAACGAAAATACGAACCAGGAAAAAAATAGAACCTTTCAAAAAATTTGGTCGAAAAATTAGCTTTTATTGACAATAGAAAGCCGTTGCGTCTTATGTATTTCTAAAAGTTGCATTTGCATACTACACGACATTACGAAGTAAGTCATCCCCAATTTTAAACACAATATCCGCGAAATTCAAAATTGCGAACAAAGAGACGTAAGTCATTGCAACCAGGGATGCGTAAGCATTAAAGACTCTTGTCTCTTTTAGTCGCGAAGATGAAGAGCCAACGAAGCTAATTTTTTGATAGCTTGGCATATTGCATGTGCCAGACGTCCATGTGGAGAAGGAGAATTTATTATAAGAAACTTAAAGAAGTGCTTCAAGTTTTGGATCCCGATAGTACAAAACTGCATAACTGATCGCTCAGGCTCCTAACTATATCACTTCGTACAACTGAACGTTGTATTGCTGAAATTAGTAAGTTGTTGATTTGTGATTTGAATAATTGTACAGCATTCAGTCGATGTCGATGTCAGAAATATACGCTAGATGAAGTAAGGTGATAAATGCGTAAGTGTTGCAACTGATGTGTGCCTACAATGGTGGGAAGGGTCCCATTGTTCTTTCAAGCAACGTCACTGAGCTTCCAGATTTATTACCTCTTCACTGCATAATTTACCGCCAGCAACTCAGAGCTAAATTTATTTAAAATGCAAAAATATGTGGAGGATTGTTTTGCAGATTGTGAATTTAATTAGAATAACGCCAAAACTCTTCGTCAATTTGAGATCTTTGGGAAGAGGTATGGTTATGAAACTTGCAATGCTTGCCTTTTGCATTTTGTGGAAATCCACAATCCTATCAAAACGATGAATTGGAACTTGACTTAATGTTCCTTAATGACATTATGGAACATTTCAACGGATTTGTCAAACACAGTTTTTATTTTTGAAGCTGAACTTCGGCGATTTGTGTATGACTTTAAGTCCAAACTAATTAATCACTATCGACGAAGAAAAGAAGAAAAGTTAAACAAATAAGGAAATAATTGCAAGCGGATTTCAAACTTAGGTTTGAAGATTTGAATTTAAACCTACATTTGCATATTTAACGAACCCATTTATTTGTAATATTATTGAAGATAAATTTCCAATTTGCTTGAAAATTTTTAAAAGCGGTTGGGGAATGAAGTTATTAGATATGAAATAGAATCAGGCATTGTAAACGTAGCACAAATCTACTTCTATAACTGAATTTGGAAATTCATGCCAGAATCATAATATCAACACTTAAAGAAACCTGCTTCTATATAATTTCAATTTCTGCACTTAAATACTATATATATATAGGCTGGTACCAAAACGGATTGTGAAAGCTCAAACGGAAAAAATTAATAACAGGCAAGGACCAGACAGAAAATTTAGTTAAGGCCATAATTAAGAGAAAGAAACAAAAATTAAACACGAGATAATGGGAAATTCCGATATTGCAGTGGAAGGGGGGGGGGGGGGGTGTTATGGGTTGAAAGTGGTTTTTTGCTATTTTCGGCGAAATGTGACTTCCTAGCAGATAATAAAATATATCTAAAACTTTCATGAAGTTAAGGCATTTTCAACATAAACCTCCAATTTTTCGATAAACTGGCGGAAAACCGATCTTTCAGTTTTTTATTATTTTCTCTCGTAAAAATAATTCAAATTACATGATAATTTACTTTTTTTTAAATAAGCACAACTTTTTGGATCTGGGAAACATGTAGTTTCCGATATATTTACAATTTTCAAAAAAAAAACCCAAAATCTTCCACGGAAAAGTTTATTGGTGTTTCTTTCGATTTACATATTCTATCCGAGCTCGATTTATTCGTCCAAGTTTCTACTTTTTTAATAGTCTATATATGTTGACGGTTTAATTTTCAAGAAATCGCTTAAAATTGAGAAGAACCAAAAAATGCTTTTCGGATCTCGAATTTTTCAATTTTTTTTTTAATGATTTTAAAGTTTTTTTATATTTAGGTAAATAATGGATTAAATTTCAATTACAGAATTTACTTTAATATAATATTACTAAATCTGAACCAATTTAATTGAAGACAGTGGTGGAAGTCATCCTGAAACTATTAAATGAATAACAAATTAATAAAAAATCTTTAAAATTATGCATATAAACGTGGTAGAAAAAACTACTTATCAACATGAATCAGCTATGAATTTGTAAGGTAAATAAATCATTTTAATTTAGTATTCCTTTGTAGCATTCGAAATTGTACACATATTTTAGAATATTGTTTTTAGAACAAGCGTCTACTTATGAATTGCTTCAACATTCAAGTAACGCTTCAGGAAAATATTTGCTGTAAATCTAGAACTTAAAACCGCAGGTAGGAGCAAACAATAGGGTGAAGAAGAACGCTGTGTCTTGGCATCTGTCTGTAAAATGAAAGTTTTCTCGGATTTTCAAAACTTATTTAATTTCAATATTTCAGATTGACAGTATGAATAAATATAGTTGTATTATTTACAATAAATCTGATCCAGGTGATTTATATGAAATTAAAACAGCTGCTATCAATCGTTTGGTTGAGTCTAACAAAAAAGATTTGACAATAAATTGAAAAAAAAAAATGGAAAAATTGAAATCAACTCACATTCGTCGAAAATGTTAAGCAAGCTATAATAGACGATGTTCAATAGACGAATCTCAAAAAACGAAACAAAAGAGATTATCAGGAGGTAAGCAGATTATTAAAGATGCACACAAGTTTAATTTTGCATCTCTTTGCTTTGTCTGCGCGAAATTTGTAATAAATATAGGCATGAAATGCATTTCGTAACAAATGCATCTACGAGAAAAAATATTTTTGACGCTGGACAACTACGTAAAGCTTCAGATATGCAATGTAAAAATGTGCTCGCTGGATTGAATAATGTAAAAGATTTAATTGCCGAAATTAATTAATTAATTGCCTGTTATCATATTACTTGTATATAGAATTTTTATAGAGATAGTCCTTCAGCAAATGTTGGTCGTCCCCGCCAGTCAAAGTACAAAACATTTTATTGAATTATATTATACAGTATATAAAAGTGTCAATTTTCAACAAACCAAATTAAGAGCAATTTTACAAATGATCCAGATTATAAATTTCCAGACGTCAGAACAATAAAAAATTAATTGAATGATAACTTTTCAAATGAATTAATATGTCACGCTAAAAGAGATGATCTCATCATTTTATACAGAACAAATATTACTAAAGATCTTGCTGAAGATTGGTATGAAAATCCCGCAGATGAGGCCGTTAGAGTTTTTGAGATGGCTGCAAAAAAAGAGGAAATTAGAACGACATTTATATTCACGGTCATTATGAAATTCCAGACTTGAAGAAAGAAAATCTTTTCACGATGGACCTAAAACGTTAAACACGTTTTTCAAACATTACAGTTAAAACACACAATGAGAAAAGTGAAACTTAAACTTAAATATGAAAAAAAATGCAACATTGTCGCACTGTATCATATCATCTGCATAGCCACGATCATTTTCATCGTCAATTCTTCTTGTTTTATCGTCTATGATTCACAAAAAATATACATCCAAAGGGTTGATTGATTCCTTGTCTAATTTAGAATTAGTTTGCGTTCGAAATTTGTTTCATCAATTATCAACGATCCGTCAAACCAACTTTAACACCAGATGCATACATTCAGTTTGTTTTCGATAATCCCGATTATTATAACACATGTACGACCGACGGCAAAAATACATTTCACGCTATGGAATCATGATTGCAACTCTGCCATCAAGCGTTGTTTCAAAAAAAGGAAAAAACCTATTGCAAAATTGAACAAGTTCCCATCATCAGAAGAGGTTGACAAAATTGGATTTGTTGAGTTGAAGCATTTTGAACAAAAAATCGACTACTATAGAAGATATTTATGACGAGGAGTAATAACCAATGAGACTTCAATGCAAGCTTTTACTTTTTATTCGAAATATTTGAACAAGTTTTCGGATGGTTGGAACGAAATCATGCAGAAACTCCATTCGAATTGTAGTTATAAAGCATCAAAAATTATTCCCCTACCATTTGTCAATAACCCACCCAGTAACTAAGATACAATTTTTACAGTATTGGCTGAAGCGGCAGAATATAATAAGAAGCACGACCAGCCTACATGTTTCGTTACGTTTGATCAGCCACTGTGGGAAAAAGGCCGTGAAATCTTAGCCAGCTTAGTTGATCCAGAAAATGATCCATATAATTTATCATCCATCAGGGTAATACTTGGCGGTTTCCACTACTGATGTCATTTCTTGGAGCAGTACGATTTATAATGGAGAGCACAGCTGTAAGAGGACACTTTCTCGTACAACTTGCTTTGACTCAAGTTATTTCATAATCAATGAAATTAACAGAATCAAAAAAAGCAAAGTTGGATGCACGGCTCCTTCTTTAAGAAAAAGACAATTTTTCTCAGGAATTAAAAACAAGGAATTTATTGATTTAAAAAGAAATTTATCGGACAGTTAAATTTATTTAAAAGAAAAGGACGAACTTCACAATATTGGGTTCAGTACTGGGATATGATTGTAATAACCAAAGATTTTATAAGAGCAGAAAAATCAAGAAATTGGGATTTGCGTTTGAAATGTGTTGAGAGGATGATTCCATACTTCACCGCGAGTGGACATTTTTTGTATCCAAAGTCAACGCATTTATATCTGCAGGATATGCGAAAACTCAGATATTCAATGTCTGAATATGAATTTGACAAATATACGTCCCAAGGCTTTTTTACTATCAGAAGGACTCACAAATTTTAGTCTTGATTTTGGTCTGATATGACTATTGAACAAGTCTTAATGTGATCCATTAAAACGCAGGGTGGACTAACACAAGGCCGTGGATGCTCTGAAAGTGTTTAAGCTAAATTTGTTTTTTAACTATGATCATTTTAGTTCAGGTATGCAACGAAATGGAAGATTTTTGCAATGTTTCCTTTGAAACGCCGGAACAACATATAGATAGATTTTGATCGATATGACCGATTTCCTGCTATTGAAAACATAATGTCTATGTATTCGGGAATTATTGGCGATGAAACAATTTACTGCTATAAAGCGCGCAAAGATGGTGACAAATCTGTGAAATCTATTATTGGAAATAATTTTGATAGCGTTAAATTTCAAAAAGGCAAACTACTTCAAAAGCAATGAGCAAATATATCTACAAAAAAAAAGGCACACCAATGGGAGGGAAGACTTCAACCAAATACGCCAGCCTGTATATAGACCTAGCGGTAAATTAGATTAGCAACGTACTAAAACAAATAGGAGTAAGCATCCTCAAAGTCAACGTAGACGATTTCCTCCTATATGCTAAGGAAGCTAGCATAAACACAATTAAGGAACTACTAAAAGCCGAGCTACAAATGGAATTTGCAGTTGAGAAAGAGACTCCGTAAAACAGTATAAACTAACTTGACGTCACATTCACAAGGACAAACAAAGGCTTTGAAACGAGATGGCCAAAAAGGCAATAGCATCAAACAGGCTAATTAATTACCATTCAAACCAACCGACGCAATACAAAACTAACACTATACAAGAAAGGATAAATTATGCACTGAAAATAAAAAACTACGGGCATATCAAAGAAGCAATGATCACAATGAAAAAAGTACTATGGTACTACAAATAGCCACTAGCGATAACTAAGGCAAACTTCTTAAAGGTCAAAAAGAAAGGTAACTATATTGGAAGGAAAAAGGACCTCATAATAAGCACAATAAATGCAGTATTTGCCGTAGAGCTTATGAGCACAGAGAAAATGCTAATGGAAAAAAAACAAAGGTAAAGCAACTACACCAGAATAAAACAAAACAGCTAGCTAGAAATATATCAAAACACAATACCATGAAAAGCAAACAGCCATCTACAAAAAGGACATCAGTAAAATAGCAAAAACCATACAACCGTTCCAATATAACCCACCAAAAGCAAGCCTAAGGAATAGATACAAAGGAGCG
Organism: Dioctria linearis; assembly: GCA_963930735.1. Lineage (NCBI taxonomy): Eukaryota > Metazoa > Arthropoda > Insecta > Diptera > Asilidae > Dioctria > Dioctria linearis. Next base: position 76,161,057 of record OZ005740.1, on the reverse strand, counting down.
GACAGGGAAAGAAAAACGGTGCATATTTATAATTTAAATAGTATACCATTACCAAACCAGAAAACTAGAACAGTGTGATTCTGTTTGCATGCGCAAACTGTGAACAGAAGCTCATTCTGCACACTGGCAAGAAAGATGTAACAGAAACAGTAGAAATACAACAACAAGCCACTAAAAGAAACATTTCAAGACAGATGACACATAAAAAACACGAAATGAACAAGCAAATCATCATACTAGATACAGTAAGAGAAAGAAAGAAAGCCACAAAATACATTGCAGCATATATTGCCAGTAACAGTAACACAATCAGCATCAATGAACAAGCAAGCACTAACCAATTCCAAACACAAAAAAAAAACAAAAAAAAAAACGACGAACAACAAAATCATACCCGGGTATGGAACAAAAATGGTTATACATATACTACTAATAAAATAATAATAAAACCCAAAACATGCAATACAGAGGCACAAGGTACACAAAAAGCAAACCCGAAAACAGCAACCACAAGAACCACACATGAAATAACCAGTTTAAAATAATTGAAATCTACCTTAACAAAAGAGAAAAACAGCACAAGTAAAATAATTGGCGCAAAAACCAAAAAAGCCATTACTTCAGCAAAGAAAGAATCGCGAACAACAAGTCGAAAACCAAAGAAAAAATAATTAAGCCCAGAGAGCCACTACAGAACTAAGAAGGAAAATAGAAGAAAAGCTACAATTAAGGAAGCAACAGAAGCATAAGAGGTCCAAAATAATAAAAAGTGCAGATCAATAAACAACAATTGGCAGCAACAAACTACGCGGGAAACAGGATTCAACTGTACAACATACTGAAAGAATAACTTAGGTATACATATACCATGACTATAATTTCAAACAGCCGCAAAAACTAGACACCTAGACTATTAGCATATAATCCTAAAATCTATACGCTATTAAATGCTGCATCTATTGTTTACTTACGGGCTGGTTTACCTTACATCTGTCGAGTATCACAAGAATCTTAAAAGCTGTCCGGTTGGGTCACTGCCGGAGGTAAAATGCAGTTTCATGAATCATACGAGTATATACGTACACACTACGGAGAAGATCTTCTCAAAAACTACAAAAACTACAGCAAAATTTAAAAAAAAATAGCTTTCACTATTCAGGCCAGAATATTTTTACTAAAATTTCGTTCTTACGGGCTAATTCCTAAATTCATAGTAGACAGTATTTCAAATGCACTTAAATTATTCAACAGCTTTAAAAAAGACTCTAAAGACATTCATAACGCTTTCCACAGTTTTCTTAACAAGCTTTTGAACTTAAAAATTAAAGAGAAATGTATAGAAATTAAAACTCTTCGAAATACACAAACCAAAATAAAGCGAGAGATTTATCAAAAATCTCTCAGAGACTGTGCTGACGATTTTATGTAAACTCAGCATGCTGCATTCACAAAATTTAGCAATACATTAAGAAATAAACACGAAAATAAGTTCGAGCGCCTGATTATTAATGTCGGTACAAGCTGGTTTGAAAATCGCACTAATGTACATTTCCCAGACGATGTATGTTTGCTGCTTTCATTGGGGAAAAAATTCGGTCTACCATGCGGTACCAGTGATTTACCTCTCCTAACAATCATTGCTGATGGAGAACATATTTTGCAAGCGATCGATAATGACCATAGTAGGGATATTGCTAGAGTGAATTTTTGTAAATTGGTTAATGAGCAAAGATTCAAATCAAAATATAATCAGTTTGAAAAATTTATTTTAAAAGTATATGATAATACTATGAAATATCTAGCTAGAAATAAAGAAATACTAATTATCAGTGCGGATAAAGGAAATGTTACTGTTGCCATGTTGAAAACTGAATACCTGGAAAAAATTAACTCTATGCTTTTAGAAAAATCCACATACCGACCAATGAGAACTGACCCGACATAACGACTACCGACAAAAAATAATGAATACATAAAACAATTGCACAAAACCTTAACCATTGACGACAGAACTAAATTCAAAATGACAACTTACAAGTCGGTCCCTCCAAGATTATATGGACTCCCAAAGATCCATAAACAAAACTGTCCCATTAGACCAATAGTGTCTTCAGTTAATAGCCCAGCATACCAGTTATCGAAATATCTTGCAGACATTTTAAAGCATTTAACATCACAGTCAGAGTACAATGTTGTAAATTCCATAGTTTTCAAAGAAATTATTTCTAAGACTCAAATTGAGCCTAACGAATCTATGGTATCGTTCGACGTTGTATCTTTGTTTACCAACATTCCAACGAGACTGTGTTTGGAAATAATAAAAGAAAAATGGAATACCGTTGAGCCATTTACTAATTTAACAAGTAAAAAGTTCGTTGAAATGTTGGAATTTTGCATTATAGAAGCCAATTATTTCGTGTTCAATAAAGATATTTATATTCAAATCTCTGGTTTACCCATGGGAAACCCACTTTCACCGTTATTAGCAGATGTTGTTATGTAGGAACTACTCAATAACACTGTAAGCGAAGTTGAAAGAAAACCCAGATTATTAAAGAAATATGTGGACGATCTATTTTCAATTGTACCACACGACAACATTAACAATTTTCTCAATGAATTAAACAATTTTCACCCCAAACTATAGTTCACAGTAGAAATGGAAGTAAATGTTTGCTTACCTTTCCTAGACGTCAAAATTATAAGAAAAAACAAAGAGCTCATCACTGATTGGTATCAAAAACCCACATCATCGGGTAGGTTATTACATTTTAAATCCAATCATCCATATTACCAAAAACTTAACACTGCTAGTAATTTCATAGGTAGAGTATTAAACATAAGTCATCCAGAGTTCCACTACAAAAATATTCCTAGTATACATGCAATTCTTTCGCAAAAAGGATTCCCAAAAAAGATAATTAATTCCCTGGTGTTCCAGTACATATATGAACTACGGCAATCAAACTCTAATTGCCAAACCAATTCCTCAAATAATATCCCTCCCAAAATTTACAGATCAGCAACCTATATCCCGGTCCTTTCAGAAAAACTTAATAGAATAGTTCAATCCAGTAATCCACATACAAGAACAGCGCTAAAATCCTTAAAATCAGTAAGAAGCTGCTTTAGCAAAATAAAAGATAAAATTCCAAAGGAATTGGTTTCTAATGTGGTATATAAAATTCCTGTGGGGACAGTACATGCAGCATGTCCTATGTTGGAACAACAGGGCAGTATCTTAAAAATAGAATAATGAACCACAAATCGGATATAAAGTAAAAAAATAAAGGGAAAACGGCTTTGTCAAACCACTGTTTATCCAATGATCATCAGCCAGATTATACTAATGTTAAAATTTTATGCACTGAGCATAACTACAGAAAACGCCTTACTCTTGAGACCTTGCAAATTCAAAGCACAAAAAATACAATAAACAGACGAACAGCCACAGACAGCATACACACCATTTACTGCAGTATCTTAGAGAATCCGATAAACTCTTAAATACAAATGAAAAGGAAACTGGCCGTTATGAATCTCTTTCGATCAGATGTTTACCCACTAGTTGAATTTTAAAACTTGACTAGGGCAATTCACTAAGCCTCATTTTTCTTGTTAATTTATTATTAGTGTTATGTTTTGTGATTTATATTTATCTTTGTGTTAAAAACATTAATGTTTCAACAGATGTAAGCTAAAACAGCCCGTAAGTAAACAATAGACGCAGCATTTATATTGTAATAGCAAAGTTAATATACATAGGTACTTGTATAGATTTATGACGGTGCTTCTGAGGACGGCAACGATATTTGCCGAAACATTAGGCCAATAAAAGGACTACACATGATTAATTAGTTTTTTTTATTAATTGTTGACTGCTGCACCCCTGAAACTAAAAAACATCAGTCGATATTGTTAATGTATGCAACTAATTGTTCTGTTGGTTGCGATTCATTAATGGCATATTTTTATTACGAGGTAAATAAAAAATGCTGCTAAAACTTACAAATTCTGAGTGATAAAAATATTTTCAAAAACTTTGGAATTTTTAAAGAGATATTATTATTTCTTTCCAACTATTAAATATAATTAAAAATCAATTTATATATGATTTGGTTGAATTCAAATTTTTTTCATTTGGACTTTTCCAACAATTTCAGTTCATAGTTATCAGCTTCATGGTCAGTCTGCGGATTACAAATAAAATTATATTAGTGTTCAACATTTTTTAATTTATCTTTAAATTAATGAAGACTTTTTACCTTATTGTGAAAAAGACTTCTGCATTTCAATTGTTCTGGCAGGTGCTGTTCCCTTTTTCCTGAGGATTATTTACAACATAGGGCAGTAAAAAGAAACCCGAATTTATTTATTTACTCAATAACTAATATATCAGTAGTTTCTTGATTGATGAATGATGAAACATTTTGTAAAGTTTTATTTAGCAGAGCATCAACAGCGTTGTCTTCAAAACTGGAAAGCTGATCCTTTTTCATATCTATGTACTACAACAATTAAATTAAATTTTTACATTATAGGATAATTAGCCTAATTTTATTTACAAGTTTATATATATCTTTTCACGTAATGCTGGGAATTGTTTGATGTATTCCGAAGTGCAAATGTTAAGAGCTATTTACATATATATGAAAAAAAAAGTATTTCAATATAACAATTTACTTCAATAATTTGGTCAGTTCCTACTTACCAGTTTACAAGATTTTAAGTACTAAAATGATTTTTTTTACTTTTACATTTCACTTCACAAAGATTCGACTTAACTGAATACACTGATATGATTTCTAAGTTAATTTAATTAATCCAACTATATTAACAATATAATAGTCACCAGCAGCTACACTTATATACTTATATATATATATGTCATAAGCAACCATGAATATAGTTACTTACTCCTATGTTTTTAGATGCTGAGAGCGCAGTAGCAGTAGTCGTGGATTAATTTTTTATGTGTTTTGGATGAGGCCCAACTATATGTAGTTTTGCTTTTTTTTTGTAATACCTACATATTTAATTAATAGTTAAAGATACGAAAGAAATTTGTTCTCATGAATAACTTTTGACCTCTATGAAACTTAACAGATTTTAACTATAAATCAATATTCAACACATTAGGTATAAAATACCCATCCAAATCCAAGAGGAAGCCCTTCATTGACATATTCACATAACTTATTTATAGTTTTCTAACATTTCTTTTAGTACGAGTATGTTATTTAAATTTTCCATAACAGAAGATCTATTTACTTTTTTATTTTGATTGCTGCGTCTAACTTTATATAAATTGAAAGTGTTAGTCACTATCAAATATAGTCACAACCATTTTCTCTATGCGCCGGTGAGAAGATTACATTGCACGAACATATCATCCATGTACTTTATTATAGTTGTCTCATCAACATAAAACTATAAAAGAGATTCAACAGCTAAATAATAAAATTTTTAGTTAGTCTTTAGGAATTCATAACTATATGTAGTTGGGATAACTATAATATAGTTACTCCACCTATGCGAATCTATACAACTTTTCTTTAAGTGCAACACGAAAAAGCCCGCTGAGGTAAGATAAATACAGCAGATAAATTAAATAGCCTAAAGCAAAATAAAAATAAAATCATAATGCAACTACAGGAAATAACAAACAAAAAGTCAGAGTTCTCTAGAAACATATCTGAAAGCAAAAAAGCAAACCATTGAACAAGCAAAGGAAAACCAAGGCAAAAGGAAACAAGGTAAATAAAATACAAGCATGACAATAAACTAGAAAGCATAGAACTAGTACACAAAATAGAAGTAGTACAAATAACCAAGTATATATAATTAATCGAATTTTCTGTAACCGTTTTGTGAACGCCAGAGCCACCAGCAGATACAGAACAAGTGGAGTTCTACCCACGCGTAGTTAATTTAAGCGATGAACAATTACAACCCAATCAATTGCAATTATTGGGAAAATTTTTAAATTATTCTCCTATGAGGAAACAAAACATTATTGAATTTAGAAATTTATCACTGGACACTGAGGTTATTGCAGCAAATTACAATGACAATTTTTTGAGAGAAACTTTATTAAAGAGGACTTGGCAACAACTTCGACTCGCAGAGCGGAAGAGGAAAATTTTTTGTTAAACATTAAGAGAATCCTCAGAAACAGTGACCTTGTTCTGACCAAAGCAGATAAGGGCAATAGTGTGACGATACTACGTAGAGCTGATTATATTCAGAAGGTAGAGCAGTTCATTTTAGAAAGCGGGGCTAAGGAATTAAACTCGGATCATACTAAGCGGTAGCAGACAAATCTGAAGACAGCAATTGAGTCTTGAGAAATCGTTCTTCAAGAGAGTTCTTATAAAATCTTTAATGTGAGCCCGTTGGCGTCAAAACTACATGGATTAATCAAGCTGCACAAATAAAACCATCCGATTAGACCAGTAGTGGCATATACAACAGCTCCTGCGTATAAAATATGCAAGTTCTATAGTACATACACAATTTTTGCAAATAACCCAGTTTAAACCAAGGTATGTTGTTAAGAATAGTATAGAGTTAATTAACGAATTAAAAAAACATAAAATTACCTGATACTGACTATACAATGGTTTGCTTTGATATAAGTAGTTTGTTTACATCAGTTTCCTTAGATAAGTTATTTGATATTGGAAAATTGTGGCTTAGATTCTGGAATGGTGTCAGACATGGGAGCCCTATACGATCTATGTATCAAGCAGAACTATTTTCAATTTAATAATAGATTTTATTCTTTTAAAAACAGGTTGCCTATGGGCTCTCCACTTTCTCCTTTATTAGCAGAAATATATATGGATAGCTTGGAGAAGCTGATAATAGAAACTGATACAATCTTTAGTGGCTGAAGCAGCAGTTACGGTGAATGGATTGCGCTATCGACAGATGATTAATGATTTTTTATGGCCGGAATTGGATGGTATTGATCTGGACAATGTTTACTTTCAACAAGACGGCGCTACGTACCATACAAGCAACGAAACCATTGATCTTTTACGGGAAAAGTTTCCGGACCGTGTTATCTCTCGAAGAGGTGATCACAATTGGCCACCGAGATCTTGTGACTTAACACCTTGCGACTTCTTCCTTTGGAGCCACGTGAAAGAGAAGGTCTACGCCAACAGCCCAGCGTCGATTCGAGACCTCAAAGATGCAATTCGTGAGGCTATCGAGGTCATAGGGCAGCCACTTTGCGATTTGGTTATGGAAAATTTCATGAAAAGGATATGGTCCTGTAGGCGTGGTCGTGGTGGTCATTTGGCTTATGTTATTTTCCATTCTTAACGGCATATCTTCCTCTTTATAATGAAATAAAGATCCGATCTTTCGTCTCAAAAAATGGCATATTTCTTTGAATATCAAAATAACACCTCTTATTGGAAAACCCTGTATAAGATCTTTTAAACCTAACAGAAGTGATTCTGCTATGGCCAAACATATGAACGAATTCACACACATTTGTAAGAAAGAAAACTTAAAAATTCTTCATGTTGAAAATAAGGGGAAAAAATTGAATATATCAGAAAATTATGAAATTTGGAAAGCAATACATAGAACAAAAAACATATTGAATGAATATGTCGAGCCAATTCGTTCAGTTTTGTAAAACATGTTCATCAACAGACAATGATTTGATGGACATATGTGTGTACATTTTGTTGTATTTTATTTTAAGTCTACACGAAGAGATTCTACAATTTGTAAATGTATACCTGTTAGCACTTGTCTATTCTCCGATGATGGTCCAGTTGGACCGAAATAGCTGTCAGAATTTATGAAAAGCTTTAACTTGTGAAAATAAAAGTACATGTACAAAAGGATACTAGTTTTATTCAAGTATATAATATAATAAAATAAAAAGGTAGGCAAAAGTATGCAAACATAACATACAAAAAACATAACCACGCAAATGCATATACATATAAAAGTAGTCTAGAATAACCTAAAATCAAAATTGGCATAAATAATAGAAGAATACGCGAACAACCAACCAAGGATACACTGGATACAAACTAGAAGCACAATAGCTCTAATCCTAAAATGAAACAAAATAATAAGAGGAGCAACACCCAAAAGGAAAATTCACATCCATGAAATGAAGGTTATAAATTCATAATTAAAGGCACAGAAATACAAACCAAATGAGCATAAAAATAGCAATAGAAAAACCCAACAGCAAAGCAAAGAGAACATGCAAATGCAGCGCGAAATATAATAAAAATAATAATAATTAATAAACACGAGAGCACTGAAAAGCTAGTATCACTAATGATGAAGCAGAAATGATGACACCCCAGAATCAAAGCAGCCGTATAAACACAGCCACAATAATACACAGAACAACGGGCAAAGCAAATGCAACAGAGTCCGGGAGCAAGCTGAATCTGGCACCGGAAGAAGTACCTGAAAATTATTCAACAAAATCAAACAATGCAACACATGCAGATAAACAAGAACTTATCTGACAACCACACAACAGTAATAAGTCACCCAAACAAGAATCCATAGGGAAAAGATATATGAAAAGAAAGTAAATCCACCATAACACTCCAATGATCCAGCAGAGAAGCCCAGCATCGAAACAACTCAAGGAAAGGGGCACCAGCTGCAATAAATAGGGCCCCATGAACGAGCACCCACAGATTCCAATAATCACCTGAAAAGAAAAGTGCAGCAATTAGTAAAAGAAGCACACACAAAGCTATTAAAACTTACCTAACAAAAACTGAGTAGTAAAGAACTAACCAAAGCCAGAATATAAACCACAAATCTGTCAAAATACCCTGTTTCCAATTCCAATAAAAGCTAAGCACGGCACAAACGAAGCAGCAATTAAGAGTGGAGCACCATAAGAACGAAATAGAGCTCCTGAGGGATCCCATAGATGATAACAAAATCAGATAAATCTGAAAAATGTAAAAGAAAATATAAATAAATGAGCACACTTAAAAACATAACATTAAAGCACACAAAATATATTTAAGATAAGAAAATTAACAAAGCACATAAAATAATCCTAAATCCACAATCTCAAGATAATAATAAGGTAAGATTTAAAGCAAAAATTCAGAAAACAACTACAGCACACACAAATAAGGAACACACAAAATTGCAGCACCATATGGATCACCTACAATCTGGCAGCCAGCAAAAAAGGTAGAGTTCAAAAACAAGGGCAAGCAGCTAGTACAAAAAGAATAATCTAGATGTCGCAGTAAGCAAAGTGCACCGAAGAAAACTGAAACGTGTACGCGCGCAAAGAACAAAAAGTGAATGATTAGATAAGGATACGGCAAAGTAAAAAGACATGAATTGTAAACAATAAAGAAAAATAGAAAATTTTATTTCATTTTATTTATTTGTTCATTGATTTATTTATTTACCCTTAGATATTTCAATTAAAAATTGCCAATTAATTACTGTTAAGCACAGGTAAACAACACTGAAGACTGCGAAGTATACCAATAATGTAGAAAAAGCAGGAGAGCAGTCAGAACAAAAAAAGTGAGAAAGAAGTCCTGCAATATGAGCAATTAAATTTTCCCATATCAAAAACTTCCATACGGAAATTAATTAGTTTTCAGCATCAGCCAAACATAAGAACTGGAGTAGGATAGATTAATATTATATGAATGCGTAGAATAATACATATTCAAAGCAAACATATAACCCTTTCGTGCGCACGCACAAATTAGGGAACGACCACTCACTCAAAGACATAATAAATGATAAACCGCTGATGACGCTCCGTGGCAAGAGCAGAAAACGTTCCGGTAACGCCAACCAGACAGCCTACATGGGAGAAAATGCAATAAAATACATTGCAAAAATAGGGAATAATCGGCTGAGGCATAATCGTTCAACATGCAAGAAGCCCACTGAAGCTAGGGGCCACTATAATTGCATTAATCGGTAATGAAAGTGAACCTAGCGAACACATAAAATCCATAAAACCGTGCAGCAAATATACTGAAGGAAATCTTAAAATTATCAAAGAATGTGCACAAAAAATAAAAAAGCAAAACGAAAATAACGGAAAAAAGCAATATAGATATTAAGAAGCAATTCATCAAAAATAGAACTATAAGGAGTCAGATGTATTCTATATTATTTGTGTATGCATTTTAATATAGTTTTATATACACAAAAATTAGATAAACCTCAAGAAAATAACCAATTACAAAATCCACATATATAGCGTTAACCATTGCCGTCTTTATGTTCCAGACCGTGACATCGAATTCTTTGAATGTATTAAAGTGGTACGATTTCATACTTCTCTTAGCATTTGTTCTTATGGAAAAATGCATTACTTTCAAGTTCAACTATTTGCACAATGTAAATAAGCCTTCCCCCCCCCCTTTCACAATTTCACTTTATCGCGCATTGAAGAGATAGATAACAGGTAATAATATCTCACACTTAAACCATATTACTAACAATAGAAAGGAATGTCGATGAGTTTAAAAAACCGTTTTTATGTGATGAAGCAAAATCTAGAAGAATAGTGTACACATTGTAAAAAGTAGTTTACTGAAGTCAAGAAGGAAAAATTAAAAATAAGGGTTGTTAGTATCAAGAGTTGATTAATTAATATACAAATAAAAGAAAACTTGAGAATAGTGCTTGTTTTATTTCGTGAACTGTTCCAGTACTGAATATGGTATTAATTTTTTTATATTGCACAACTTCCGACCTTTGGAAAAATTATGATTTTTATTGCAGCTCTGAGCACTACTATTATTAGCAGCTTCATTTCTGAGAGGTTTCAACATGTTCGATAAAAAAAGATGCTGTTTAAATTGTAACCTTTATTTGCTGGTATACCTCAAGGCTATGTGATGGTCTACTTATTTTCTAATGATACACTATTACTAAAATATCAGGAGTTAATAATTAAATTTTCACAATTATTTAAAATTCATAACATCTAAGAGTTATAACTTTAAGCAAACTTACAACTTAGCGTTCCCATATTTATTATTTTACTTTTTAAGTACATCCGAACCTTGTACACTTTCCAAATCGCAAACTAATTTTATTAAAGAATAACACTGATACATTAATTATATCAAAATTTTAACGAGCGTCTCTTCCACTTTTAAATTTCTCTGCGAAGAAGAATTAATCTGAAATTCTTTAACAAGCTTTATAGTTCTTAATTAATCTCAGTTTCTGCAATAAATATCTTACTTCGGGTTCGTGTCAGACGATGGATTACAACAGAAAAAATATATGGAAGTAATTTGCTGAATGGTGCAATATTAAGAATGGAAGTGTGAGCTCCACATGTGTGAAAGTAGTCTAGAAAAACTCTAAGGATGCTGTTGATATGTACCTGCAATCTAGCGAAGCGAGAATGAAGCAAAAAATGTGTACTTTTAGTATATAACTTAGAGGGTCTGAAATTAAAATTTTTTATAGAAGCTTATATTAAACCTCTTCATATTGTGCTTAAAATTCAGATGCATTTTTTTGATTGAGTATAAAAACTTGTTTATTGCTCGTTTAAATTTCATGTTAAAATACTTCAGAGTTTTATAGAACGTAAAGTTTACCTTATAGTAGGTACTCAGAGGTTCTGAAAGTAAAATGAACCTTAATGTCCGCAATTTTTAAATGTCTTAATGGATAGACACTATGCCATTTTGTATAGAGCTTCTAAGAACTGAGTTCGTTTACCATATTCTCGTGCATTAGTCGATTAGCCTTAAAAATATATTTAGAACTTATTCAGGGGATTTTGAAAATTCTTTTCATCCTCTCTCATACATATAACCACTTTTTATAATTAGAAACCAATATGGGTAAAGTGTTTTCATGCCATACCTACCTATGGCCACCTTCCGGGCAGAACAATTTGACTTTTTTATTTTAGTAGAATTTTATGTTTTTGCAATTGGAATGTTTTTAAATTAACTACTGAAAGCAATAGATCAATTTCAAAAAAGCAATAGTAGCTCTTTTTGGCACTGAAGCCAGCGTTAGAAAGTATGGACAGGGATTTAGTATTATGCTAAAGGGTGTGAATTAAATTGATTTTATGTATTATGTGAGTTTAAGAACGCAGTGAATAGAGGTCAAGGAAGCTCGCTCAACAATGATTGAAACTGAAATGGGTAGCTTCGGCTTTTTCATCCTATTCATTAGGAAATTTGTTTAGTTTAAGAAAGACAATTTGTAATACCTGTTCTAACGTTGTGATCGATGTCTTGCAGAGTAAGTACAATACTCATTTTTTGGAAATCGGTGGGACTAACGTGAGAGTAATTTATTTTGGGCACTTTTTCCCTTTTCCGAACTATATACAGGGTGTTCCGTAAATGTCTTTAATCCTTTAAGGGGATGAAAGTAGAGGTCATTCGGGTCAAAACAGTCTAGATACTTTTATATCGAACTCCGCTTGGTTTTCGAGTAAATCGATAATATCGATTTTCGAGATTTTGCAAACCTTTTCAGAGTAATTTCGTGATAAGTTCTATTGTAATTATTGGATTGTGACGTTCAAACCTATATTTAAAAGAACACATATTGGGCTTTCTAAGAATGTATAATAAGTTTTAATTGTGCCTTCAATTATTTAAAAAAAAAAACAGTTTTCTCTAGAAATTTTTATTTCACAACAATTTTTGTCGCGCTTCAATGTACATTTATTCGAAATATCACCATTGTAAAAACTTGGCAAAACTATGAAAAAATTTGCGCAATATGTTCTCTATCCAAAATGACCTCCGTGAGTGCTATCGACAATAACAATCAAAAGTTATAAGCAAACATTTGGAAGATGTGCCCATCGAGGTAATCTTCAGTTTTTTCGTAGGATTCTATCTCCTCCTACAGTTTGTAACCTACGACAACCATTTATATGTCATTGTACGGGAATCTGAACTGGCTATTAGATAGGGTACTTTTCGATTTCGAATTTCGAAAATGGAGGGGGTAATTTCGAAAAAAACACTTTTTTACCAAACTTGATATTTACGTAGATTTCGGTATTCCACATCTTCATTTTTGCGGGAGGGGCAAGCTCTGGGAGTGGCGGGGGTTCAAAGTTTCAACTTTAAGCTTATTAATTATCCAGCCGGACGAACTTTTGAAGCCTTAGGTTGGGCAACTCACAAGGATCGTAGGAATCGCGAAGATATCGTGTCCTATGATCTCCTCTGCATAAAATTAAAACCTAGGCAAATATAATTAACTTTTCATATTTTACCATACCGCAGCAGTGCAAATTTCTACAATTTCTGACATAATTGTAATTTTTATGTATGGCGATGGACATTTTAATTTTTAATTAAAACAATTTTCGCACAGCAAATCTTAATTGACGCATGTAATTTTCATAAAATGTGTCAAAATACCTTTAAAATGTGCTGCTTATGTTCTTTTATGTTATGCTCAATAACAGGAAATATGTTATGTTACGATGGATAAAATAAAATAAAATTTCTGGTACAGAATAAGATTTTAGGGAAATATCTTATTTTAAGGCATAACATAACATAAAATGATAAAATTTTACCGACAGAATAGAGCCCAATATCTGAAAAATAAATTTTTATTTTATGATTTAATAGGCATAGCAGTAAAATGAATAGCTTTTGGGGCTGATCTGCAATATCTTCTGTTGTATTGCTTCACGGAAATATATCGCATATTTTGATAATGGGAGCATTGGCCAATTTTCAATAATTTTTTGTGATATTCAGGCCAAATACAAATAGATATTGAAATTAAAAAAATTTAAATCTTATAAGTTCAAATTATTCTGTTAAATTATTCTAGTAGGTACAGTTATTTGTGTAATGCATAAATGTAAGCGTCGGACTATTCTTTTCAATATAAATCCAAGAGCACTTTATTCGGATAAACGGTTTGGAAGATATTGGCAAATTTGTTTACCTAAACTGAGCTTAAAACCTAAACCGAATTTAAGAAAAAAATAAATAAAATCATCTTTTTGCTGAAAGTTGTCCATAATTTCACCTGTTAAATATTTTATTAATCATTATTTCTGATACACCCTGTATTTTGATCAAATTCACGATTTCATGAAGAACCATGAAATTTGCCAAATATAGGAATTAAAGCTCTACGTACATTACGTCTACTAATAGTTATTCACAGAGCATATGCAATACTTAATTTGTACGTATATAACTTCTTGGAAAATTTAGGAGAGTTTAATTTTATTTTGCTTTGCATTTAACGTTTGAGTTAAGTTTCCTAGTACAGCTATTTCATTTAAAGAAATAATAAAATATTATTCCAAAATAAATCTCTTAAAATATAATAACTCACTGCAACAATACACAATACTTTATTTTCCGTTAGGGAGTTTCTCTCAATTTTTCCAGTTATGAGTTAGAATGTTTTCTTCAAATGTTTGTTATGCTCTCATAATATTTTAACATGCCGCCTTTACAGCGAAGACTCATTCCCTGACCCATCCTCCATCCCCTGACGCATCCTTAGACCCTGCGGAAGCTCTTTTCAACAGAAACAAATCTTCTATCACCTTTATCCGAATATGCTCCGTCCTGCTTCTAAACCCCCCAAAAAAAAGTCACGTCCATGCAGTGCACACGAATTTCACTCCTATCTGGTTTCTCTACAGGCTTCAATATCCATGACCCAAAGCCGCTTAGGCTACGTTCTTCTTAAACGTGCCAAATTGAAATTGGAAACGTTCAGAAATTTTATTTATTTTTCCCATGCGAGAAGCGAACTCAAAATTTTGGAGTCGGTCATAGATGAGAATAGAAGAATTTTAAGAACTTTTTTTTTTATTTTTAACGATTCGAAATTAAATCATAAATACAAGCATAAAAACAACCGCCTGGTCCGGGATTTCAAACCGGGACCTTCCGTTTTCCGGGCGATTGCTATTACCTTTGAGCTAATGAGACAGATGCTTTTCTCTATTGTATTCCTTGATTTTATTCATATAAAGCCACACACTTTCATCGTTACTGGTTTATGCCTGCTGAAAGCCAGACTTGGCTTAATATATTAATTAACTTGTTTAATTAAGTTGTTCATAGCAAGTGAAAAAATGTTAACCCATTTATGAACAGTGTTGCGTTTGCGCAACGTTAGTCAAAATGAAGACTGCTCCCTTTGTAAGTTATTTAAACTTGCGCCTGACAATCCGCAATATATCTTAACACTCCTATGATCATTGATTTTATATATAAATAGATGTGCCCAAAAATGTGCACGGTTTTCTCAATAGATGCCGCATGTACCGTTTTGAACAGATGAGCAAAATAGAGCTTATATTCTTCGACGTCGCGAATATTTTACTTTCGGTTAGAGAATTTATTGTAATTCCAGATTAGGAAATTTTAGTGATGAGTTTGTTAATTATTATTATGTGTTAAGCACAATATTATGTATCTACATACATGAATATTGGAGTAAAATTACAATACATAAATAAAATTTAGTTTCCTGCGTTATTCATTTAATAATATGATGATGATATTTGTTTTAGAAAAGATTATAGTGTATGATGGATGTAAAATTAAAAATAAAGAACTTTCAACAGAAATTTATTTTGTGTGACAATTAGAGCATCAAACTTAATACTATTAAATGGCTCCGCTTTATTACTTTAGTAATATAAAATAAGATGTACCCGTATCAGTAGCTATTTAAACGTATTGATTTGAAGTTTTCTTGGAATGTAAAAGGAGATTTTGTAGTAGTTTCCGTGACAATAACACACATTAGATTTCAGATGTAGATTCTTGTCAGCCATCTGATACCTCGCTCGATTGAAGTAGAGTAATTTTTCTCAATAAAAATTGCGGAAAAATTCGAATTTCGATTTTGTTAGCCCTAACTTTCAAATTTAGATAATGCTAGAACACTGGAGAGTTAATGACCGAAGTAAGGCGTTATTAAAACAAGGAAAAAGCTAGAATTCGTATAAGAGCAATTCTCACAATACCCTAGAAGAACGGCCGTATGTAATTTCTTTGTGTAAGTTTAATCGATAAAATGGTTATTCGCATCAATTTCTAGAACGCAGGAGATTTGTAGTAATATTTTAATGAAAGTCGCTTTTCTTGTCCAGACCACTTTCCTAATTGTTTGTGTAAAAACTGACATTTTACAAAAGCCACGTCGTCTTTACTTTTTCCTTTAAGTAATTCTCGGCCTTATACAATTTGGCTTTCCTCGTAGAATTAAATATATGTCGCGGTACCCTCAGCCTTTCATATTTTCTTTTCAATTGTACTTCCATTTCCGGTGAAGGAAACTGCCACTGATGTCTTTCATCGATTTCAGGTATTTTAGGCATCTTATAATTTTTTAGATAACTTCGATCATTTGGTCCCTTCGTAACTATTAATTCATCTCCAGATTGATAAGAATCACTTGGAGAGACTTCAGTAAAATTTGTACTAGTACACTGAGAAAAAAGCACTGGTAAATACAATCAAAAACCAAGATTAGATTAACGGCTTGTTTTCAGCCTATCGAGCTTTTGGTTAAAACAAACAAATTTATTTTGTTATTTTTTGCTCAACAAATTGGAATAGTCAAATCAACCAAGTTTCGTCTGAGTTTTATTATAACCAAAACCTTTGGATAAGTTTATAAAGTTTTAACCAATTTTTTTTCAACCTAGACATTAGTCGATTCAACAGAGCTTTAGTTAATATATGAACTAAGAGCTTAGTTCATTCAACAAAAATTAAGTAACTTTCCAACCTAAATTATGGTTAATTTAACATAATTTCTAACCTAAGCATGGTTAATTTGAAGAAAGTTTGGCCAAGTATTCAACCAAGTCTGGGGTCAATTTTACTAAGTTTGAATAAATGTTCAACCAAATTACAGTTTATATTAACATGGTATAGCAAAAACCATCTTTAGATTCCAATTTACTACGAAGTTTTTGGTAAAATGGCTTACATCATGGTGAAGTTTCGAATTAACCCAACGACAATAAAAAAATATTTATTCTTAATTAATCCGTAGTTTCATAAAAAATAAACCTATCAAGGAAATAAGAACAAAATAATAAAATACTTGTTTTTCGAACTGGGTATTCTTTATTACGTAACGATAATATAAAATTTAATGTTTTTCATAAAAAAAATATTTACTACCTTCTAATAAAAATCCAAATAAACATTACAAAAGAACAACTCATTCATTCAATTCAAAAAAATAGTCAGGAAAACATTATTTTAAATATTTTAAATTTTTACAAAGTTATAATATTACTAAATTCAGGCAGATGTACATATAACTAATAAGTTTAATTTCTTAAAGATTACATATGAAATTTTGATTATGGCTTTATATTTAATTGCTACATATTACATATTTCTATGTAATATACCTTCATACATGTTATGTTACTATACATTACGCTTCATTAATTTTTATGGCATTTTTTAAATCACTAATAAGGGTAGCAATCATCGTCATATTTAGTTTGAACATCATAAAAGAACCTTTGAATGAAATTCCAAAACAAAATGCTTTCTTTCGGATATGAAATATGAAGAACTTGAAATAGCTTAAAAGACAAATCTAATGCACTTAAAAAAGTTTCAAATTTAAATTTTATGTCATCTAGTACTACAACGTATTCGTTATACAATTTTTCCTTTTCTCGGACACCAACTATAAATGGTTGCAATTTTGAATGATTAGATAAACATAAATTTTTCATTTCCTGAATTTTTGTTATAATTTCATTATGAGTTTCTACAGTTATCATCAGGATTTCTTGTGAATCTTTAATACTGTGTTTTATTCTTGATTTGGTAGTTGATGCCCTTTGCGCTGGCTTAAGTAAAGCGTGCAGCAGTTGGACATTTTTAAAGTCTGGAATAATCATTAGACTTTTTTTTAAATAATAATAATAATAATGTTAGCGTAAACTGTCTTACCAATATTTTGTGACGGGTCTTGCGTCATAATGTCGTCTAATAACGGCTTGATCCGTTTATCTTTAATATTTTTCTTGAAAATGGGAGGGATGTATTTAGTAAATAAATCCCAATTGTAACAAAGACTTTTCGGGATACATGAAGTGAAAATCTGTTTCGATCTGGAAATTCAAGCAACACTTAGAAACAATAATAATTAGAAACAACCAACATTTTTTACCAACTCTGGGGCTTTAGAATGTGTATATAATGGCCAGCTTTTCAGCATATCAGCAATTGTCATATCACTGCTTGTAAGGATCTGCTGAGTTCTATAAGACCTTGTTAAAAACCACTTTGCTTTTATTAATTCCCAAGGTTCCCTGATATGTTTAAGTACATTTTATATCTCATGCATTTCAGAATCTGAAAAAAGAGTTAGTTAAAATACATTAAGACTAAAGAAGTAAGTACATATATTAAGTACTGAGTTTGTTTACCATTAGCTGATTGCTCAGAATTTGCGGGAGAATCTGTTGATTTTTCTGATACAGGGATTGGGTTTGATTTATAGAAACACTCATTTTTTTCATGAACTTTTTCCTATTTTGGTTACGGTCATACAATTTGCCCTTAGGTGGTAGTTTACCTCGCCCAATAAAATAAGTGCTCTATAATTATAATATTTATACAAATACATATCTCTCCATGTGTATATGAATTTGTCTTACTTCTATTTCGGTAGGAAATATTTCTATGATTTGTTTAGCTATCTGTTTAATTTTGAAAACATTCAGCTGCAGTCCATTCTCTATATATTTTTGAATTATCATATGAGTCAAAGTAGTCCTGTGATGCGGCTCTAGTACCTGGTTGATGTTAAAAAATAATATGATATTTTTGCCCTCTTCCTTACTTTGAAGAATTTGAGATACATTCTACAATATGAGATGATATTTAAAGATTCAATAATTATATTATATTAAAAATTACCAATGATAAGGATTTGTGAAAGTTACTTGAATGACTTGTTAGTGTTGAACCAGATTCTGTTCCAGTTTGAATATCAGTGCTTTCAAGCCTTGTTTGATTGTTGCTTATAATTGATGCTTGTAAGTTACTACTGCTCGTAAGTACCCTAAATTTAAATGTAATCTAACTAAGAGATTAAGATAAATATATAAAGCATTTTACATTTTCCTTCTGCGAAGTAAAAAGATAGTGTTCAAACTTTATTCTTAGCCCAGCTAAATTCTTCGGGAAATATTCTTGAATATGTGCTAGTCTCATAAATTTTAGTGAGTCCATATCTATATCCATTGCTACAAAATTAATCAATTATAGTTTAAATTCCAAGTTAGTAGTGCATAATACCAACAAATAAATTTTTTAATTACTTCATCCGTCATATTCCAACTTTTAAGCAGGTGTGTTAACTCCTGGTTGTTATTATTATTAAGATCTCGTCCTCGGAATTACAAAAATATTTTCAGGTTCTGTTTCTACCAGATATTCATTCAAATATCCCTGGATTGACATGTTCAAATCTGTCGTTAATTACTCATTGTAATTACTTTCGGAATCCATTTTTGTTTCTTATAATTTTAAAATATGTTCAGCAATTTATTTCACAGTTTTTACCTCTAAATTTCTAAAGCTGATCTATAGTAGATATATTCCAAAGAATAGTTCTTATGTTAAAAATTAAATTAAGCGCCAATTCCATTAAATACAATACTGTTATAAATAAATATAATCTTATTGTTCTAAAAATATTTCTTTAGCCTGGCCATAGTGTTCCCATTTTCCAAGAGGCCCATCAAAGATTGAAATTGATTTAATTTCAAAGGACGGGTCTTGTTTTTAACTACATTGTATGCCACAAAGTGATCATTATACGTTAAAGTTAACTGATCACAAACAATACATATATTTGCTGGATTATATTTAAATGTAACTATTTCCATAATTTGAAATAATTCTATTGATTTTTCAAACGAATTGGGTTAAAAAGAATCCTTTTTCTTACACAATACTCTTATATTCTATTTGTGAGTAGCAATTTACTTCATTTCGAGAAAGATTTTCGCTCGAACAAATAATTGGCATAAAAGAGCTTTCTATTTTGTGGTAATCTTGAACTTTTGCTGGATATTCTGGGGGAAAAGCTATTAAAGAAGCAAACTTAAGTTGAGCTTTTAATGCAAGAGTGAACGTTATACTGTGCCGGCTTGTAATAACTCGAGCATACGTTTTGAATTCTTGATGCTTAGACTCAAATCTAAAACTCCAAAAGTATTTTGGTGGACCAGCATATCTGATTATACGAGGATAATGAATAAGAAGGTGGTATTTAGGCCTGAGAGTTGTATTAAATAATTTCACATATTGATCATTGTGAAGTTTTATACGTTTTTCTAATTCTTTAAGAATGTCGTCAGTAAAACTTGCTAGAAGCAGTTAGTCAATTAATGGAATAAAGTTTGTAAAAAATTTCCATACGTCGTCGGTTTTATGTATTAAATGGCCAACCATTAGGGGAAAAAAATGTACAAATGTCCACATTTCTTTCGCAGACATATTAAACTTTAACTTTTTTAAATGGATAGTCGTTATAGGCTTTGAAAAATTACCGATTTCTGTTTTTCCGTCTGAAAAATGTTGTTTTTGGCAATTTAATGCATCTAACGTAAAAAATTTCTTTTTTTCAATAAAATCAATCAAAATATATGCCATATTATCGTGGCATACTCCTTCGAAAGCGTCATGCATTAAATCAACAGCAAAATTGGTAGTAGTATGGAATGAGGGAATTTGATTCAAAATAGATTCTTTATATATACCTTTTTCAGAAATAATGTCAAAGCCATTGTTTGCAAGTGTGCGGAATGAAGAACTTTTTTTCAACGATAAATACTTTGTTGAATTTTTAACTTCTGTGCAAAATCGGCAAAAATAAAGAGCTGAAAAAGATTTACTAAATTCAACCATTCGATTAAGTCCAAGATTATCTCCAAGAAAAAGCCATAAAATGAAATAAACTTTTTTGGAACCACAGGGTAAATTTAGAATAATTCCACCTGTTTCTAAGCTTTTTATTTTTTCTATCAGTAACTTCATACATAAGTCATTTCCAAATTCTTTGAAGTCGTGAGCTTTAATAAGTGCTGCCAAAAAAAATTTCATTTAATTTCGATGTATTTTGTAATATTGGAAAGGAGTAATAGATACCCGTTATACTTTGACTACCGGCATGAGACCCTAACGGATTGTTTATTTAAAAATCGTCTGCGTACATAAAAAAAGGTATTAAAATTCTGTCTGGAACTTACGTTTTTCCTTCCACAACTGACCTTGTAAAAAATTTCTAATAATGCGATTTTCTGAATTATATTTTTCATTATTTTGTAAGTACTTTTTTAGAGTATTTTTTTTTTTCAAATACTTTTTTAAATTGAATATGTAATGGTAACAAAACTCCTTTGCTTACTTTTGCAAAAAAAGCATGAGTTTCTAATATTTCATTATTGATAGTAAATTGGTTTGATTTTCTAAAATAATCTTTCTAAGATAAATATTTCAAAAACTTGTATTCGCTATGTATTTCTTAAAAGGGTTCTTAATCTCTTCAAGAAAATATCCCATTTGTTCTTTCATTTTTTCCAAATTTTCAAATTTGGAGAAAAATAATTTTAATGCATTTAGCAAAGGATCGATTATGAATTTAATTATATTTTCTTGTACTAGCAGAATATTTTTTCTGTTGAAATTGTTACGAGAGTGTAGTTCTAATGTAAACAAAGCAGCACTTTCGTGAATTTTTTCAAGTACAGATATGTTGTCTACGTTATCTTCTACGTTGACATGCTTGCTCAAAGGAGTGTGACACTTATTGAAATCTGTAGATTGAAAATTCTCACTAGCGATATTATTGGTATCGTTATTTTCATTTGACGGAATAACGACATTTTCAGGACTTTTTCTACGAAGCTTTTTTCAGTATTAATCGTTTTGTCTAAAAATGTATGCCTTTTAAGTAAATGTCTTTTATAGGAAGATATATATTCAAACTTTTGAGAACATAAGCTTTCACAACAAATAAATGTACTGTTTGTACGGTATCCATGCAAAATTTTTAAATGAGCTATTTATATTTCAACTTTTTTTAAATATTTTTTAAATTTTTTAAATGAATATATGTATGTAGGTACATGAAACATCTGAAAAATTTGAAAAAACTAACTTTTGATATCTAATTAAAATTGTCTTAATAATTTCTCCGACACTAAATTGGAAATTTTTAAAACAGATATTTAAATGTGTTAAATTTTCAAAATACGGAAAATTAATAAATACTTACAAATGCCTCTTGATATTTTAAAATGTGGTGCTCAAATTTTATTTGGAGAACATTTTGTTGCTCATCGAACATGGACTTTATTTCTTCTTTTGTAATTAATTTTAATTTTTCCATATTGATGTTGTTTTCTAAAAATTATTAACAATTATTTTAGTTAGTGCGAAATGCTTTTTAAAATATCGTAGTAGCTATCAATTTTATTATATATTTTATATATTCATGTAAAATAATTTACTATAAAACACAACTGTTAATTTTTTACAAAAATTGAGAGTTCGTCCAAGCACTTATTTTATGAATGCAACTCATTTCACAAATATTGCAGTGCATTGAATAATAATAATATGCATAAAAATATCACAATGCACTGTAAAATGTCTTATTTCCAATAGCCACAAAATTTTGAATTATTTTTAAAAGAGCATTACAATAAATTTTACTTACCAAAGCACTTTTCCATTAAATAATTAGAAGATTAATTTCTGGAACATAAAAACAATTTTAAACTTTTCAGTTCTCCGCGGATTAGTTAGAATAGAATAGAATACACGCCCGTTTAAGCAATAATTTTGTTATATTCCTGTTAGTTAAGTGTTATTGACCAAGCATTTTCTTATTCTCAACTTAAAAAGCTAAGTTAAAAATAACAATATATTTTTGTTCAAGCGAACTAGCTCGAAATAGGGCTTGGTTAAAACAGCTTGTTATTTCGGTTGATCCAACTTAATTATGGTTGAATGGAACTAGTTTTTTGGTTAAAAAAATAACCAAGCCAGTTTTGTTAAATTTACCAGTGTTATTTTTCTCACGGCCGTTGGGAAGTATTTCTTAAAGGCTTTTTAATAGTTTGCAGTCTAGAATTTTGCAAATAAAATTGGCAAAAACGATCAGTTCTATTTTAGAACAAGAACAAATAAGAGGGTCAAACGATTTCGGAATACTTTCAACAGCTAATATTTTTTTACTTGAGTATTTCTTAATATCTTTGTCATATAAGTGATTTTTACAAAAATATATACTTCGAGAGGATATCTTGTCAATTTGAAGTTATATATCACCAGAATGCTTTAACCAAATTCCTCTCCGGTAATCATTCGGAACTCCGAAAAACGAGAGAAAAGAACCTGGTTTATGTCTATTATTACAGTTTTTATAACTGCAGGAAAATCTCATTTTTGTTTAAAATTATTATAAAATTTAAATTTAGTGCCACCTAGAAGCTAAAAGTACAGTAGAAAACTTTCCTCTCAAGCCTGAAAAGATCCAAAGTAAAAAACCCACTTAAATCTACGCACACAATAGAAATACATGAAAAATAAAAATTTTTAATTAGGAAATCAATTAAACAGAAATTAAAAATGACGTCCAATCAAAAAACAAACCAAATAATGTAACTTAACCGAAATTGAGGAAAAACAAATCAAATAATAAAATATAAAAAGGTCAAATTCAAAGTTCAAAGAATTGAATTGAAATTCGCAGGAATATCAAAGAAACCAAACAAAAATTTAAAATAACTACCTAGAACCTAAAAGTACAACAAAAAAAAAATTGCTCTCAAGCCTGAAAGGATTCAAAGTAAAAAACCTACTTAAACTTACGCACACAGTAGAAATACAAGAAAAATAAAAAATATTAATGAGGAATTCAATTAATCAGAAATTAAAATGACGTCCAATGAAAAAAAAAACCCCAAATAATGCAACTTAAATGAAATTGAGGAAAAAAAATCAAATTATAACGTTATTAAACCAATAAAATATAAAAACGCCGAATTCGGTGTCCAAAGAATTGAATTGAAATTCAAATGAAAATCAATGAAACCAAACAACGCGGAAAATTAACACCTTTTGAGTAGAAAAGAGTCTGCCAAGTGCCACGACAGAAGTGTTTCCTAAGTTAAATCAGAAAATATGAGCAACCGCATAAAACCCATAGCGAAAACAAGTCCAAAACAGATTGTCCGAAACTATATAGTATTCGTTTCGTACCCATAAATTTCCACCGACGGATATACGAATACCTACGACTGCAATGTTATCGAAACAGAAAATATCCATTTTGCGCATGTGCATACAAACATAGAGCTTTGTCTTTATTTGCCCACAGCTCTGTATTTCGTGAGTATGGTGAGTCACTCGAAATTATTGTAATCCAATTCCAATCAGAAAGTGTACGTGCAATGCATCAATTCAGGTTTGCGGCTAGAAGTGCTGCTATTTGTGACTACAACCATTATTTACGACGGTAGCGCCGTCAAACATGAAAGCCGTCCAACATTTTATTCCAGTTTGGACACATCTATTTATATATAAAATCAATGCCTATGATCACATTCACTTCAAAATTGATTTTATACCCTAGATGAAATCTATAGGGGTATACCAAGTTTTTCATTCCGTTTGTAACACCTCGAATTAATGATGGTAGAGCAAAATGAATTGGACACCCACGCATAATATTAAAAGTTATTCTGATTTTTGCATGTCCGTCCGTCCGCCCGTGCGTACGATAACGAGAACGCGTTCACTTAGAAAGCTGAAATTTTGTACACGGACATTAAAAAAAAAAGTAAAATTGAGCTGGAAAATGAGACAAATCGGGCAACTCCGTCGTGGGGTTGCCATACAAAAATTTCGTTTTTCACGATATATTTGGACACTAGCTGAGAATACGTCCACATAGAAAGCTGAAATTTGGTACACTATGTTTTCATACTAATAGCAAATAAAATTTCAAAAATGGGCTAAATCGGGCAACCCCTTCTTGGTGTTGCCATATAATAATTTTGGTTTTTTACATATACTTTGAAAACGATCAGCATTAGACATTTTTATTGTACTAAAAACTTCTTCAGAATAAGAAATCCTATAAATTTGGTTATAATCATTTTTTCTGTCCGACGAGCCGTTCTGGAAATATATGCGAGAAACCAATGCAAAAAATCAAATTGCTCAAATGGGTGACCATACGAACTTTCATACGTGCATTCATCTAGGGTATCATAAGAATTGGTCTTTTAGACCAGTTCTAGCTTTTTCACTTGTTTTTTCTTTGAATTTCTTATGCGCATGGGGCTCTGCTTTAGTTGGTTTTGGTTTAGACTTGCAGCAACATGAGCTCTACTGATAGAAATTACTGGTACTTATTTAGTTTATGTACGATTTTGATGATTTCTGCTTAGCATGATCAAAACTTGTCATTTTAGTGAAAAACTCAATGCCTTTGCAAAAATAAAAGTTTTAACATGCTAATTTTCTTGCTTCTGTTAGTCTGTCGCGTAAACGCAACACTGGGCAAATAAAGCCGTTTTGTGATTTTTGGTCTTTTTTGCATAGGAAATCAAAATTGACTCTGTCAGAGATTCTAGATGGTATTGACAATTTACCGGAGCAGACTTCCTGGCCGGATGAAATTGTATTGCCCCCCCCCCCCCTCCCCGCCCGTAAAATATCTTACTGATGAGTCTGGGAGTGAAGAAGAGGAAAATCCAAGCCATGTTTCGAGTAAGAATCTGGGGTTACCATCAACGACTTTGAAGACGACACTTAAATAGTTATTCCATGCACTACCAAGCCCAAACGACGAAATGAGGATTTTCGAAGGTAAGGCTCTTTATCTCTCATCTAAACAAAAATTTTTTACGATACGCTCCGGTGGAAATGAATATTTCCATCGACGAAGCAATGCTCCCTTATTATGGACAAAATCTCTGCAAACAACTTATAAGGAACAAACCGGTGTGATTTGGTTACAAAGCTTGGGTTGCAGCTAGTCGATTGGGATACTGTTGGCAGTTTGATATTTACCAAGGCCGATCTGGAGCTAGAGAAATGCAGTTCCTCTTGGAAAGGATGTTGTTCTGACATTTGCAAATACCATGAAAAAGACATTTCCCGAAGTTCACTTTGCATTTTATTTCGATAATTTTTTCACAAGCCCAAATTTAATGCACGAGCTCAAAGAAATGAAATATAACGCTACAGGTACTCTTTGTGAAAATCGTCTAATAAATATAGCTATTTGTGAAAAGAAAAAATTCAATAAAAAGAAAAGAGGTGACTACCAACATTTTATCGACAAAAGGAATGACCTTATCGTTACCCGTTGGAAGTATAATCAAGTGATAACCTTACTGTCAAATGTTAATGGAGTATATTCTATTGGCTCAGTGAGATGATATGTTCCTTCAGAACGAAAAAAATGTGATATAAAGCAACCAAATGTCGTAAAACTGTACAACACGAGCAAGGGGGGTGTTGAATTACTCGATAATCACATTGGGAATTATCGAATCTGTATTCGGGTCGGGGTACGAAATGGTATGCTCCAATTGTCGTATGTATGATAGATCTTGCAGTAACGAATGCACATTCTGTTGCTAAAAATTTCGGCGCTAAACTTGATGGCCTAGAATTTAGGCGTCAGCTAGCAGAGGCACTTGGGACGAGATATGGAAAACTAACTACAAAAGGGTGATTAATAAAACCTCCTTCGCATTTATCAAGTGGAGTTCATGTTATGCTACAGGAGGACAAAAGACTACGATGCAAAGAATGCAAAAGTCAAACTGTAATGTGGTGCAAGGTCTGCACGATTGCTCTACATAGCCATTGATTTGAGAAATTCCACCGCAATTTGATTTAAGTGATGCCATTTTTGAAATGTCCTTTTTAATTTTTTTGTTTTATTTTATAATAACGAACTTTTTTTTTAACCCAAATATTTATGTCATTTTGTTTATTGGAATCAAATAAAATTAAATTGTTGCACTTCTTAAGAAAAATCATGTTTTTCTTTAAATTTCCCAGTGTTGCGTTTGCCCAACGCTCCATATTTTTACTATTATTAACCATTTCTTTTCTTTTCTATATTTACTATTTATTTGATGTAAAAATATCGTGAAACTTAAAGAAAAATAAAATTTTCGGAAAAAGAACTTTGGGCATAAATAGGTTAATTAAACATTTATTGAGTCAATTATTGTTTCAATGAATCAACCTAAAATATCCTAATGAACTGCGTTTATTGATATAACGAACGATTTTATTTTCAATGTAGGGTAGACACAAATTAAGAAATACAACAGGGAAAATCATATGTCCCGTTACCTCAGTGGTAATAGCTGTCGCTTGGAAAGCGGAAGGTCACGGCTTCAAACCCCCGACGAAGCGGTTGGTTTTGATCCTTTCAGAGTACAAATAATTCAAAAGAGCTAAAACTGGATATCCAAAATGGAATAAAGTAGAGACACCATATACAAGTTCTTTTGATTCATATACTTACTTCAGTGACATATAGACAGAATATACGAAAACTGTGCTGAAAATATTCACACTGGTATCATTCCTCCCATCCTTAATCCCTTGGGATATTGGCGAACTCACAATTGTATATAAATTTCCAGCTCCCAAGTGAGATGTCATTTATATCACAAATTTTATCAATTCAATTTAATTTACTCAATTTTCGTACAGGTATCATGTCATCAGTATCAGTATCGGCGCTAGTAGAGCTCGAAATAATGAGCCAATGTGTTCGACACGTGGTCATCTGAAGCATTTAAAATAGGTCAGAATAAGTCAACTTAACACATAACCTATACCAAGAAATATTCATATCCTGGATTACCTACATGCAAATGTAAAAACGGGGTTGTGACAAAAAATCCACGGAATTGCCCACAGTACCAACCATTTAATCATTTTAACGCGAAAAGTTCTTCATCAATATTATTCGATTCGAACGTGATAACAACTGTCAACGAGACTTGCAAAATAGCGGCAAAAATAGATCTTTGGCAGAACTATGCTACTATCCGATCTCTGACAGTGGCAGGTTATCTATTAATCTGTAGGACTTTTATAGAGACTACTTCAATCAATTGAATCACATGTGTCCTACTGGGCAATTCATTTTTCTTGCTGTGTTCATAAATTGTTTTTGCAATAACAAATTGCATTCCTGTGTGGAGTTCGTGTGAAAATACATATATTTATATTTCAAGAGCAAGCCCATCAAGCAAAGTGCCCGAATCATTAATTTTATTTGCATTTGCCGTCCACATGCAATTAAAAATTCGGGTCACGCTCTCCTCCACTATGTTCACTCAGAAACCAGTCGTGTTTTCAGTCAGGAGTAGTGGAAAAGGTTTCTGGCAGGATGAGTAATAATTTTAGTTTAATTAGAAGTGGCTGAGCTCGTCAGTAAATATTAAAAAAGGAAACAGTTCATTAGCCAAACACTTAAATTTATAAAATATTTGCATGCTTGTGATCATGATATACCAACGACAAATACTGCTTCAGAATAGCAACAAGAATAAAATATGTAATTGCAAGACAGCTGCATATCCTTCTGAAGGTATACATAGATGACGTCTACTTAATTTGTGTTCTCGTTTTCTTACCGCTTCTATTATTTTCGAACGTACCATATGTATCTTCTGCACGCAACTAAATTTTTGATATATTAAGACAGGAATTTTAGCTGTTTTATTTATGCTGTTGCCTAACAAATTGCCCTTCGATTAACCATCCAGAGAAAAGATTTACTTTATTCATAAGGCATCCCGCCATAATCGTGAACTTTTTTGTATGCAAAATCAGGGGATAGGCGCCGACAATATCGCCTCCATGCACTTATGCTCCAAGGGCGTGTGAGAAAAAAGAATTTGGCACACGAATAACTTCTGGTTGGAAATGGATATAACGTGGTTCATTGGACGACATTCGCCAATTTGTGTACATATTTTACAAAATTTTAGTTGAAATTGGATGGCTTGACGTATTAAATCTTGATCGGATGGTTTTTATGCAACAAAATCTTGTCCGTCTCCCAGTATAAAATCTTTAAAAAAGCGGAGATTTCACCAAACATAATCCTGCATTTTGTCTCCACGCTAGACAAACAAATTCCCGTAAATGCCTTTAATATAGGTAAGGCAGCAGTTTGAGTATGTTTATTGATATCCTAAGTCCCGCGACACACGATGATACATTCTCGATACTAGACACGACTTAAAACCGGTTTTGTACCGAGCGTGTATCAGTCCATGGCACACGGTTGATACACAGTTGTTACATCCTCTTAATAGAAAAATCAACCCGTTGTTATTTCCAAAGCAATTCCAAAATTGAACTCTCCGATTCTGTTTGTTTTAGTACGAACGAAGATGAAAAATCACTTTAGTTACATATACTGCACCTACAGCACATCTGGCAAGTTGCGATCATGAAAATAGTGTACGCAATCGAAGAAAGTGTTGAATTATAGAATGGAGAAAAGTTCGAGAAATAATCCCGAACACCACTCATCGCTTCCTGCACTATATCTATCCCATTTGGCATAGGAGTAGAGCTGGAAGAATGGATTGCTTGCAGTTGGTATTTTGGAGGCTCAAATATGAAGTTATCCTCCAGGGGATGGTGTTCTGATGGAGGAGTTTGACCAGCTGTTAAGTTCTGTATGCTAATAATTTTTATCTTGCTCCTTGCTACGGCCGAGACATAGGAATCGGTAGCCTCGCTGCCCTTATATTGCAGGCCTTACTAGCGGAACTGCTTCCCAAAGTAATAAAATGTTCACTTCCGAGACTGGAAGGACTTTCCTTATAATATGGGGTAGAATATCCTTCTGTATCAGTTTCACCTGATTCGTCAATGTCGCATTCCTGATTTATGTTAGATATATACGGCTGCGACTCGCAGAGCCTTCTTAATGATGCTATCCCAGAGCCTCGTTAATGATGCTATCCCAGAGCCTCGTTAATGACGCTATGAATTTTTAATTTTGCGTTTGACAGTATTTAGTTGGAAAACTATTCGTCGTAAGTTGGTTTTTTTCCTTAAATTTATTGTCATGTCTAAAGTAGATTACGCAGCATTTCATACGTCCTTCAACTCGAATCTTTTGTTCGGGAATTATAAGAAAATTAATAATGAAAAATAATTTTCTGCGTTATTTTTAAATAACTTTGAGTTTTATTTTCTATTACAGTTCCCATGTTCGTATTGAGAGTAGAATCAAATTTCGGAAAGGTTTACTCTGTGCTGGAATTTTCCCCTATGTCTAGGCGAGCTAGATGGCAAGCATATTGGATTTCGAGCTTGACGAAAAACAGCCTAACAGGATTATACCTCTAGCGTTGGTTGACGAGGGCTGAAAATTCTTGTACATCGATGTGGGTTCTAGTGGTAGAATGAACGATAGTGGGGTTCTGAGGAAAAGCAAATTAATGGAAGTAATTGAAAGGGCTAATGCGACGTTGCAGAAAAATAAAGTAATAGGAAATAAACGTAATTTGCCATATGTTTTTATTTCGGATGATGCTTTTGCTTTAAGAACTCATATCCTTTAACTCCACCCATTTCAATCAAAGGAAAAGAAAAAGTAAATTTTCACGCATTTGGTTTATTGACAAACATATTCCGAGTATTACAATCAGCAATTAATTTGGATTTTAACAGTAAATGTCACTTTTTATGGATGAAGTGATGATGTAAGAATCGCATTTTTTGTAAAAAGTCACGATGTCATTGTCACTTGGCATTTTTTCTGATCAGAATCCAGCCCCAGGTCAACTAATGATACTGTATTCATTTGTTATTGCTTAAAAATATTTAATTATATTTATCAAAATTCAATTACTTAAATTACTGAGCGCACTTGCATTTTACTCAAATCAATTTATTAATTTAAGTTATTACACAGTTGCTTAAGAAGAGATCAACCTTGACCTGGATTATATAGCTATATAATTTAAGCAAGTGACAATGTTGTCAAATCATCTTTTCTACACTGCTTACACCCATAATTTCGATGGTGCAGTAAAATTACAATCAGTGTACACTACACCACAATGTGATACACCTTATGTTCAGATCCCGAACAGATCGAACATCAGCCAAATTAGCGAAGGTCAATATGCCACAGTTAATTGAGTGCACCAGAAGCTTACTTGATAACCAATTTGCGCACGCTGCATGTTTTCCTGCCACCACAGGTGATAAAACGCTCGATTAATTGTGTGACTCAGTGACATACATAAATAATGTAGAATAATGTCCATACATTCTTTTGCAATTGCTTAGCCTTTGATAGAGTCATATTTTGTTTCTTGTTTTTTCTTTTTTATCATTAATTTTCGCAATTGTTTTTTTATAGCTTCTTTAGCTTCTGTTTACAATTTGTGTAAACAAACTTAGTTCCGTAATTTCTTTTGTTTTTGTGTACAATTGGTGTAAGCAACTTTTAATTCCGTAAAATTTTTGCTTATTTTTATATTTTGTAATCTCTCTGTTAAAATATTCTTCTACTGTGATAATTTTTAGTATAAAAGTACATGCATTTGTTAATAAATTTACAGTACAACCAAGAGTCAAGTACTTATTACTTCGTAACCACTCTCTTCAGCATCAAAGTCAGATTAGACACACTTTTTAGTCTGAACTCAAGCTTTTTTCTTGAGATACATAGTCGATCTCAACAGCAGTCTTGTTTAGGTTTCAACAGACTGTTAAAATCTGCACAAGACTTATTTTTTGGTGATTCTGAAGCACGAGAATCATTACATGGTCCTTCGAGCCTACACGGAACAGCAACATTACTGCTAGTACAAGGTAAACGTAGCCTGCACAATATCAAGCGAACTTCAGAGTCCTGATCAAAGGCTACATCATTCATAAAATAAAAATACATCGCATTACAGCTGTACGTACATAGATTCAACACACCGATGAATTTCGTTCGTCAACTGATCACACATCGTAATAAAGGTGTTTGTAGTTTCAACACACAGTTGAATCTACTATAGCCATTAGATCTAGCGGCTAAAAGTGAATACCGGCGTCAACGCTTTTCAAGTAGATCATAAAAAAACAAAAAATCTCCAAGCGGTCCAAGAACAGCGGTCTCAAGAGCAGCATTACAAGCTTCATTTCACTGACTGCAGATCAAAACGCATCAGAACATAGGAAAGTGAACAAGCTGTCTCAAAATACATTTGAGGTGCGGTATCATTCTAACTGCATCTACACGTCGTTACCTAAATCACGGTGAATTATAGTAAAAGTCTCAACACACTGTTCAAGGCTTGCGCAATACATTTTACAAGAGTTAACCTTACAGGTTAGAACGTGAATCATCATCAAGGTTACCGAGGCACAACTATAGATTACAATGGCCACAAAGGCAGATGATATCATCAAGAGCCAAACAGATATACTTAGGAACTTTAAAAAAGATCCCGATGATAGGAAAGACAAACAGTACTTGAACAAAAGGCTTCATGACCAAGCGATAGCAGTTATGGACAAAAAACATCCATACCAGAGAACTGGCTTATTTGAGAAAACTTTCGAAATTTACCAAACTGCCGTGGAGCTGATATCGAACTACGAAACAGAAGAACCGTCTACCTCAGCTGAACCAATCAAAAACACTAAAGATCCCTCCATCCCGCTAAAAGCACAACTTGATAACGCCATTAAGCAGACAGATGCAACTACTTCCGCTACACCCACGCTTATGCAGCCAAAGGTATCAGGGAAAGTTGCCGAGGATGATATCAATACAGATTACGTTCATCCTACGATACAAGACATTCTTACAGCAGCTCATAATCAGGAGCTTCCAAACACATCAAGCAATATAATGAACCTAAGTGTCCAACATAGAGACACCTTGCCGTTTCTAGAAGCAAACAAGTATAATAATTACCCGAAACTTCCACCAATAAAAATCCCAAAGTTCAATGGAGATTAGAAGAAATGGAAAACGTTTATAGATATGAATGTCATACATAACAACCGAGTAATAAGTGATGCAGAGAAAATGCAATATTGATAAAATCTTCATAATTCCGTCTATTGACAAAGTCAAATCATTTTTACATCCAGGGCAGACAGTGCATTCAGATTTAATACAATAACTTACTTATACCCAAGTAAATTATTTTGAAAGTGTACGTCTTAACAATTTCTTCCATGATATGGATATATAGATCAAGGGTAGTAGAAAGCCCACTTTCAACCTTGAACCTTATAAATACTTAAGTATTTCCCGGAGCAGCCTTCACATTGTGTTTATTCTTACCATCTTCATTATCATTGATGTCGTAACTTTTACCATGCACTAAGTCTTCAAAATGATGAGCAAATAGAAATACAGCAAGTCAAGGCTCCGCTCCGAGATACAAATACCGTAGATATTGCTATCAAATTTTCATGTGTACAAGTTCTGATAGTAAGTGGTGGCTTTCTTGCTATTAGAAGTAACATACCTACGTGGACACTAGAGGTAATAACCCATCTCATTTTACACACATATTCAACTGAATGAAACTCGTTCTTGTGTATCTTTTGCTCCTACCGCTCTGCGTACTGAGGCTTCAGCGAACAGGAATATGATAGAGGCGTTCTAATTAAATTTATGCAGACCAGACATCTGCTGTGCGGTGTCCCATTCATGTGTCTTTGCAGCGAATATTCTCGTTGAGGAATCAAGTACTCCCAAGAACTTAGGTGACAGTTATTCTTACCAATTCGGCGAATATATGTTGTCATATTTCGTGAAAAGGAAAACCTTCGAAAGGAATTATTATTTAAACAAATGAGTCATAGATTGGGTGCCAAATTTCAAGGCGTGAAAGTATTCTTACGTAACAATATGACAAATATCTGACTATTTTTACCATACTCTGAGCAATTCGACAAAGAAAAGCAGTACTGCCATGGAATTATGTTTACGTAAAGCGCGACAGGTACAAGATACGTTAATTATTATTTTTATACCCTAGATGGGTCTATAGGGTATACTTAGTTTCTCATTCCATTTGTAACGCACAGAAATAATGATGGTAGAGCAAAATCGATTGGACACCCACGCAAAACATTAAAAGTTAATTTGATTTTTGCATCTCAGTGAAATTTTATACCCGAACTTTAAAAAATTAAAAGTAAAATTAACCTCGAAAATGAGACAAATCAGGCAACACCTTCGTGGGGTTGCCATACAAAAATTTCGTTTTCCACTATATATTGGGACACTGCCTGAGAACGCGCCGACAGAGAGCTGAAATTTGGTATATGGTGTTTTTATAGTAATATCAAATAAAATTTTAAAAATGGACTAAATCGGACAACCCCTTCTTCTTGGTCTTGGAACAATTCTAGCTTTCTTTACGCGCTATTTACTAATTTGTATATCACCTACATAAATATAGTATAAGTGAATGAAGAATGGGGTCATTCCATAGCAACACAATTTGATTTGAATCAGACAATCACCAATTTCATTTTGCTTGCTGCCTGTATTAAAAGACTTTGAAATCCTTAAAATTCGCCGATTTTTGTCTGCTGAACTATTCAGCCATTCCACACGACATCGATCACGTTAGAACCTAGCATATTCGATTTGGATGGAACTTTCACAGTTGGTATGAAATACAAAACTAGCTCCCTTATATTTTTTGTTACCCTTTACCAAGCCCTTCCACCCCGCCCTCGTAATTTTACGATAGAATGGCATTTTCAAAGTCATAATCGGGAGCGAAGCAACCGGTTTTTCTGATTCAAATGCCAAATGAATGATATGAATATTTGGGGTCACAATATTCCAAGGTAACGTAATATGGTCGTATTGTACCGAAGCCTGAGTGGAATCTAGTGTTCTTAATTTTCTTTAAAAAATTGTTCTTTCCTCTTTAGAATAAATGAAAGATCATGTCTCTGTTATAATTACAATCAAATTTATGATTTTTAATACAGCTCAGTAGTCCAAAAATAGCGTAATTTTAAGGATTTCAAAGTCCTATAATTTAAGCAGCATGAATCGCGGAACAGAAAAACAAAAAAGTTGAGTCGTAATATTGTCTCATAACTATTTAACTTTCTGGAAGAGAAGAACGAAATTAGTGATGGTGGGGTGAAAAAGTGAGTTTCGATGGATTTCCTATAGAATCGCCCTATAGGCAAGACTGGATGGTCCCGTCAAATTCTCGTGCTTTTCATGACTGCGGGAATTGGACGAAAATATAAAAGATTTTCTGACCAAGCGTCCCCGCTTATATTTAGCGTTTTCGATATTTAGTTGTGTTCTTTCGACAGACCACAAGAAAGCCTTCGTAATCAAGGTGACCAAGGACATATTGCTCATAACTACAGTCAATACAAGTCAAGAAGAAATTTGCTTCTTTTTTATATATTATTAAGCAAAGGTCAGGGGATACCCTATAATGCAAAGCATAGTATGGTAGCAAGGTGATAAGGAAATGATTAGAGACATGCAGATAGTGGCGGAGGTGATGGTGTATGTCACTTTTGAATTTTCGCAAATTGTAAGCCCGTGTAAATACAAAAAATGGTAGCTGTTCCACATACGCACATCTGGGGATAAGTGAAAGAATGTGCGCGGCCTGCAACATAAGCATACATACAAGCACTCTACAAGAGTTTATCCTTCATATTTCATCAGGATATTGACCTGTGTAGCGATAAAAAACTTAATAGTATCCGACATCGCAGCGGTTTCCAAGGGTCCTCTTATCGACGAAGTTATTGCCATATTGCCATCAAGCTTGCAATCTGTCACTTGGACAACATCTAATGAAGCTGAGGTTGTCGATCAGCCCAGACCGAGATAAGCCAATTGCATTCCATTCTAGGTATGATATAGCACTTTTAGAGGAGAGCTAGATTCGATTGGCTGCAACATTTATCACACCATTTCAGAAAACTAAGATATTTCGATGCTTATTTGGCAATAGAAAAGATGTAATCTCTCTAGCTTAACTTAGTGGAAATGTGCCAAGAATGTCTGCAATCAGTGCTCCATTAAAATAAACGGCAGTGGATAATTTATGATCTCTTCTTAAGGAAATGAGAAACATGTTAGACTGAGATACATTGAATTCGACTCGATTAATTTTGCCCCTAGCGAGGATATTATCAATGTCGTTATTCAAGTATCTAATCATGCAATCTCATTTGACAGAGGTGGCATTCCCTTTGGAGTCCGCAAAAGAGTTAAAAGAGCAAGCGATACCCAGTAATTGTCATCATTGAAAGTAAGGGAAAGCAGATAATTAATGAAAATTAAAAAGAAGGAGGGAGTGATAACAGAGCACTGGGACGCGCCAGCATTTACAAGATGAGATACATATGCAACGCCATCTAATGCAAGCCATATATAAGGATTATATAAAAAACGTTCAATCCATGGTAGAAGACAAGGGCGAGACCAAGAGCTTTGAGTTTGGATAAAAGGGCATGATGCCGCTTTTATTAAGGGCGTTTAAAACACCCGGGGCAACCGTTTTGAATTGACTATAATAATTTCACTTAAATTTTTATCACAAATACTTTGGTTAGATCCTTTTTGCCGGAAAGAGCGATTGCAACCAGAGGAGGAATGTTTAAAACACAGCTCGACCCAGACTCTAATTTTCAAGCTTATACAGAAGAGTTACCTCCAGCATATTAATTTCCGCAATACATTTTTTGAACGGCTTGAAATTTAGATTTTTTATAGATATTCGGTTTCTTATAGATTTAGATTTTACAAGGACTTGGACTATGTAGCTTATAGCTTTACAATTTCAAATCAGAATCTAGACACGTGGATAAACATCACAAACTTTAACATTTAACATTTTAGATAAAGGATCGAGTTTACACGCTGATTAATCAAAATTATTGTTTGATTTCATATTCTCAAGGATAAAAAATTTAAAACGCCTGGTTAGCTTACCATATTTGACAATTATTTTCTTGTAATTATGAGAATGCAATTTCACATTCAATTTTATCTTCCAAATCTACCCTTTATCTGCCTAGATTCAATACCAATCACTACAGTATAAGTCACAGAACAGAAGAAATTAAAGCAAGTAGCTAAATAAAAAAGAATGAAAATTATATAATTACTGTTAATACTGTCGATGTTGTGCTATTCTCAAAACGGTTACTTCTACGCTCATGTTAGAAAATTTTTCAATTTAGAAAACAATTTGGGTTCCTTAGAGAATGTTAAATAACATCGGCGACACGTCTATTTTTTTCTATCCATCTTAATTTGTTTTTTTTTTTTGGAGATTCTATAGGAAAGTACTTCTTATGACCATGAAAATCTCTCGCACTTTCCCATCCCAGTAGATTCCCCACATTTTATCAAATTGCAGTATTACCTCTAAATTAGTTTTACTCCCTCATTGATCACACCTTAAAAATAAATAAACAATCCTCCAGTCATCTTCACAGGCATAACTTGCAGCATCAAGAACAATCTGAAAGAACAAATATATATTTAAATCAGTTCAAATTGAACCAAAGAAACAAATGGTTAGCAAAAACTATTCCATTAACTAGTTTGTATGCAAAACTGCTAAGAAAACGAGTTTCTTGGCAATACAAAAACATGTCATATAACCTGGATAAAAAACATTTGCAAAACGTGGCAAATATATTCAAGCATGCAAAATATACAAATCTGCAGCTTGTAGGTACATATACATTTTTTTTTTAAATAATAATAATTTGCATATTTCTTGCTGGAACTATTAATAAAGACTAAAAAATATTATTGTTGACTTACCTGGATTACTAATTCATAAAATAGGGACAAAAATCATATAAGCAACAGTTGAATACCTACTATCCAAATTACCCGAGGAAAGGTCAATTGGGTCAATCTGAACGCGCGCAACCTTTTGATACTACTTAAAAGGTGCTAAATTCGCCAAGTATGCAGATTCGCGAAAATAAAAAAAATATTTCTCACAATCAGTGGGAAAGAGACAAAAGAAAGTTCAGAAATTTTGACGTTCCACATCGGAAATTGACATAATATAGCATGCGGTAGCCATATTGTTATTTTGTGGAAAAATTAGTATATCTAATTAAATAACTATTGAAAATTCATGCATAATTTAAAATAAAGTAACTCTAGCATGAAAAATATATTAAAATTGTAAATTTCGTGTGGAACGTATGACAAAATTGCCGCTCAGAGCCTATAAAAATGAGGTTTTCTTTAAAGAATTCATCATTTTTTTCAATAGCGATCGTACATGCATCAGATCAAGTCACAGTTTTCTTAAAACAATTTCAGCAAAACAAGCATTGAATAAAAAGTACCAAGATACATTATTCCATATGTTTAAATTATTATGCAGTTGGTGCTGGCAGACAAACAGGATTGGTTTTAAGATAAGTATTGAGATTTAACATGAATAAGTGGCGATAGAAGTGTTTAGGTTGCTTGAATAAAATTAAGCATATACTAAATCTGGCATTTTGATGATATATGCAAAGAAACAGCTTAGTTAAGATAAATTAAGATTTGAAGTGAATAAAATAAGTAGTACATAAATTGCAGTGAACACGGTGAATTTAATAGAAAGAGTTCTAAATTGCATTTAATTAAACGTATGGGATGTTTATTATATAAACAATTTAAAGATTCATTACAATAGACTAAGAAATAATCGTGTATGAACTAATTGGACATAATAGATTAAACTAGATACATGTAACTCAGAATAATATTCAATAAATGCAATAGTAAACATAAGCGCACATAACTGTTATCCTTTGGGTGCCATGCTCTAAGAAGACGTTCGAAATTAACGTTTAATAAAAATCAAAGAAAACCAAATGCTGAGATAGCATTTTATTTAGGTTTTGTTATGTTTTTTTACAGATTCTTCTCACTATTCCAACTGGGCACTTTAGAAATAATTTTACAAAATTTTTACAAATTATCACATAAATATTCAGATAGATCACTTTAGAAAAAAAAAATCTTAATTGAAAAACTCCCGAACTTGTTGCGAGGCGATTCTAAAACAAACTCCCCGACTACCCATTAAAGCTTCTTTTTTCTTTTTATTACTTTCCCACGACGTAAAAAATCATACGTGCGGTGGGAATGTACAAAAAGTTTAGACGCGGTGCATATGCATGAAATCTGATATACACTTGTGTCTTGTAAAATTAATATTTTAGGTGATGACAATAATTGTGTGTATGTATGTACATACGATTAGGTTTTATGAATTTAAAAGTCTGTTTGTATGTATGTACATACGATTAAGTTTTATATATTTTAAAGACCGTATGTATATATATACATACGTTTAGATTTGACGAATTTAAAGAAAAGCTACATGTATGTACACGCAAGTACTTTGGAGGAATTGAAGTGAGATATGTATGTACTGCACGTGGATAAGTGTACCGTGAGAACGGAATATATGACTGATAACAAAATGCAATTTATGCTAAATTGCATTTTGTTGCAGTAAGTAAATGCTTTTTTAAATGTAAATGAAATTTGAATGAGTTTTTACGTTAAATAAATTTTACTTTTCAGGGTCAAATTGGTATCACGTCGATATATTGCATAGGGCGATATATCGATGTGCTTTTAATATGGTTGTGATTCGTGGTATAGGCACCTGGGTCACACATAATCTTCAACATACCGCTATACTATCCCACCTAAATGCCGAACTCTAGCTCTGAATGTCGATTACAGCTACATTACAAAACACCCTATTTACCCTCTAAATACCCTTAACCGTAAGTGTCAGAGCAATCTTAATCGCGAAAAAAATTTAGAACGCTATTTCTCTCGAGCTTGCGTCTTCCAGTAGTGTTATGTCCACATACACACACCTGTTTATAATTAATTACACAAATTATTTTTAATTAAACTAATAATCACTTGATTTTGCAAGACATTCATACGTATACTCCCGCATCTAGCAACCTAATGACAACTGGACCAACATATAAGCAAAACAAATTGTTGCATTGCTTTAAAAAAAGGGCCAATATTCTGACAAACTCTTGGAGCCTCCTTTCTAATTCATTCCTTAAAATGATACAGACAATCCCACAAAGTATCATGCTTCGAGGATAAAAATAATACAAGATATTTATCTAATTGGGCTGAATCATCGGCACTCCCTATGCTTGCATACAACCGTCCTGCATTCCAATGTGTCTAAAATAAAACATAAAAATTCATTAAATTACATATAAATTAAAAAATATCTCAAGCTCACCCAAAATCCCACTACCGTCTGATTATTTACATTTTGTAATGTCATCTAGTGACATTTCGTCAGGTAGCAGGTGGCACCACAATCAAAAGGGGACCAAAATGAACCAAGCGTTGCCAGGGAAACACATCATGAACCTGGGAAATGGCTATTCACAGCGGCTATAAAAGGACGGCGAGCCGCAGCAATATTACCCATTCGCTTTTCAGAGTCTAATCTGAAAGCATCCTCCACCAGAGTCTAATTTGAGTTTCCTATCATTGAACAAAAGAATTATTTTGTTCTTTCGTTCTTATAAGTATAGTTCTACTTATATCCAAACTCCAAGAAAATCTAAAATATCCTTCCCACGTGTGGAATAGAAATATAATTCTTCTTACACGCTCCAGCACGTTGCTTCAGAAGTGTAATTCTGCGTACACGTTCTCAGATTAGCTGTAACAGAAGTGTTATTCTGCTTACACGCTTCAGCACGTTGTAGCCGAATTAAAATTCTGCTACATCGTCACTCCCACCCTCAGAATATCCTATTCTGTATTCAATTTATGGAAGTCTAATTCCGAAGAAGTAAAATACGTTCTCCTTTGCATTAACAAAAGCAAGGAAAAGGAGTGTTGGGCTCTGGGCACAGCAGCACAATTTTTTTATGAGTTTACTTAAATTGAATTTTTACTTGTTCTTGTCATTTTTTTAGCGTTGAATTTTATTGAATTTTAATAGTATTAGTAGCTTTAGTAGATTTTAAGTTGTTTAGAAAACTGAATTTTTATATTTAGGTTATTTAAATAAAAATTTATATTTGAATTTAAATAAAGCTGAGTTGTCCTTATAAAACCGGAGCCCTCTCCTAAGCTTAGGACTAGATCTCACAAGTAGCTTGTCATCTTAGAACACTATTTTGAAAATCATCGTACTCGATCCACTGCAACGTACGAATGCTTTTATACTATAGTGAAGTGACTACACGCGACCACTTACGTAATTTTTTTCGTTAGGTAAGTTTTGTTTGGTATATAGGTATAAACAAAACAAAATTTTATATATTCACATATGTATATATAGTTTTAATTTTAAATTTTTTTTTTAATTTTTTTATTATAATTATTATTGTTTTTTAATAAGAAAACTTTCGTTACATTTTTTGACATAGGTATATGATTAGGAACAAAATATTATTATATGTGCCTTAGATAATTTGTGTTCTGAAGGCATAGCTACCATCGGCCAAGGTATGAATTAAAAAAGGTTAAAACTTAAAACAGACAATTTCTTTACAAAAAAACCATCTAATTTACATTTCACTAAATATAAATTAAGATGAGCACTTCGTGCGATTACATACTTCTCGGAAATTAAAATTACTATTCCTTCATTAACAAGTAAGTCAATAATCTTACACACACAAAATGAGAGTTTTTATCTTCTAACACATAGTAATCTTTTTTGTATACAGTTCCTTTATACGACAAATGCTTTGGTATAATCGTATGCTCTGAAATGTTAATCCCCCTGAGCTCTTGAAAATATGGCTTTTTCTTTATGTCTGCTTGACAACTTTCACTTATTTGAATTAACTTTATTAATTTCGCTGATACGGTATGCAAACTTTAACATAAATTTGAATGCAAGTGAATAACACAAATTTATCCTAGAAGCTATAGTGCACGCATATCTTTTCAATTCTTTACGCTTACCTTCGTTTCTCAATGCCCACATATATTTAAGGGGACCACACCTTTTAATAGTGGTAACATAGTGCGTTAGTATATGAGCTTTGGTTTTGAAATGTTGGTGGAATATCCTCACATATTGCTTATTATGCAATGCTACAGCGTTTTCCAATTCTAAAAGACTGTCAGAGTCATACGTTGACATTAAACATAAATCTAAAAGACGTTGAAGTATCAGAAAGAAATTCCAGACTTTATTCTTGTTTGGTACTAAGTCACCAACCATCAATCAAAAGTGATGTACAAAACACCACATTTCAACGCTGACATTCTCAAATTTTTTGATTTTAACGCTTCAATTTTAATAGGAGGGCATATATTATTAGCTGAAATTTCTCCGTAATCAAACAATTGTTTACGGTGGTTTAAATCTTCTAAAGTGAAATACTTAACATCTTCAATAAAATACAAGATAATCAAACTCATATCATTTTTGAAAACACCCTCGAAGAGGTCATGCATAATATCTACAGAAGTGTTCTGGGTAAGGTGAAAGGAAGGTAGTTGATTTAATATACATACTTCGGTAATAACAGTGGAATCATGAAGTAACAGGTCCGAGTTATAGTTTTCAACAGTACGTAGTCTATAATTTTTTTCCTTAAAACCAATTCTGCTTTCTAAGCAAGAGCATTTGCATATGCGATAAAAAAATTGACTCGTAAATGACTTAGAAAATCCAAGAATATTGTTTAACCCTAAGTTGTCACCTAGTGCCAAGCAGAGAAGGAAAAACACTCTACGATCTCCTTCCAATATTTTAATTAATAAGCCATGCCTTTATGCTGTATAAGTTTACTGATTATAGCTTTATACTTAGCCGCTCTAGTACCCTTTATTTGTCCATCTTCAGCATAGTTACGTTTATAAGCATTGGTATCTCTCAAAATAGATCCATAATTAGTTAAATCCTCTTTAGTATACAGACTTTTTACAGGATCTTTCATAAATAGCAGCTCACATAACCCCAAAGTTGTTTTATATATAATATTTCCTACATCATCAACATCAAACGTTGAATTACCGATTCTCCACGCGTTGTCGTCATAGTAACCTCCATAGGTTGGATCAATTTTAGGGCTATTATCAGTGAATAGCTTTAAATAGTTTGAAACTATGTATCCAGACGTATCGGGGGAGGTGACAGGAGACCTTCCTGTCAATGTTCTTGAATGTTTAGGTGTTGCGAATTCTTCCTCAGATGTTAAGGAATAATCTCCATAATTTATAGGTGTGCTACTAGCCTCCAGTTTCACATATTTTCGTTTTGGAGGGGCAAAAGATTCCACAATCTCATTGGCTTCTTCTCATTCTTCTTCTTCTTCTTCTTCTTCTTCTTCTTCTTTTATATCTTTTGTCTCAAACGTGGCTATATCCGGCGGCTCGTATTTGACCCTTCTAACAAACAGCTCTGATAACAGCTTAACAGCTTTAAAACAGCTCTGATAACAGCTTAACAGGCTCTGATAACAGCTTAACAGTTTTAAAAACAGCTCTGATAACAGGTGAACAGCTTTTCAAATAGGTCTGATAACAGGTGAACTGCTTTAATTTACTCAGCAGGTCCACAAGATTCGGTGTGCTTTCGGCTGAGTTACAACTTCGACTTATGAAGATTTTGAATGTTTCATCCGTTT
Organism: Dioctria linearis; assembly: GCA_963930735.1. Classification (NCBI taxonomy): domain Eukaryota; kingdom Metazoa; phylum Arthropoda; class Insecta; order Diptera; family Asilidae; genus Dioctria; species Dioctria linearis. Next base: position 76,117,324 of record OZ005740.1, on the reverse strand, counting down.
ATAGTACAATGAAGGTATCAAATCCTTTACGGTAGCGCCCCTTGTTTATTGAGCTATCCTTATCAATCATCAAGAAACCATATTCATCCTTCCAACACGCAGCACAGGCTCCTCGAAATTTATCAAACTTCATGTCTGTATTCACATGATCATTATAGATATGTTTCAAATTCAAGTCATCTTGCTTGAATACGATGATTAAATTAGCATTGTCACGTATTAAGTGCGTTGGTATATGCGTATATGTTTGCAGGAGATAGAAGCTATCTATATCTTCGTGGCGACCCATGCAAAAATAGGATCGCACATTATTTGCTTTTCACATGCAATATCATCGAAAATAAACACTGAATGTGATTTGGCTTCCTCTGGAGGTAGAACCTCGCAGTTGTTTGAAAATGTATAATACCCCAATCCTGATATGGATGTCATCACTCGCTTCAAGTATTCATACTTTGGTTGATGTAAAGATTTGGAATATATGTAAATATTTTCATATCTCAGACCATTGGGATGTTCCAGCAAACTTATCATAACATTAGTTTTTCCACAATTGGTTGGTCCAATCATGATGCTCCTTATACTATTAGGCAATAGGGGAGCATTCTTCTTTTTCACCTTCATAACAGCTGTATCAGCATTTTGAATAGGAAAAGCTTGTTGTTGTTTAATGAACCGCATATTGAAGAATAACGGAATTCCTATAAATACAGCTGTTTATATTACATTTCAACAGTAACATCGGAACCTTATAAGATGCCAGATCACAAATCGAAACGCTACAGTAAAGCTTTGAAAGGGGGGCAGAGGACTATTAAATTCAATCATCAACAAATTACTTGTAGAATTACATCTGCCGGGATACCAGTACTGTGGACCAGGCACAAAGTTACAACAAATATTGGCGAGAGGAGATCCAGGCATTAATCCACTGGACGCAGCCTGCAAGGAACATGATATAGCATACTCGCGACATAAAGATACAAGTGATCGACATATTGTTGATAAAATATTAGCTGAAAATGCCTGGCAGCGTGCAAAATCTACGGATGCAAATTTGAGTGAACGTGCCAACGCTTGGCTTATAACAAACGCAATGAATGCTAAAATTAAGCTAGGTATGGGTCTTAAGGCTAAAAATAAACGCCAACCCACATTCCGAGAAGCAGTACGAAATGCACGTAAAATTTTCAAAGTTAAAAAACCAAAAGACTTGACGGAAGCTACAAAAATAGCTCTTAGTGCAGCTAAAAATATTGTGAAAAGGAAGAAGAAATCAATTAAAACTCCGCGAGTAATACCTGTATCAAAGGTTGGTGGGGCACGCCCGTTTCTCATCCCGTTATTTGCTGGGTTTTCAGCATTGGGAGGACTATCGGGAGGTGCAGCAAGCATAGCTAAAGCAGTAAATGATACCAGTGCGGCAAAGGCAAATTTGGAAGAAAGCAAACGTCATAATCAAGCAATGGAAACTATAGCGGTTGGTAAAGATGGAAACGGGCTGTTCCTGAAGCCGTACAGAAAAGGACTTGGACTCTATCTACAACCTCAATCAAAAAACTATTAAAGACGCTACCCAAAAGACCGCTAATCGAGTTGGATCTTCACAAGTATACCACACTCTTGCCACACTTCAGAGGAGTATTTATGCGTGACAATTTACCTAAAAAGCCCTGGAAGCGAGAAAGCGGTATTGTTAACTTGGACATCTCAACTGGAGCAGGTACACACTGGGCAGCGTACTACAAGAAAGGTGATAAAATCGAATACTTTGATAGCTTTGGCAAACTCCAACCACCAAGGGAGCACATAAACTACTTGGGTAGTAATATTACGTACAACTATTTTTCAAGAACTATTTTGTTCTCTATGAAAGTTTTAATAAGTCAAGCTGTTACACCTTGGCTTTTGATGAGAGTGCAGCGGCTTTTGTACCACTATACTAAAATTAGATATCTGACTGGGAAACTTTAATTAAGTGAACTCAAAATTAAAACAACTGTTTGCTACTAAAAAACAAGACTGACCGTTTATTACAAATCATATTCAATTTATATTAAAAATGCACTTAACTAAGCAAATCTTAATATGTTCCTACCTATTACTAATTGCGAAAATCAATACCTACATACATATTAACAATTTAAAATTGCAATAAATTGCTTGGCTATGCAAGGCGATAACAAAAAAAATCGAATAACGAAATAACTTATATGTAAAATGCTTACCTACTTAAATTACAATCAGGCGAGTAATTCTTGCATTCTTCTCTTGCACCTTTGACTGGTTGTCATATTCATAAAAATATTTGCAATGACACATTGAATGCAAGAATTATTCGCTAGAATTAGCGTTATTGTTTTTGGGGGCAAGCGCCCGCTTATAGAGCAAGCAATTGCTGATTCTATGCGACCGTTGACCTTTTTGCCTAGTGCAAACATTCTCCCCCACGTTGAACGAATGTTCAATCTATGCTGACACTAAAGTCCGGCTCTTTGTGATTCCTAGGTTTGGGTATTGGCTCTGTAGACTGCTGTTTCTGTCTTTTTGATAATATTAATTTTGTAGTTAATGATATGAACACAATTATTGTAAGACAGATACTGATATATCCAATGATGGTTGTGTGAGATGTCCGTTCGTGTATTAATTTCGGCAGCTCTAGCTTTTGAGATGAGAGTTGTTGCTGTAAGAGGCTCAGTTCCTTCCATTGTGCATGGTAAGTGGGTGAATCTACCAAGGCTTCAGCTTCTCATATGATGTTGTTATATTACTCGGATATTTATGTTGCCCTTCGATAGTAACTGAATCATGCTTAAGTATGTAATTGGGTTGGATGGTTAGGAGGCCAGATCCTTGCAATGTTGTAGTAAAGGCCTTATTTTCACACACCGCGTTGACTGTTAAGGCCTCCGTAAGTGCATATATCGATTTGTTTTTATGGAGAGTCTGAATCCATACTGAGTTGTCTCTTATTTCCTTTAATTGACACTCCTTTGGAGTGGGTGCGTCATTTAAGAAACTGATCTCACACTTGCTGATTTGAGACCCTCTGTTGTATACTGGATGATGCTGATTGCATAGATAATGTTCCTCATATCCAGTTGCCACGCATGACGAAATTTCTTGATCGGACAGCAGGTAATAGTTGTCTCGATGCGAGCTGATAGCTAAATAGCTCGAATGCGGACTTATGCACATTAGTGTTCCATTTATCAGGAATGGTATTGGAATTACTTTCAATAACTCGAACTCTTCTGCATTTATGAGTGGTAGTTTAATATGGAAGATTGCGAGTTTGTCAACTGCCCGTCCTTTCACTGTCATTAGTTGATATAGACGTAAGATCTCATTTTGTTTAATTGGCAAGCGCAAAGTTGATGGTAAGTTTATTTTTATGACTGCTATTGCTTCCCTTAGTTGTTGGGGTGCAAGCAGCAGTGGACTGATTTTTCCGTGACCGATGTCCGTTAACGTGTCTATGAGAGATGACTGAATTCTCTGTACACTTGTGATAATCAACATTAACTGGAGGGATAATGACATCACAAGTTGCTGTACCTTTTGTTGATAGACTTCCTTTTCAGAAGTGTCGATTTGGTTGCTTAGTTGACTCAACTGATTGTTTATTGCGTGGACGTTTTCTTGAGTAGGTAGCTGATCTCGTTTCATTATGTTAATGGTGGAATGATTTTTTAAGAGAGAAAGTAAGTGATTGTCATCTTCCTTGATATCCTGAATGACTTGAGACATTTTCTCTGCGTATTTGTTGTCGAGAACTCCGAATAATGAGTTAGCTATGTTTCCCACGAAATTGAGTGCTCCCTGTTTTTGTCTAAGGACTGATGAATCGGCCGAAAACAGCTCATTGTCTCTGTCTATCTCATCCTTAATGTGTTCTAGTTGTTTAAGTATCTCAGTGCAACCACTGTTAGTGTCGATCTGGTTACAGAGATGCTGCACTGGAGTGGTACCCTTGATGATAGCCGCATATTCAAGCCAATATGACTTCAGATCATAGTATACCACCAGATCCCATTCAGATGACACTAAGGTTGTTGTTCCCATTTTGTCAAACCGGATACCCGGGCGATTATGAAACCTTGTGTTTTCGATTGGATTTGCTTCAGTGATTGGAAGAATTATGCAAGTTAAGAGTAAACTTATTAGGGCAGATCCAATTGAAGGACGCATTTTCTTCCTTGGAGCTTCTGTAATGCGTTTACTGTCTCGATTCGATGGTGTAATATCGTTCGATTGGTTGATTGTATTCATCCCCGTTTGAGATGATTCGTGCTGACGTTTATGACCTTCATGGTATCGGTTGTCTTCCTTGTGTGATACAGATGGTGTTGGTTCGCAGTCTGATGACTCTCCTTCGCATGGAAGTTGGGAGAGCCTATGTATAGGTCGCCGAAGAATTCCGGTCGTAGTCTTTACGTCTGCTACTCTGATACATCCATTATTGCCTTGGAAAGTTTTTAAAATTCTACCTAAAGGCCATTTCATGACGGGTAGATTATCTTCCTTCAAGATCACTATGCTTCCTGGTTTAACATTGTGACAGATTCGATTCCATTTGAGCCGGTATTGCAATTCGTTGAGGTACTCCTTTGACTAACGTATCCAGAACTCTTGTTTTAGGTGTGTGATCATTTTCCACCTGTTCTGTAGATTTGTCTTGATCGGTTCTGACCTAGCATCAACTGTGGATGTTAGAGGCTCTCCAATAAGAAAGTGGCCCGGTGTTAGGGCGGTCAAGTCATTCGGATCATTGGACATTGACGTTAGTGGCCTAGAATTCAATATCGCCTCTATCTCTATCATTACAGTTTCTAACCCCTCATAGGTTAACGACGTTGATGCAATGCTTCTATGTAATAGATGTTTAGCAGATTTGACTGCGGCTTCCCAAAGTCCACCGAAATGAGGGGCCCTTGGTGGTATAAAATGGAAGTCAATGCCTCTTGTACAGCAACTGGTAGAACTTCTTTCTTTTGACTGATCTGAATAGATGATTTCTTTAAGTTCTTGCAGTTCATTCTTCGCTCCCACGAAGTTCGTTGCGTTGTCGCAATAAAGATTGAGACAATGACCTTGCTAAGTCCCAATGTGGGCTTAGCATAAAAAAGGGGGCAGGTGCCGGTTTCGAAATGATAAGACAGGATGTTTTTTCAAATGACAAAAATTCACTAATTTATTTTATCACAAAAACCTTAACCTAGAAAATTCAATTTGATTAATTCACTTTTTTTCTTAATAGTAGATAACAAAATTTGACTACAACGTACTAACTCTAAGCGTTTCAAGTAATCCAATTTCGTGTCGTGTAAGTAAACTTACACTGGTTATTATTTCTTAATATGTAATAGAAAGAAATAATTATTAATTTTTGAATAACCGAGGTTTGGTTGGTAGAATGAGCGTCAATGAACTGCTCAGACGGATTGTAGCTGGGTTCAGAAATCCCAGTATATGGTGCTGAAATATTATTAATGTTTATATTAAAATATTAGTATAAATGGGAGTCAGAAATACTTCCCTTGGTTTTGTTAATCAAGACTTAATTTTGGTTTCAGAGCCACCGATCTGTCTTGTCGCTTGGTCAAATCGCAAGTGATTTTATATTTCCAATCGCTCGCTATTTATAGGCAGAAACACAATGAAAATTGTGTCTGCCGGTGGCGTTGCCAATGACGCCCGCGTCTTTGCGTTAATTTTTACGTATTTGGTCCACGAATGGCGTCATCGTGTGAATGTTCATGCATTTGGTCCAAGAATTATCCATTTTGGCCCAAAAATGGCGTCATCATAATTTTAACCGGAATACTTTGCTATGTTATGGGCCACCATTTTGATTATGTCAAATTGTTGGTGGCAGCTGATGGAAACTGGTAAGTGTTTACATTCTTTTTTATGTTATTCATTTTATTAATGATTTTGTTTTCTATTTAGTTTAGTGTTAGTTTGATTGTTCCGCGACGGAACAGACTTCTTCTGCCTATAAAGCGTTTTAGTGCAGCGATGAAGGCATCTGTGGATAGGTCACTAACTACCTCGAGATGGACGGCCTTTGTAGCGAAACTGCAGAATACTGCAACGTATCCCTTGTGGGGTCTTTTGCCTCCTAAACAATAATGGATTGTTATTGGTCCACAAAAATCAACTCCAGAGTTGACAAATGGCCGAGCAGGTTGAACTCTGGCAGCTGGGAGGTTACCCATTAGTTGTGTAAACATTTTCGGTTTTGCCCTTACACAACGAGTGCAGTGCTGTACTATTGATCGTGCAATTGACTTGCCCTTAATAGGACAAAAGCGTTGTCTAGTGATATTAAGCAATGCTTGCGGACCCACATGTAAATTTTTTTTGTGAATGTCATTCATTAGCAGGTTATTGAATTGATGAGCGTATGGAAGCAGCATCGGATGGCGTGCGTCATAAGATAGCATGGACGCTTCTAGTCTTCCCCCAACACGAACGAGGCCCTTCTCATCAAGCAATGGAGTTAAAGTGCTGAGTGAACTGTTTTTGTTCGTTTCATTATATTGACGAATATGGCTGATGTCTTCTTTAATTTCTGCTGCTTGCATATTCTTTATTATAAAATAAAGGGCTTCGTCCAACTCTCCTGCCGTTAACATGTGTCTCATTATTCCTTGACTATATGGACTTCTAATATTATTCACAAATCGAAATATATAGGCGATGATACGCTGCAACTTACGGAATGAATTTCCGTGATTGATTCTGCATTTATCCATGCTAGGACAATCTCGGAATCTGTCCAGTAGTATGTGGGTGTGTCTTTCGCTCCTAGAATTTCCTTTATTCGGTTGGTAAGTTGTGCAGCTAGGTTAGCAGCACATAGTTCTAGACGCGGGATTGTTGCCTTCTTTAGTGGAGCTACCCTGGATTTAGCGCACAATAGGCGCACTATAATTGATCCCCTTTGGTTTATGGATCGCATGTAGATCGCTGCCCCATACGCCTTTTCGGAGGCATCGGAAAAAGGGTGAATCTGCATTTGTTTGGAAGTTTCGTGGCTAAAAAACATGTCTAGGAACCTGTATGTTTTTCAGATGCCTTAGGCCGTAACGAAATTTCATCCATTTGGTGTGTGAATCTTGAGGTAGGGCCGCATCACAATCAAGTCGAAGTTGCCATAAGTCTTGCAGAAAGATTTTGGCGGTGACTATAACAGGAGCCATTATTCCGAGAGGATCAAACAATTTTGGTATGTCTGATGCTACTATTCGCTTTGACACTCTTTGCTCATTGGCTTCATTGACCTTTATTCAAAAATTATCGGTCTTTGGTAGCCATGTCAAACCTAGAGTTTTGATCCGCTCTTCAGTTTCATCTGTAAAATCTAATTGCACTTCTTGATCTTCTGGTTTGACATTTGAAGGAGTCTAGGATGGTTGGCGCACCACTTTCTCAAACTGAATCCTCCTTCGCGAAGCAATTTTGTAAGTTGCTCTTGCATTTCGATGATTTCCACCATGCTGTTGGATCCTGTCATAACATCGTCAGCATAAAAGTCAGTTTTTAAAACCTGAGATCCAAGTGGATAGTTTTCGTGTCGTTCTTGGGCCAACCTTTGCAAGCACTTTGTTGCTAAATATGGAGCTGATGTCGTTCCATATGTAACTGTGCATAGTTGATAGTATCTAAGAGCGTCATTTGGATGGTTTCTCCAAACTATGATGTTTCATTTTCTATCTTCCTCATCTAGTATTACCTGCCGATACATTTTTTGAATATCAGCGGTAAATACAAATCGTGTCATTCTGAAACGCAGCAGGATGGCGAAGAGTTCATCTTGAATGGTTGGTTCGTTTAGCGATATGTTTGAAGACGTCCTTGCAGATGCATCAAACACGACTCTCAGTGGTGTCGTCGTACTATTTGGTTTCAATACGCTGTGGTGAGGCAGGAAATAATATGGTGGCTCAATAGTCTCAAGATTGATGGGTTCCATATGTCCTGCCCTTAGATACTCGTTCATAAATTCTGTATATTGACATCGTAAGTTGGGATTCTTAGCTAACCTTTTTTCTAGTGCGAAGAATCGTCTGATTGCTATGTCTTTGGATTCTTCCAGCTTACTTGGGACGTCAGCGAATGGTAGCTTTACTATGTAACGCCCATCGGAACTCCTTCTAGTTATTTGAGTGAAATGATCTTCACAGCGCTTCTCTAATGGAGTGCGATTGGACTTGACTTCCATAGGCTCTTCCAGTTTCCAGAATTTTTCAAGTCTTTGATCTATGCTCTCGTCTTCACTACAGATGCTGCATGTTGCTGTCGGTGGCCTTGTTACATTGATCTTTCCTGAAACTATCCATCCCAACAATGTATTTTGCAGGATTGGTCCATCATTCTTCAATCTTATTTGGCCAATTGACAGTAGCTGGAGGTAGAATTCAGCACCTAGTAAGATATCGATACGTTCTGGCTGGTTGAAATCAGGGTCTGCTAGCTGAATATTGTGTGGGATAGACCACTTTGACGTACTAATCAATTGCGTCGGCTGAGATGAGATTATATGTGGATGGACGAGTGCCTCCATTCTCGCAGAGAAGCCATTTAATGCGGATTGCATTTGTACACTTACTCTTTTCTGTGTTCTCTGTTTCTTGTCGCCAATGCCTTGTATACACATTGAATAGTTAATGTATTCAAGTTTAACTTCTTGACTAATCTGTCAGTAATTAGGTTAACTTGCGAACCTGAATCTAATACAGCTCGACCTTCCACACATTTGCCTTGGTTGTTAATCAATTTTATTATAGCTGTACTGAGCAGTGTATATTTTCTTTGACCCTGATTGGTAATGGTTGCTACAGTTGAACCCTGATCCACCAACCCTGGTGATATAGATGGTCTGCTAGCTACTTGTGTCTGGATTGTATTGGAATCTTTGACTTGTGTTGATGATGAATGATCTGGTGTAGTTAGATGCACTAAGGTGTTATGCCGTTTATTATACTTTGTGCATCCTCGAGCATCGCAACTTGTGGCATTGTGTCCTGATCTTAGACAATTGACACACAGTTCGTGTTTGCGGAGCAGATTTAATCTAGCTGCTGGTGTTAATTTCAAGAAGTCCTTGCATGCGAATAACGGATGATTTCCTTTGCATACCACACAAGCAGGTTGCCTGATTGATGAGTTTGTGTGTACAACTGATGACAAGGATTTGGCGCTGTTGGATTTTCTCTGAATGTCCTCTGTATGTCTTAGTTTGTTACCCAGGGCTTCCAGTGATTGAAATCTTGTTTGTAGAAATTTCAAGAATTCTTTCATGGACTGTATCTCCCTTAGGTTGGTCAATGATTGTTCATACAAGGTATGAGTGGCTCTATCTAGCCTTTTTATCAAGATATGCAATAATAAGGGGCCCCAGTCAGCAGTTGAGATTTTAAGGTTCTCTAACGCCATGAGACATTCTTGCGTTGTGTCATGAAAATTCTTTATATTGTTCGCAGATGCAGCGTCAGTAGCATGACTTGGCTGTGATAATAGTTTGTTTATCAGGGCAGATACGAGCAGTCTGCGATTTTCATATCTTTCATGGAGCATTTTCCACGCAGCTGTGTAATTGTCTTCAGAAAAACTCAAGTGCCTAATGAGTCTTTCAGCTTCACCAACCAAATTCATTTTCAGGTACCACATTTTCTGTACATTTACCATCTGCTGTTTGTGTACCATTTCAGTAAATAGGTCTGCGAACTGACGCCATTTTAAAGAGTCTACATCAAACTTGGGAAGTGATATCTGTGGCAGCTTGAGTGTCATGTTGGCTGTTATGGAGGTTGCAACCTCTTGTGGTGCACCAAACCTTGCGATTTTAGCAGAGAGTCTTACTTGCTGTTTTTGCACCTCTTCTTCGAGCTGAATATAGTCCTCAATCTTATAGCCCACTGTGCTTGGCTCATCTTCGAGCTCCCAAATGGAGTGATTATGCTCCTCTATTGTGGTCTAATGTGGTAGTACTGTTCGGGATGATCATCTGACTCGTACGTGTTATCAATAAGACGGCGTAAAGATTGTATGATCCCTCTTTGCCATCTAATGATTCTAGTTATATCTGCTGCGGCTTCAGACAACAACGGAGTAGACTGTTCTTCTGGTGAATTTGACTTGGCTAACGTAATCAGTGGCCTTGATGCATTTTCTGTTGACTTGTCTTCAGATTGAGTTGCGTTATAATAATCGTTGCTGGCTTCGTCTTCTTGGAAGGACTGTAATTGTTCCTCAAAGTGGGTCTTGCATGATTCGTATATGTCGTGTATTTCTTCGTAGTACGCCTTTGTAAAGTACCCATGCTCCAGAGGAACTTTAGTTTGGGCTCTAATTTTACTGTCATTTGAATCGAATGTGGACCAGAATGATTCCAGTCGTCTCAATCTTTCTTCGTAATACTCCTTGGTTTTCTGTGGTCTCCGTCTTTTTTGTAGTTTATCAAAACCTTTTGCAGTTACGTTCCTACAGTGTCCTGCTCCTTCGCTAACTTCTCCATTACGGCCTCAAGATGATTGCTCTGAATATAGTTGAACTGCGATTCAAGTGTTTGACCCGAATCACGTCGGGGTCACCAATGTTCAAGAACTATTTTGTTTTCTATGAAAGTTTTAATAAGTCAAGGTGTTACACCTTGGCTTTTGATGAGAGTGCAGCGGCTCTTGTACCACCACCCCAAAATTAGATATCTGAAAGGGAAGCTTTAATTAAGTGAACTCAAAATTAAAACAACAGTTTGCTACTAAAAAACAAGACTGACCGTTTATTACAAATCATATTCAATTTATATTAAAATTGCACTTAACTAAGCAAATCTTAATATGTTCCTACATATCACTAATTGCGAAAATCAATACCTACATACATATTAATAATTTAAAATTGCAATAAATTGCTTGGCTATGCAAGGCGATAACAAAAAAAAACCGAATAACGAAATAACTTAAATGTAAAATGCTTATCTACTTAAATTACAATCAGGCGAGTAATTCTTGCATTCTTCTCTTGCACCTTCGACTGAGTGTCATATTCATAAAAAATTTACAATGACACATTGAATGCAAGAATTATTCGGTAGAATTAGCGTTATTGTTTTTGGGGGCAAGCGCCCGCTTATAGAGCAAGTAATTGCAGATTCTATGCGACCGTTGACCTTTCTGCCGAGTGCAAACATTGTTCAAGAGCTATTTTGTTCTCTATGAAAGTTTTAATAAGTCAAGGTGTTACACCTTAGCTTTTGATGAGAGTACAGCGGCTCTTGTACCACTACACCAAAATTAGATATCTGAAAGGGACGCTTTGATTAAGTGAACTCAAAATTAAAACAACTGTTTGCTACTAAAAAACAAGACTGACCGCTTATTACAAATCATATTCAATTTATATTAAAATTGCACTTAACTAAGCAAATCTTAATATGTTCCTACCTATCACTAATTGCGAAAATCAATACCTACATACATATTCATAATTTAAAATTGCAATAAATTGCTTGGCTATGCAAGGCGATAACAAAAAACAACCGAATAACGAAATAACTTAAATGTAAAATGCTTACCTACTTAAATTACAATCAGGCGAGTAATTCTTGCATTCTTCTCTTGCACCTTTGACTGGGTGTCATATTCATAAAAATATTTGCAATGACACATTGAATGCAAGAATTATTCGCTAGAATTAGCGTTATTGTTTTTGGGGGCAAGCGCCCGCTTATAGAGCAAGTAATTGCTGATTCTATGCGACCGTTGACCTTTTTGCCGAGTGCAAACAACTATAGTTCTTATCAGAACTATGATGCAGTAATTTGCGGTCACTTATGTTTAGAGTTTTTATATAATTGTTATAGCCATTAATTGTTATCTATAAATAAATGTATCTATATTGAAATTGTGACAGTTCATTATCAACCGCCATGTCATTAACACTTACTCTCAAGGGAAATTCATCTCTACTGACTGCTGAGTACTTTCCTCCGCTGGAGCTAGCAACGGATTATGTTTGTGGATTAATTGATTTTCAAACATACAACTCTATAACAAATATTGATGTGAGCAATAATCTGGTTCATGTAGGGAATGAGGTTGTTGAGATACCTGTTGGATCCTATGAGATTGATTATATAGCAAAATATGTACAAGGATACTTGGATAAAGAAGGGAAAAGGATAAAGGTTGCGATAAAGGCTCACAATAATACATTGAAGAGTGAAGTTAAGGCAACCGTAGAAATACATGTTGAAAAACAGAGATCCATAGCTCCTCTGCTAGGATTCAGTAAAAGAAACCTATCTGGTAATATAGTGCATACATCAGAGTTGCCAGTCAACATCATTAAAGTAAATACTATACATCGAATGTAATATTATATCAGGATCATTCTTCAACAACACACAAGTACACACTCTCCACGAGTTTTCACCGAACGTGGGGCCTGGGTATAAAATAGTGGAGGTACCCAAAAATGTAATCTATTTGCCTGTGAACACCAAACGTATAAGTTCTCTAACATTGAAGCTCCTTGACCAAGACGGTGACATAATCAACTTCAGAGGAGAGACTATAACCATCAGGTTACATTTGAAGCCACAGCATGTTGATATACATTAATGATAAATACGAGTTCGGAGCAGACAAGTCAGAGGACAACCTTGAAGCGGTCAAGACCTACATTAACACCTGCAAATACAGCATATTTACAATCGATAGGCTTAACGCTGAAACAATGAATAAAGGAATACTAGATATTGCTCCAGACGCTCACTTTGATAACAGTGTTACTAAATTTGAACATCACTCCTATTCACCATCAAACCTGGTCAGTTAAGACTTCCACTCAACTGGAGAAACCTCGATTTATCATCTTAGCATTACAAACGGATCGAAGGAACGATAAAACCAAGGATGCTAGCAAATTTGATCACTGCAAACTCACCGATGTTACAGTTCATTTGAACTTAGAATCATAGCCCTATGATGATTTGAATTTGAAATTTGATTTGAATAGATACGCATTGCTGTATGAGATGTATATAAAGTTTGCACAATCATACTATGGTCATCAGTTTCAGCCATTCCTCACATGGGAGAAGTTCAAAACCGATGCTCCGATCGCTGTCATTGATTGCTCACATCAAAATGAAACAATAAAAACTGAACCTCTTGACATAAGGCTAGAATTCAAGACATCTGAAAATATACCGGTTAATACAACAGCATATTGTCTGCTTCTACACGATCGAATAGTGGAATACAGTCCGCTGACAAGTGAAGTTTGAAAGTTAAATTAAGAAGATGGCTGTCATCGTAGACGTCCAAGGATTTAAAACAAACCTCAATGAATTTATCACTAAAGAACTGGCAATTTTAAACAATGAAAACCAGATGCAGCACTTTATATTTCAACCACCGTTCAGATACAAAGATTTGACTTCAGCAAAAAAGTGACAAGTAAAATGGCTTCAACACAATTTTCATAGATTCCGCTGGGATGATGGCTACATACCGTATCACAAGCTGTACACTATAGTTGAACCACTGCTTCGAAACAAAACCATATATGTAAAGGGAGCTGAAAAAGTTCATTGGATACAGAAGATAGTTGGAGAGGGTGAAATCATTATCAACGTCAAAGATGAATACTACTGTGGAAAACTAATAGAGATTAAACAAATTCGCCATCTTGCCAAATTCATATTGGAGAATACATAAGAAATACTTTTATAATTTTATTGGAAATTGGAAATTGGAATTTTATTGGAAATAAAAACAAATGTTTATAAAACTTTTCAATACACATACCCCAGAACCCTCACTGACATCTTCTAGAATCTGTTCATGTTGTGAATTTCGAATGATGCTGATATCTACAAATTCCCTGCTAAGAAAACGTGCAGCATTTGAAAACAGCAAAACCATGATGACGTCATTCGGATATCTAGAACTCTCCCGCTATTAAAAGAAAACAGCAAAACCAAGGCGTGCTGGTAGTTCCAGCAAAGGCTGGTAGGGAACCTTACTCAAGAAATGGCGTTTGCGCCTGAACAAATGTCGCTAATATCTCGAAAACCAAAGCCCGTAGAGGGTTTCTGACGAAAATTTCGTTCCCCCTCCCACCCCACACCGCCAAGAATCCATTTACATGAGCAAAAATTACTTGAATTATTAATACGCTAATATCTCGAAAACCAGAGCCCGTAGAGGATTTCTGATGAAAATTTCGTTACCCCCCTCCCTATCTTTATTATCCCCCACATACCACCCATCAACAATTTCCTACTATTAAATTTAATTATTAGTTCAAAACAAAAAGCCTACATTTAGGCGCTCAAGAAAAATCATAATAAAAAAGCCTACATTTAGGTGCTCCACATATCTATTAAGAAAACCGTAGTACCGGAACATGCCAAGTGAAGCAGAAAACTTCACACATCGAAGAAAACCGTAGCATGCGGCTACGTGTGCGCACAGAAAACCGTAGCATGCTGCCACGTGTGGGCAAAAGTGAAGCTAAAAACTTCCCGAAACCGTAGCATGCTGCCACGTGTGGGCCAAAAGTGAAGCAAAAAACCACATATCCAAGAGAATCGTAACATACATCCAAAGCCGGCAGGACCGGTGCATGCTGGTAGTATCGGCTAATGCCGTTAGGGTGTAGTCAAGACCTAATGACGCACACACACACACACACACACAAGAAAACCGTAGTACCGGGGCATGCTGGTAGTACCGGCTAATGCCGCTAGGGCGCTGTCAAGACCAAATGACACATCCCGGTAGTACCGGTTAATCCCGCTAGGATGCAATGGTGCATCCAAGACATAAACCAGTACAGTCTAGACATAACGGAGGATCGGCTAATGCTGTTGGGGCGCAGTTGCTGCATAGTACTGAAAGTGATCTCGTAGCCCCAAAAACTCGAGATGAAAAACTTAATGTCAACTTAGAGGCTATGAGTCCGAGATGAAAAATAAGCGAGCTCCAGAAACAAATTCGAAATCCTATGCTATTTCCCTATGCTGGAGAGTGCTAAAAGTGGTCTCGTATCCCCCAAAATGGTCTCGTATCCCCAACACCCAAGACATAAACCCATACAGCCAAGACACAAACCCACATTTAGTATGGACTCAATCCACCTATCGACGGTGGCGCCATCTGTGGCGAAATCCTGGAAGCTTAAGAAAGTGATCCAGAATTCCCATAGCGTAACTACTAGCATGCTGGTAGTACCGGCTAATGCCGCTAGGGTGCAGTCAAGACCAAATGACACATCCTGGTAGTACCGGTTAATCCCGCTAGGGCGCAGTTGAGATTTAATGGTGCAACCAAGACACAAACCAATACAGCTAAGACACAAACCTAAATTTAGCATGGGCTCAAACCACCTAGCGATGGTGTCGCCATCTGTGGTGAAATCCTGGAGGCTTAAAAAAGTGATCCAGAACTCCCATAGCGTAACGACTACTGTTCAGCATGTTTAACTTTTCCATGAAGGAAAAATCAATTTCACAGAAGAAACAATTACAAAATTGACAAAATTTTATTACTATTGTACAATTGAATTAATTGTACAATTTTTCTCAGTGTATCTTTGGAAATAGCGACATTTTATAATATTTTCGGATGAGTTCTAGCGAAAATAAATAAAACATATTTTGAGATTGTAGTTTTTAGTGAATAGTCTACCTTTTCCATTGTAATCCGAATAGTGGTACTTATTATCTTACTTTTCTATAAAGACTGGCAAGAAGTTCCTCAGTATGGAATATAAAATAATTTTATTTGTATTTTTGTGCTAACTTAGATAGAAGTTATTTGTTTTGCAGTTTTTGTTAAAGCAAAAAGGTTATGTCTGCATTGTTTTTGTTTTTCAATATTTTGTGGTTTACTTAAATTTCTAAAAAGAAAGTGGGGTCACTGCTGGCTAGTGCGCCTAAATGAAATTTCTCAAAATAACTTCTAAAACAGTAGATGCTTGGCATTTACCCAATATCACTGCATACTTGGCAACTATCAGACTTCAAATGAGCCTTGCATTCTAGCTATATAAATCGATTCCTGGATCTCCAAAAATAGTAGATTTACCTTATTATATCAAATCTACCAATAGACTCATAGTTGGCAGTTGTTAAACGGAGAGCGGCAGCTGGAAAATTCATCCACAGCTGCCTTCCATTGACAAAATCAGAATTTTTGAAAACTCAAATAAAGGAAACCAGTACACTAGAATTAAGCCCGTTAAATAATAACATAATTACAGTAGGATCAGACATAGGAGTGGAAGATAGATTAAGATTACTTGTGGATACTGGAGCGACTTGTAGCATAATTAAGATAAGTCGAATAAAAAGAAATGCACCCATACAGACTCAACAAAAAATAATGATAGGGGGATTATTTGGAGCTCAAAACAGCTCGATTGTAACTTGGAAGGCCCATTAACGCATCGGTTCAGTCATTCGGTCTTGTGAATTCCACACGATTGAAGACACAGGCTCAATACCAACCAATGGGATACTGGGGATGAACTTTCTTAAAGGCAAGGTCATCATCGATTGTATAGATGAAAGAGTGGCAATACAAGGCGAGGCAAAATCTGTGAAAAAAAATCCACTCTTCCGAAACATAACAGCAAATGAACGTGTCGAGACAATAGTCTTAAAGAAGGGTACGGAAAAAAGCACAAGTATACAGAGTATTAATAAAGTCTTAGTCACCTCAGCTGAGGAGGGAAAAATAGGATTCAAGAGCGGATGTCAGCATTGAAAGATATTGTGAGTAAAGCAAGTGGAGCTGTGGATAGTATAAACAGGTACCTATGTAGGGTGAATAGTAGTAGTAAAAAAGAGAATACGAATCCAGCTGAAAACGAGACTGAATTAGATAAGTGGAACACCAAGATAGAAGAAATGATGCAGGTAAATCACACAAGTATAGACCCACAGTTAGGCGGATGTGAAGGAAGCATTTTGCCAACAGCCCCTCGGATGGGAACTGAACAAAGGGTTAAAAGTGTTAAAACAGAAGCATCCTTTAAGGTGGCCTCAGGAAATGTGGGGTGAGTCACACATGGCAGAGGGCGATGTTGAAGATAGGGAATCCGAACCTCCTCGCAAGGAGGTGGGACTTCTTAACTTTGGACCCAAGTACCGGAGGACCAGCGGAACCACCCACAGATGAGGAAGCCACCTTTTTCCAGACATAATTCAGGTTCAACTTTCAGGCTAGAAGCCAGGACACAGCAACTGGTAAAGATAGATGTGGCCAGTCAAGAAGAGTTGGTATGAAGGCGGCGGAAATCAGACCAGGAGTATATTGTGGGAACACTATAATTAAACCTAGGAATGGACAGGCCTTTGTGGGTGTTATTAACACCCGAACAGAACCGGTTGAAATTATGAATTTTCAGCCTCAATTAAAAAGATTAAACGAGTTTGTAATATACCCATTCTCGCACCCTCGAAGTAAGACCCACGCCAGCCAACACCGACTTAAGCTCATGAGGGACTCGTTAGTGCTGGAGGAAAGTTTTAATGCAGAAGAAAAAGTGTCCGCTGCTCAACTCTGCTATGAATATACCGATATTTTTTATTTACCGTGAGATAAGCTCACGTACACGTCAACGAAAACTGTCAAATTGCCACTTATAGCTAACGCAGGCCCAATACATAAAAAACAGTACAGGATGCCAGAAGCTCACAGGAAAGAATGTCAGAAACAGCTAGCAAAGCTTCTAGAAGACGATATCATGGATGAAGATGGTAATCCGAAGTATAGACTGTGCCTAGACTTTCGAGAACTGAACAAAGTGTGCATCCCTTACGCAATTCCTCTCCCACGAATAGCAGATATATTGGACAGATTGGGTTGGGTCACTCCAGGTACTTCGCCACGTTAGATAAAGCTAACGGGTACCACCAAGTACTAATTGATCCAGCGGATAGGGGGAAAACAGCACTCAGTACCAATTTCTATCACTTTCAGTATAAGCGATTGCCATTTGTACTAAAAGCTGCTCCCCCATCCTCTCAGTCGTTATTGAATGGGATTTTGACAGGGCTTCAAGGACTAAAATGCTTCGTTTATCTAGATGATGTGGTCATCTTTGCAAAAAATTTGGATGAACACCACGACAAGCTACGGGAGGTATTCCAGCGTTTTAGGGAACACAATTTAAAACTTCAGCCTTCAAAATGCCAATTTTGGAAGAAGCAAGTTGTGTACTTAGGCCATGTGTGCTCAGAAAAGGGAGTAAGGCCGGACGAACGGTTTGTTAAAGTAGTGCGTGATTTTCCAAGACCACGAACTATTAGTCAAGTACAGCTGAGACTAGCTAACTATTACCGAAAATTCGTCCCGGACTTTTTTAAAATCATGGCCCCCATTACGAAATTGCTGAGAAAAGGGGTAAAATTTAATTGGGACTCTGAATGCGACAAATCCTTTGGTATTATAAAAGAGGCTATAAGTACGCCACATGCCTTGGGTTACCCTGATTTTAGTAGGGAATTCACATTAATTACAGACGCAAGTGGAGAGTCCTTAGGGGCAGTCTTAGAACGAGAGGGAAAGCCGCTAGGCAATGCCAGCCGTACTTTAAATCCTGCTGAGAGGAATTATTCTACCACCGAACGAGAGATGTTGGCCATCGTTTGGGCTGTGCGAAATTATAAATGTTATCTGTTAGATAGACATTTTAAAGTTATATCCGACCACCAGCCCGTACGCGGAATTTTTAAAGTAAAGGATACCACATCCCGTATGGTGAGGTTTCACCAGAAATTGTCTGAATATGACTTTGAGATTATTTATAAAACTGGCTAGCAGAATAGTAATGCGGATGCATTGAGCCGAATTCCCCAAATCTCTAATGGTAGAGACGAAGAAAAGACTACAGAGATTCCATCTTTTGCAGTAACTCGAGCTGAAGCCCGAAGCAAAATGGCATTAAACGAAATTCAAAATCGGGAATCCGAAGACGACTGGGACGTGATGAGCGAGTGTGAGTTGATTGCCGGAAGCGCGATAAGACAGCCAGAGCCAAAATTAATTTCGGACCCGAATGAAGTACAGATGATCTTGAAAGATTATCATGACTCTGGGTTCGGAGGACATTTTGGACGAACTAAAACGTTCGACAGAATTAAGCGTTTCTACCGCTGGAGGGGGATGAAGGGTGAGATCGCAAGATGTGTTCGACAGTGTGTAAAATTTCAGAAAAACAAGCACGCGCGAACCATTAAGATGCCTATGGTAGTGACGGAAATTTCAGAGAAACCGTTTGACAAGGTTTACGTCGATTTGGTGGGACCTCTACCCGTAAGTCACAATGGCAATAAATATATATGGATGATCTTACGAGATTTGTTGGCATCGTGGCTATACCAGATCAAGAGGCGAATACCGTTGCCCGAGCTTTGTTTGAACAGATTCTGAGTCGTTACTCGCTGCCGAAGCAACTGGTAACCGATCAGGGGGCGTATTTCACAGGAGAAATTATGAAAGCCCTCTGCAAGATGTTAAAGGTATAGAAAATGCAAACCACGGCATATCATCCTCAGTCGAATGCGGTAGAGAGACAATATTCTACTTTGGCAAACTATTTCAGAAGTTTCGTGGATCGGGCACCACAAGCATGGGACGAATATTTAAGAACGGCGGCTCATGCGTATAACAATACAATACATACAGGCGCTAAACTCACACCGATGGAAACACTTTTCGGGTTTGCATCGAGACTTCCCAGCAGGTTACAAACCAAACCAGAATCATTATACAATGCCGACAGATATCTTGCAGTACTACGATTTAAGCTGCAAAAGTCGTTTGAGCTGGCAAGGGCGAATCTGCAAAAGAGTAAGGTTACGTCAAAGAATTATTATGATAAGAAGACCAGGGCAGAGCGGTTACATTTCGGCGATAAGGTCTTGGTCAGGGATCCAGCCCGGGCAGGCAAATTATCAGCAATTTTTGAAGGACCCAATGAGGTCATACATGTACACAGTCCGGAGAATGTAACGATTCTTCAGGGCAAAAAACTTAAGTGGATTCACACTAACCATTTAAGAAAATTTATTGAATGATCAAATTCACTTCACCCTACTTAGTTGATTACTTATTAACCTCTGTTATTTTACAGGTTTCATATTGTAAACAGAAGCATTCAGATAAAGGGTCAGGTATTCGGATGCAGTAAAAGGTAAAGAAGGGTATCTTAAATGAGGTAAAGTGTGGTAAATTTTTTTTAACGACACAGTAAGAGGGAATATAAAGCAAGAAAGAAGAAATAAACTATTAAAATAAAAAGATAAGAGTTAAAAAAAGAAGGAAACAATAAATAAGAGATTTATAAATAAAGAATTAATATGTTACAGAAATTCGCGATAAATAAAGAATAAGAAGCTTTTAAGGAAATAAAGCATAAAGAAATCTAGATTTGTACTAAAGAAGAAAAGAGGTAAAGAATAAATAAATAATTAAGACAAATAAATAAGAAGAAGAAATAGGAGAAGCTTTTATTTTAGATATTAGGAAGGTTGCCAGTAGATTAAGGAATACAGGTAAGAAGTAGGAGAACCAAAATGGAAAGGCTTATGGTAATAATATTAGTTAGTGTGACATCACTGTATGCAGAGAATGCCGACTACAGCATCAAACCTATAACACAAACGGGGGTACTATTCGAAAATGTGGGAAAGGTGAACTTATACAGCAGACGATTCATCGGACGATTCTAACTAAACTGGAAATACCGGATTTAACAAAAGGGTCGGAGTTTCCAAAAAATTGCTAGAGCCTAAGCAGAGATTTATGTACCAGGATCAGGCACATCGGAGTAGGTACCAGATGCGAAGTGGCAACTAAGGAAATAAGAACCTGGGTGTCCAGAATTGAACGAAAGAATAAAGAGCTTAGCCATCATATGCATGGGGAAGCATCCCATCGTACAAAGCGCTCATTTTTTGATGGAGTGGGGTCCTTTTTTAAGACATTTTTTGGAACAATGGATCAGGCCGATTCGGATGACATTAATAGCAGACTTGAAGATCTTGATGGGAGGGAGAATCGGACCTTTCACCTTCTGAAGGAGCAGACGACTTTAATCAAATCAACATTCGACGTATTTAATGCATCACGAGCGCAGGCTGATGCAGAACGTGAGGAACTCTGGAGTAAAATTTCATTCATCATCGCTGCTCAACAAAATAAAAGCGATGAGTTGTCAAATTTGCAGCAAAGAATGGAGATCAATGAAATTATTACGCTAATGACAATTCAGTTGCAAGACATTAGAGATATACAGGAGACACTGTCCAATATTGAGGTGTCGTTGACTGCAGGAAAATTACACCCCGCTATAATTCACGCTTGAGACATGTCTGAGATAATGGCAAATGTTACTAGAGATATTGATTTAGACAAAAGATTCCAAGATTTCCAGTTATTGATCCAGATTGCAAAGCTACAAGCTATTCAGTCAGATCAAAAAAATTTGGTCAGGGTAGAAATCCCCCAACCACAAAGAGTTTTATTCGACTTGTACAAAATCTATACAATTCCGACAGCAATGGACTAGAAGGGCTACCATATAAATGATCTGGACGCCGAATTCGTTGCAGCAAACAACCACGAGCGACAGTATACCTTGCTAAACTAGCAGCAATATCATGAATGCCAGCAGCTTATAACTTTAGCAGATCATAAACAGATTCTGTGCCCTCAGGTAGGTCCCGTCATCACAGCTATTGGTGATAACTGCGTCCTCACCTTATTTCGCAGCTTCAACGTCAACGTAGGAGCATGCAAGGAAAAGGTCGTGGCCAAATGGGACAGCTTAGTCAAAATGGTGACAAGAAATCACTGGCTTTTTGTGATGTCCAGCAAAGCAAAATTAGAAGTGAACTGCCGGAACTCGCCAACCGCGATGGGAGAACTTACGTGAACGGGTGTACTGACGATCGGATGAATGTCGCAGTAATCAAGTTCTCTGGCAACCAGTACGGTCGGAGCTACCAGCTTGGGACAGCATAACACCTCGAGCAGGATCGAAGAAAACAGATATCTACGTTGAAGCCAGAAAAGCACGAGATACGTTTATTGGCGGCGTATAATTTTAATTAGGCGTGGAAAGCACAAGTAGTCAACCTTAAGAGAGTTCAGAGTGATATCGAGGAAGCGGAGAGCAACAGACATCAAATCCGGCCTCACCATATTCATATAGTGGGCACATCTATCTCAGGAGGTTTGGGTATAATTTGTTTGTCATGCACTTGGGACGGTGGAAAAAGAACCTAAATCCAATAAGCGCTTTACCTACGATACTGAAATCAACCAGAAAGTCGAAAATGGTACAGCTGGAGCAAGAGGATAAAGAAATTGACAACGGCATTGAACTGGTCATCCCCACAACAGCCAACTTGCCCACAACACACCTACCAACCGCCGTAGGGAAACAGTTAGTTCAGTTAGAATAGCTACTGTAGATGAAAAAATAATGTAACTTGTGTAACTATACGGCAACCATAGGAATTGGTATATTCGTAACTAGTGTATGTAAATCTATATATAATTAAAGCATAGTATGTAAGAAAGTGAAATATGTAAGAAGTGAAATATGGAATTAAGCAAAGATAATGCTAGTAGAAAATATGAAATGTTAGAAAGAAAAGAAAAAATGTAAAGCGAAGAAAAATAAGAGAATTTAATTAGTAAGTATGGAAAAGAAACTGAACTGAACGCGAACCAACATATTTTCAAATTTATGATTATTGCACTCTTCAGATCTAGTTTCCTGCGGAAACTAGTTTTTCCAAGGGGGGAGGGGTGTGATGGCCCAATATTAGGAAGATTCTTCTTCCAGCAGCCAAGGGAAATTGCTAAACATTGACCTCGCATGGTATTGTTCTGCAACTGTCGGTTATTTTGCTGATTAGCCCAACAGCTGGCTGCGATGAGCGCTTAGTGGAGCAATCGACGATTGCAATAATAAATAACTTCGCATGGTAATTATTATGTAAGGCGATTGTTTACTACTAAGCGACTCAGGAGCTGCAACCGGTAGAACAAACGACAAGGTTTTTGTCGTTTGTTTACATCCGCGTTGTGAGCAAAGAAAGTTTACTTCCGAGTATAGGTACACAAAAGACCAATGACTGGTCTGTCGAGTGCCTGTAGTATTTTTCAGCTTGCAGTATTCTAGTCGTTCAGTGCAGGATCGCGTGTCTCTTTTACAAGTTAAGAGTGCGGTGTCATACATAGCGGTATGTATGTACAACTATTGTGAGATAGGTCAGTTTATTAAAAGTGAATAAAAGTTCGTAATTGTAATTATTGGTTTTGTTTAGTGGATTGCTTTTGGGACACGACAATTTAAATAGTTCGTCAGGATTTAGACTGCAGTCATCACTCCTGTCTTTGCCTAGATCTGACTGCAGTCGAAATCCACAGAGAATCTTTATTGTAGTCGTTACCCACAATAAAGTGTTGGTTAGTAATTTTCTTATTACAGTCGTTACCCGTAAAAAGAATCTTTATTGTAGTCGTTACCCACAATAAAGTGTTTAGTGTTAGTAAATTTCTTATAACAGTCGTTACCCGTAATAAGAATCTTTATTTTAGTCGCTATTCAAATATATCTCTTAATCAAGTAGCAACCCAGAACAAGAAAAATTTATTTCAATTGTCAACCAAACAAAGTGTTAGACTGTTAATAAAAATTCACAATACTAGGAAATACCACTGAGAAAAAATTACCGAGTTAATCACTGCACTGCACTGCCAAACTGAAAAAGAGATCGAGTCAAGTTAAATTGCTGTTTATATAGCCCTTGCATGCACACGACACCAATGATGGAGTAGCAGAGCGGCATGATCACAAGAATTGGCGATGCATCTGTAATTTTTCGGTACTAGAGATAAAATATGCATAGCAACGAACAAAAATGCATAGTAACAAGAAATTTAAAGCAACCCATGCTGCTGTGTTAAATTGAATTCTGTATATTTGCAAAAAATGTTATCTCTATCCCGTAGAGAAGAAATTCCCGTTCTATAGTACTTATAATGATGATAGAGTTGCAAATTGATCTGCTTGACCTGACCATATTTGAGCCGTGAATTGTATGCTACATAACAACACATGCGTTGGTTAGATGTTGTTCTTTCTTTGGGAAAATTTGTAATTAGATAGAATTTGTTTTGCTTTTAGAACTCAATTTTAGCATGGTATTTTTGCATATGTTCTTTTTTCAGCAATTGTTTTTAGCACGAATCTAATTGCCTCAATCATATGATAAGAATTTTAATTTGATCTGCTCAATGAGGCTATATTGTTGTTTTGTATTTGTGCAATATGTTGTGTAGATGACAAATACATGGCTTTGTTAGGTTGTGTACCTGTTTTTTGATTAAGAGTAATCAAAGTAGATTTAATTTTCCTAAAAATTTGATGCTTTGTTTTCAGGGTCTTTTCCTTTTAAAATTAATCGGTAAAACAAAAATATATTCGAACCGATTTGGTTCGAACATACTGCCCCCGTTGAAAGGCTGTAATGTCTTTCAAATAGTCTCATGTAAATTATGTTAATATATGTACAGATTATAAAAAAGGAGGGATTTGTATGCACTGAAGTTTTAATAAGAAAAACTTGTTGACACAAACAATAAAAACAGGGAAAGGAGATGAGCGAATTGCAACTGGTTAACCTAAAAGGTTCGGTTTGTGTAATAAAAGATGTTTCACTTTGAAATGCATCGTTTTGAGCTAGCTTGACTAGCAGTTGTTTTGCCTGATTCATCTCAATAGGTTTGAGTATGGAATTATTGCGGTGAGTTTTGGGAACTATATTGCGCAGTGGTTGATAAACCTGAAACAGTAAGCCATGACTCGCTGCAATTTAACTAACGTAGAGAATCTACTAAAAATTTCATTCGTGTTTGACTGAGTTGTAGATAAACAACTTACTCGCTTTTGTTCAGATTCTACGTTGCTTTCCGTAATGCTTGAGGCCACCTTTCTTCAGGATTCATCAGTCACTGAGGTCCATGCCACCATAATTGATGGGAGCTTATTGAAGGAGGTTCAATTCCTCTAGAGTTGCAGTAGGTAGGATTCTCATTAAATCGCACGTGATTCCATTAATTTATATCGGTTAAATATTGGATTTCTGCTATCCTATTTGCAACAAAAGTTTTGTACTTGTTCGGATGGTTGCGGATCCACGCTAGGACGATAGAGGAATCTGTCCAGGCAAAAATGGGGGTCTTAGTAAGATTTAGATCTGTTCCAACTCGATTACTAAGCCGATCTAACATAATACCGCCGGTTTGACAGAGGCTATTTTGGATTTCGCAATAAGTAAATTGACATGGACGTTTCCTTCTTGATCAATAGCCCTGATGTAAACCGCAGCCATATATGCTTGTTTGGATGCGTCGGAAAATCGGTGTAGCTGACATGTTGAAAAATCGCTAGTGGTGGATATCCAACGTTGTATAAGAATTGTGCTAATGTGACATACCTTTTCTTTGAATTGTCGCCAGTGCATGTCGATATGTGAAGGTACCGGCTCGTCCCATGAGCATCCCGAAAGCCGTAAGGTTTTTTTATCAGAATTTTGACTGTAACTATGATCGGAGGTATCCAACCTAGTGGGTCAAAAAGTGTAGCAATTTCTGACAACAGAGATTGCTGTGTAGAGATGCGATCTGCGTATTGTTTATATTGCAAGGTGAAAAGGTCAGTTTCTGGGTGCCAATGTATTCCCAGGGTTTTTACAGATTTATGACTTGCTAACCGTAATGGAAGTTGTACTTCCCTATGTTCTTCCGGAATGCTTGATAGGAGATCCGATGAATTGCTTACCCATTAATTAGATTGAAACCTGCTGACGACAAAGTGTTAATCATCTGCGCTTGTATCTCCAAGGCTTCATCGATAGAATCTGCTCCAGTGAGCAGATCGTCAACCTAAAAATCACGCGGTATAATTTTGGCAGCTATTGATTTTGCAGCTTCATCAGTTGCTAATTGGTGAAGGGTTTTTAATGCTAAATTTGGAGGTGGCGTTGTGCCAAATGTGACCGTGGTTAACTTATAGTCTCTGATGCTTTCGCTGGGATTATTTCTCCAGACCATCCGTTGAAAATTTTGATCTAGGGGTTGAATGTTGATCATTCGGTACATTTTCTCTATGTCGGCTGACATAGCGTATTTATATTTGCGCCGTCGAATGTAATGTGAGAAAAGCTCAGATTGCAGTACTGGACCCATATGAAACTGTACATTTAAACTTTTCCAATTAGTGGAGGCATCAAAGACGACTCAAACCTTGACCGTAGTACTATCCTTGATGACGGCGTGGTGAGGATGATAATGACATTTATCACGATTGGCTTCTTTATCAGCCAGTATCATATGCCCTAGTGTTTTATATTCGTTGATGCAAGCCTTGTATTCCTGACTAAGCTCAGGATTTTGTTGCAATTTGTGCTGTAGACAATAAAATTTTCGTAGAGCCATGCCACGAGAGTCACCTAAGCTGGTACCTTCATTAATAAAGGGTAAGCGAACTTCGTAACGGCCCGTTGTGTTTCGATGATGAGTTTTTTGATAAAACTCTTCACAATGGCGGTCTGCTTTAGACAGTTTTCTTCCTGGATTAACTTCTTCGGTTTCCCAGATCCGCCGCAGAAGTTTATCGAGAGAAGACTCTTCCTCGTAATGAGCATTTACTGTTAAAGAGGACGCAGTGGAGCAGCACTAATTCATGTGTCGTAATGTCCCCGATGTCACTGTATTTGCTGATGTTAACTCTGTAAAAAATAACAAGGTCAGAATTGATAATCTGTTAACAGAATACACTTCAATGGTACAGGTGACACTGCTACTACGTGAGAGCAGAAGTGTAGCAAAATGCTCCTTGCTATTGCGTGCAAGCAGAAGGGTTGCAAAATGCGCCTTGCTACTGCGTGAGAGCAGGAGGGTATCAAAATTATCCTTGAAGAGAATAAGATATTCAGACTATCTCACACACGTTTCTTTAAACTCAGATCACCTCTGATACAGGACAGCTCTGTGAAAAGAATGGTGCCATCTACTGAATTTCGTCGGCTTTATATAGCCGCTGTACCCAGTTATGCTTGACTCGTCTCTTGGTGTTGCCCTAGGGACGGTTTGAATTTGCTCTGTCTGAGGTGCAAACAGATTGCTTGACGTAATGTCATTTGATGACATTAAGAAATGATAAAAATACAGAGGTTAGTATGCTGTGGTATATTTAATCGAGTTTCGTTATTTTACTAGTGATTTTTATATATATTTTTTAGAAAAATCGTAGAGGATGAGCAGCAGTGTTTACGCAGCGAATAAATATCCCAATTAGAAAGTTTAAATTAGAACTGATGTCCGGATGAATGGATAATTAATTTAGATAAGTGTTGTGTTTTTTATTTCGTATCCTTGATTGATACTTTCTGGTCTTTTTTCTTTTGCTTTTTTAGAAAATATCGTTTTGAACGGCTGAAGCTGCAACGATGGATTGGGATTCTGGCTTTGCATTCAAACACCTGTAAATACGTCTGAGAGTGGAAGTTTCGTCGCAGGTAGGTGGACTGAACATATAAAAATTAAAAACAAAATCTCTTCAAATTGTGGTGTGCCCCAGCGCTGCCTCGACCAAGATAAAATGCAGTCCATGCAAAATCCACAAAAGCCTTCCAGTTGCTATGCAGCCAGGATGTTAGTTCCCACCAGGTGAAGGCCTATAGACACCTTAAACGCTAAAGTAATCATCGTAAGGATTTTCGGAGTCCAGCGACCCTGTAGAAGTCTATTCTGCAATTTAATTTAAATTTAGGATAATGACTGCAAGGCCGGCATGGTTGTGGGTGATCTTTAAGGTTAAAAATTTAAACCCTTTCCATCAGACACAGCGGATCATCTCGGGAGTCACCCCTGCGTGGGATCGCCAGCACTAGAACATGTGTAATTTTTGCTTTCTCGTTTTTATTTTTGCTATATTATTTGCTCAGCTACATCCTTATTTGATTCAAATTAAATTTAAACAAAAAGAGGAAGATTGTTCCAAACACAACAAAAATTAATTAAAATAAAAGTTTAGTTTTTGAGTCGCTACTCGCTACATAAGTCATATGAGCGCTATTGAAGTAAGGTCTTATTCCATAGAATTCTTTTGATTATATGATCCACTGGCGAACTCAGGGACCACGGCCATGATATGGACGGATTTATATGTTAGATGAATAACACTTTCAGTTCTTCATTTGAAAATTTTATTATAATATTTTTGACACTTTGTAGAGTCTCCAAGTTGCTCATTTTGGAATTTAGAAAGCACTTTCAGCTGGGAGAATATTAGGTTCGCTTGTTACATGTTTTCACAGTAATAGAGCACTGACTCGCTATTAACTTAAATTTAGGGAAGTGCGATTTTCCAGCACAATTAGAACCTTGAAATGGTTTAGTTTGAAGTTTTATAGTAAACACCTTTACGCGTATGATTACTGATTTCATATGCAAAACGTTGTAATAGTTCTACTTTCACAGCTTTTTGATTTTTTTATATATCGAATGCTTTGGTGTATACGATTGTGCGATGCACATGTGACGATATTATTAGGATGACGACAGGCTATTAGTACGCTTATCCTAAATATTAGTGGATGAAGAAGTTAGAAGATTGAACATTTTTCACAAGTCGGTGACCCCTAGGAAAAACACGCAAACTATTAGGAATACAAATCTTTATTTATAACGTCATAAACAGCTGAGATTTTTTGTCTCTCCTTCGCTCTCCCAGACTCTTGCCATGACTGTTGACTAAGGTCCGCTCCTCTGCTATTTTTCAGGTTAATACGCACATTGAATACGATTTGATGCCCAAAATGTCAAAGTAAGGCTGGGGAACATGGCATCGGAGGACATTCTGTGCAATGATTACAAGAAGAGCGGTGCAAAAGGTCCCTTGAGGACGGGATGTGTGCTACATTTGGTTGTTTAGGCACGATTTTTTTTATATGTGGCCAGAGGCAGCCGCAAGTTTTTCGTGTGACTCATCGTGGGGTGGGTGAGTGGGAGAGTGTAGAGCCTCCGCTACTATCCGAGGTGTGCTAGAGTGTTGCCCTGCATTTTCAACGGTAGTGAGCTATCAGCTTATGATGATAGTTACGACATGACGTCCAAGCATATTCACTCACCTGTTACCATAATAATGTTATATACAGCACTTTTGACATTGTTTGTTTTAGTTTCTCATTCTCATCAAGTTTAGCACCCTTTATAGGACAAGGAGTCCGAAAAACACACAGCCTGTCATTAATGGCACAGAAATTAGTATAACAGTACAACGTACAAAATAAAAATTTTGTTTGTCAATTCTATGTAACATACCTTACGGATTTCCATCTATATTTTTTACAAAAATCTCTAACCAAAAATTGCAGCCTACTTCGCACTTGTTATTAAATGTTATAATATACTCCTTATTATTCACAGCAGAGAAGTAAGATACCCTACAGTCTCACTCTTTATACAATATGTATACAATATATACCTTTTATCGTGAATCCAAGGTGAGCCACTTTAATGAACAGCGCAGCTTGAAATTTATGTCTCAGCATGTCTTCAGCACATACATATTTGCATTGAATTTGACTTATTAAATTTTGTGCAAGGAACTGGATTCGGCTTGGCATGTAATTAGAACCAACCCCTTCCGACGGACTATAATTTACTAGTATACACAGTTCAATTTAATTTATGTGGAACCAAATATGCCAGAGTTTCCGTTAGTGGTGTGTTAATAGATCCTATATAGAATGCATTTAAATAAGAGTGTTCGTAACTACAATGTTATCATGAGCCGTGTTATCCTTTTCCCTTATGGAAGACTTAGATTCGCACAGGTGTGGAAAGTTTCCCAGTCTAAATATAGCGGAGCACAAGTTATGCTATTTTATTAAGAGTTATAAGATTTTTATTCATACTTGGATTTAATTCAAAAGAATATATAAATCATATATATATGAACAACACATATACTCTCCAAAGGATTAGAAATTCTCCAGAATATTTTTATCTCAGCTAGGAAAAAGACCGAAATTTAATTTTTCCCAGGTATCGTGAACTACTCGTAGATATTACTAATGAGGAATTCTTGAAAGTTTTCATATTCTCATATTTTATTTCAGCTGACAAACTTTTTGTCTAAGAAACATCGTGTACAGGTGCATTGATACCTTCCAGCAAAAATCTATCGCCATCACAGCCTTTGTGCATGTTTCGACTGAAAGCTTTCCCTCTGGTATAGGAGTTTCAAACAGAAGTCCTGACTGCACGGGTATTTGGTAAGCTATCATCAAGTGAATATCATAGAATTAAGTGTATAGTTAGGCTAGATCCAGATATGATGTAAGCCATTCTCGCCTTTTGTTGATGAACTACATACGCTATTGTATTGGGCAAAATATAAACAACCTGCCGTAATCCAAAGAAATGTTCACCAAAGAGAATATACATACATATAAGCTAGCAAAAGTTACTAATTTGCATTGATGGAGTCATACATATATCAATGCCTTTCTATTTGATACATTGCTATCATAATAAGGACCTCGCTATTGCTGACATCATGCAGAGCTATCTTCCCTGTAAGTACTGAATCCCGCTATACTGCCAGCCCAGTGGTGGGTGAAGTGAAGATGTCGGCGTTGGATCGGGTACTTCCACGTAGGGTGAGGTGGTAACCGCTAATCGTGGGCTTGACACTGATTAGGGGGCTAAAACCTGATCCAAACCCAACCAAGCTGGAACAGCATACGCCGAGGGCTGCGTGGCTAAGGGAGTGCTTCGTCGCTAGTATGCGAACTCTGGATATCTGGCGACCTCCAGTTTCAATTTTAGCCTTCCCATGGTACTGCGAATCTCTGCCATGGGTGACATAATTTCTTCGCAACTCGTCGGAACTAAATGGAAAATTTTATTTTGATAAAAGGACGATGTTCCCCTTAAGATACCAAAAGAGAGATATTGGAGGCCTCAGTGGAGACTGCGCTATCCAGAAGGAACTTTCAGGGCTGGAACTGAATTCTCAGGCGTATGAGTCAATGTCGACAGATACTGAGGAGCGCTTGCTTACCGAACCGGAGACCAGCGCCAAGCAAGAAGGTAAGGCTAGATGAAAGAGGGAAAAGAGAGTGACGGAGGGTTTGTCTGCTAAAGTACCCGATCCTTTGACGGAGAAAAAGAGTAATAGTCCAAGGTGGGACAAGCAGGCCACATAACAGATGATGAAATTACTCGGCCGAAGAAGAGGGAAACTCTCAGGGGACGTGACTCCGCTAAGGAGGCTCCGAGGGGCAAGGGAACTTCGACCAAGGCAAAGCAGAAACCCTTTCCAAGATCAACCAATGCGGGCCCCAGTAAAGTGGGTGGCGGTGTTCAGGATACTGGGAAGGACAAAAAATTCAAGAGGGTTAGATCTACGGCGGAAGAGGGCAATGCTGCCAAAAGGCTGAAGCCAAGATTCAGCAGATCATCCGCTGGGTGTAGTAAGGGATCGAGACCGGGGCCAAGCAGGGGCCTGGAAAAGGAGAAGAGGCCGCTTTGTGAGGTGGTATCAGATAGGTTAAAGCTAGTACTGACTAGCAAGAGCAATCAGTATGGGCGCTATACTGAGGAGCAAAGGAAGACGGTGGAGAGATCTCTATCGAACGCTCTCATCCGGTACGTGCTCAGCTATTTATTATTTTTCTATTTATATTGCTAAGGTGCTATCGCATGACCTTCCGTAATCGACATTTGCTGCCCTTTATTGGGTCTGTATTTTCTATTTTATTACCATAGTGAGATATATGCACATCACGCAAAGGTTCATAAAATACGCACGAGTTCGGTCATACCTCTTACACGAGCGACCCGCAACAAGTTAATTTTTGAAATAAATGAAAGAGCTAAAAGATATTCCCACATATTATATACGTTTGAATTATTTTTGGAAAAAACATATAAATCAAGATAAATACAAGGGTAGTATAATGAAAATTTTACAAACTTATGACTTGACTCAGAAAAATGTATTGATGAAGCTAAGCAATATTTAATAATGATTAAGGAAGAAAGTGTTTTAATTAAAAACATGTTTAAATTTATATATATATTCTACTTTTTCAACATTAGAAATAATTTTACAAATATTTTTGACAATAGTTATCTCTAATGCGAGTGCTATACGCTCATTTTCGGTGTTGTAATTAATAGAAAATTATTTACGAAGAAACTTACATCAAAAGAAAACAAGGGACCTATTGCTATTATGCATTGAATCAGATATAATGGAATCGAATAATTATAATAATTATAATTGCGGAAATAAAAGTAAAAAAACAAATGTTTAGTTATTATTCAATTTTTTATTTAAAATTGAACTTCTATACTCCTTTTAAATACTAATTTTGTGTTATTTTTATGTGATATTAAAATGCGTTATTATGGAAGTGTCGACTTTTGTTTCCAATAAACTAAAAAAAATGTATATGTGTATATTTTATTCATATAAAAGTGAGAGGTGGTTAACTCGAAATCTTCGTCAGACAGCCACGAGATTGTTTACAGTATAACAGAATTAAAATACTTGCTTTTTTTCAATCATACAACGGCGAACTGTGCTTCCACTTACACAACAATAGCTCAACGAAAGGAAAAATTGAAGGCTGCTGGTAGATGTTTTAGAGGTACACACTCAAAGTATTCATCCCTGGATTGTAAAAATAAATATGTACGCTGTAAGAAATGTAATGGCCGGCATACAAGGGCTATGTGTGATCCCATCTACGTCAGTAAAATGTCCAATGGCACCGCTCAAATTCAATTCTATGAGAAAAATATAAACAGCACCTGTGAAATAACGAAAAACAATGCAGTAAGTCTTTTATCGCCGATAAACGAACCAGTGTTTTTACAAACGGGTACGGAATTGAAAATAACCTAGTAATTCGAATTATTTTAGACAGTGCAAGTACTCAAACGTACATTTGACAAAATGTAGCAAAAAAGTTAAACTTGCCGGTAGTTAGTGTTTTCGCTTTAAATCATCATTCCGTTCGGTTGTCAAAAAATTCCCCCAAGACAGTTATTAATTGTGTTGGAATAAATTTAAAAAAATCAGTACCCTGACCCTCGATTTACACGGTGGATTCGTTCTCCAGAAGTACCATGTAAACCGAAACCATGTAAGTTGAAATCATGTAAATTAAATTCATGTTATATATTGAAAAAGTATAGATCTAAGGTAAAACAATATTACACATATATTAACATATTTTGATATTATAAGTATGTAGTTTTTCATAAATTCAGGCGAACATACTGTTGCAAAATCGCTTTACCTTCTTCTTTTCAGCTAACATAGTGACAGATCTTGGCCCTAAATTTGAATAGGTTTATAGAATACCTATTCAGGATGCTACAGCTGACCAATCTTTCAGGAGAATTTGTGGGAATTCGACTTAACCTTCCCCTTCTTAATGCGGCGACTGTTCCCGTTATGGGATCCGTTAGTTTCGATGCCTGTATTTCCACCTGGCCAAGCGTCACCAGCGGAATATCGGTTGGTGTGTGCGTTCTTTGGGGAACACGCCGGCAAATACTTTTAAAATAAAGTCTTTTGTTACCTGAGGCCCCTTTAAGAGCGCTATATTTTTAGTTTTTCTTGTGTTCTCCTTTTCTTCTTCCTCGGTCTGTTTATTGCTAGTCGGGTTAAGTGGAAAAAAAGACAAACACTTACTTTCCACTTTTACTTGTTTTTTTATTGAAGAAAAACTAGGCTTTCTATTCTAACTTTTACAGAATAAAGATTTTGCTTTATCCTTTGCAAACAAGAATCAAACTTAATATGGCTGCTTATCCTTTTTACGCGGCCTACGTGACTTATTATAGCTGACTTAACTCGATTTAGCGACACCTCTTTTCTCAAATTAACGTTATTTAAAGTTTGTAGTTCAATGTCCTACAAGTTTTCTAATTTTTTAATTAATTCACTTTACTTGTTTTTTATTGTTTTGCAAGCTTTTCCTAATTTTACATTTAATTTCAACTTCATTTTTAAATGTTTTACAAATTCTTCCTAACAGTTACATTTGATCACAACGTCATTTGATTTGGCTTCAGCTGTTTTACAAGTTATTCCTAATTTTGACATTTGATTAAAAATTCACTTTTTAAATGATTTACAAGTTTTTCCTAATTTTGAACTTTGATTACAAATTCACTTTTTAAATGTTTTACAAGTTTTTCCTAATTTTGACCTTTGATTATAAATTCACTTTTTAAATGTTTTACAAGTTTTTCCTAATTGTTACATTTGATTACAACGTCATTTTATTTGTTTTTAAATTTTTACATGTTATTCCTAATTTTGACATTTGATTACAAATTCCCTTTTAAATGTTTTTAGTTAGTGTTCCGTTACTTCCCATATTTCATCAAGGAGTGTTCTTTAAGGTGCAATAATTGTGAAGCAGTTCATTTCTTTTCTCTTAACCAAGCTGACAACCTGGTGTATTAAAAGTCAATGAGCGTCAAGCTGGTTTACCAGTTTTGGCTTTGCTACACCTGTCAAGTCGGCCCGAGTTATTAAACGTCACTTTAATTTATTGCTTTCGGGCTTTGCTATATTTGTCAAATCGGTATAAGTCATTGAATGTCACTTTGAGTTGTTGGTTTTGATTTTCTTTCTTTTTTTTTTTGCTATATTTGTCAAATTGCTTCTGTGGAAATTTCTAGAGGTGTGGAACTGGTCTTATATCTAAGCGAAATAAATATTGAAATTAGCTATTATTTATTTTGAACTCTCGTCGCATTCATTTCACCACCCGGCGTGTTTATTTTTGTATTTCTTGGGACGGAGTTCATTTCAAACTTTAAGCTACTTCACTCCTACTGTTGCTTGCGAGGTGAGGAATATTCATTCTGCTTCCGCGGCGCATCGCGATCGCAAAGCTTTGAGGAGCCGATGCGCACGTCGCAGCGTGCTACTACTTCTCAGTGATTAGAAATCTAACGTGAAGGGACTGCGGCGTGTACGCCGCGGCTATAGTTGACTTAAGAAATTTATTTGGAATGAAGTAGGTGTCGCACGGAACTGTAAGGGCGGGGTTTCTGATTTCGCTATGGTTCAGTGCCTTTCTTTAGACAGAGAAGCTGTCACATTGTATGTCGTTTTCGTTGTCTCGCCTGTTTTATTTTCTCGACGTATGTAAATAAACGAAAATTTACTCGAAAGTGATGACAGCTTTTCTTTCTTTTTGTTTTTATTTGAGTGAAGACAAATCTAAGCTTTTGCGAAATACTTCCTGCATAATTTAAGTGTCAACATTTTTCAAGATCTCTTCTCATTAAGATGTTGGTCTGATCGTTCAAGAAATGATGAACTTCTACACACTAATTTCTTAAGGTATTGAGGTCTTATGAATGGGCAATTATTCAACTCATCCTGAAATGGACGAATATCTTGACAGCCTAATTTTAGAAGGAGAAAGCGATGACTACCAAGAACATCTTTTAGATGTACTGCCGCGAATGGTCAGGAGCTATTGCACCGGGAAAGCTCCCATTATAAGGAGGCAAACCGACTTAACACTTTTTAGGTGCCCTATATTGAGAGATTAGATTTCTCTCTGGATTAGCTCTTGATAACAAGCCTCCACATGATAGTTGGCCACAATTTACGGGAGCTGACTGCCAGGGCTAAAGTTGTTGCTAGTGCGTAACAGAAGCGGCGTAAGTCATCTTGTTACACTACCCCCCCCCCCCTTTCACAAGCTTGTAGCTCCGTCCAAGCTGGTACACGAGGAGAACTTTGGTACTGTACAGTCAAACCCGTGTCAATGTAGAGATACGGTCCTGTCGAGAGTAAAAGGGCGGCCTCTCGAGAGCTCAAGGCTCTACGGAGACCAAAATGGTCACTCTACGCAGACGGACCGCACCCACAACGAGTTGGCGTCGGGCGCCACGGATCATGAAGATCATGAAGGAGGGGTAGGATAGGAAAAACCTTCTAACGAAGGCTAAATCGGAAGGAGTTAGTGTGAAATTCATCTACCCATTTAAGGTAGAGATGGGTTCTACTAGGATCGTGTCCTTCTAAATTTTATTCAGCTCCGACGTATTATGGAAATAATGAAGAAAGGATGGGAAAGTTAAAACGCCTACTGAAAGATAACCCAGAAGGGGTTAGAGCTATAGACGGTCAAGCAAAATTCATCTACTCATTTAAGGTAGAGATTGGTTCTACTAGGATCGTGTCCTTTTAAATTTTATTCAGCTACGACATATTATGGAAATAATGAAGAAAGGATAGGAAAGTTAAAACGCCTACTGAAAGATAACCCAGAAGGGGTCAGAGCTATAGACGGTCAAGCAAAATTCATCTACTCGTTTAGGGTAGAGATGGGTTCTACTAGGATCGTGTCCTTTTCAATTTTGGAATTATTATGGAAATAATGAAGAAACGCCGCCAAGGCTTCGTCGGACTTGATCTGTGCATGGCGAGCCAGCGACACCTCCCCGAAGTCAAGCCGGCCCTTGGTCAGAGCTCGATATCGGTCTCGGTATTGAAAACCGAAGGTGCACTCGCAGCACAGCAATCCCAAAAATCTGGTCTACCAGCACACCTCCGACCCCCAACCCCAAGACCAGTCGGAGAAGCCTCTGTAACCAGTAACCTAACCAACTGATTGCAGGACCTCTTCCGCACGGGCATCTCCCTCTGACCGCAGATCGACATGCGTTACAGGGTGTGCGCCAAGGTCCCCAGCAGGGGTTAAAATTTCGAAGGCAGTCTTTACTGTGGAATTCCTACGGCAGCGCGGCCTATGTAGGGTACCGTGTGGGAGGAGTTTTGGCTAATTATCCAGCAAGGGAGTGTGCAACAGTGGACTAATTTGCAATATACCGGCCGCTAGGTTGGGTAGGTCCTAAGCGGCACATTGGTATCCTGTAGTTACCAGTTAAGATGGCTGGATGCCTTCTTAGGGCTACTAGGAAGTATTAGTGGTTATATGGAAAGGTCGTTCCTTTCGCGGTACGGGGCCAGTCTGTCGACGTGGACAGTTCGCATCTTTCCACCGTAAATTTTTTTTATTTTGAACACTACTTCGGTTACAGCGTATGTGATCTTTTATGGCCCGACCCAGTCGCACTGCAGTTTTTGACACCGCCCAATTACGCGTCGTGGGAAATACAACCAAACCAGTTGGCCTACTTGGAAACTGGGTTTCTTCGACCGCAAGTCATAGTATGTCTTTATGCGCCGGCTCGCAGTGTTCAGCATGGTTCGATTATTTTCGTGAATCGTGTTCAATGTTGTGGTTAGATTGTCCAGGTAGTCATTAATCGGCATAACTTCGGTAGGTGGACTTCCCAAGACTATCTCCAGTGGCAAACGAAGTTCTCGACCAAAAAGCAGTTTGTCCGGGGTTTGTTTAGTGCTATCCTGTACACTTGCGCGATACGATAGCAGTAGGTAAGGCACGTACTGGTCCCCATTCCCTTTGGTGCGAATTCAAAAATTTCCCTAGGTAGTCAAGAATTGTTTTGTTAAATCTTTCGACCAAGCCATCTGACTGTGGGTGTAGGGCCGTTGTGCGCGTCTTTTCTACTCCTAACTGCTGCAGTACCTCTTGAAAAACGGCACTTTCAAAATTTCTACCTTGATCCGAATGGAGCTGTAGTGGGGTTCCATGTCGACTGAATACGGTTGATATTTGGTGAAATAGTCCATACAGACTACTAAGTAACGGTTACCTTTATTGGTCTTTGGAAGTGGTCCCATTATGTCTACAGCAACTCTTTCGAAAGGTGCGCCAATGTTACATACTTGTAGAGGAGCTCCCCGTCTTGGCCGTGGTCCTTTTCGAGCTTGACATTGTATTCATCCGGCACACCAGTCCTTTACATCAGTATTACTACCAATCGAATAATATTTCTGTCGAAGTTTACCTAACGTCTTATCAACACCGAAGTGTCCGCCACTTAGAGAGTCACGTACCTGCTGGAGAACAAGTTTTCGAAGGGATTTCGGAACCAGAATTTGTTTCGTAGTTTCTGATCCTTCACTAATTATTCGAACTGCGATATCATTTTCTAGTTTCAGAAGAGACCACATTGACCAATACGATTTAATTTCAGGGCTCAGGTCTTTGATGCTGTCTTTATCTGGGCGCTGGCCCGTAGTCAACCAACTGCGAATACATCGTAAGGTGAGGTCGTCCTCCTGTTTTCGAACTATAGCTTCTTGAGTGGTGACTAGGCGAATTATGATTATGTCTTTCTCTTCGAGCCGTTGACAATATTGACAATCAGTTTTTGATCAAGGCCGGCGAGACATTGCATCTGCATTACTGTGACTTTTACCTGGACAGTGCAAAATTTCAAAATCATAGGCATGCATGCGTTCTATCCATCTGCAGGAAAATCCATCACGATGATGTAGTCATCGAAGACATCAGCTACGTAGAAGGTGTGGGTTGTGGTAAATTTGTTTATAGCTACTGGCAAATCAATAAAGCCGTCCACTAAGCTGGTTCCTCCAGTGACATTTCGAATCCGTGTTAAAGATGGGTTGAGACTACAACGGTATTACAAACGGTCCAGTATTCTTCTGTGGAGAATAGAATGCGTCGCTCATGTATCCACGATCATGTGGCAGACAATTCTTTCAATCTTTCCTTGGATTTTGATGGTACGGCAAATTTCACCTTGGCTTACTGTTATAACCGGTCGGGCTGGTAGCCTCGAAACTAGGGACTCCGTCGGGCCTTGTTTTTTCATGTCGTTCAGCACTATTTGTGTAGAGGTAATGTTCGCTGTGTTGGTTAGCGGGTTGTGGTGTAGTGTCTTACTGACTGGTGTGCATGTGGTTAGTGGGTTAGTGGGTGGAGGATGGTTCGTTAGAGGCTTAATGGGAATTGGACGGTAGTTTAGTGGGTTAGTGAGAAAGGAGGAGTGAGTTAGTGTGTTAGTGGGAAAGTAGGAGTTGGTTAATGTGTTAGTAGTAAAGGAGGGATGAGTTAGTGTGTTAGTGGGAAGGTAGGAATTGGCTACGGGGTTAGTGGGAAGTGAGGTGTGAGTGGTTTGAGCGTGTATAGTGTTGGTGTGATGTGTGTTAAGGTGAGTGGTTATTGTGTTAAGTGTAAGGTTGGTGAGCGGCTTAGGCTTAGGTACGTATTTATGATTGGAGATTGGTGTAGGATAGGTCACGATATGACCGAGAACGTGCTGGCGTGCGAGATGTGGAGCGTTGGAGAAATATGCTGGTCTCTGCTCCCTGAGATCAGCTGACTGGTGGATAAATTTTCGCTGAGACGAGAGGAAGTAATATCTGGGCACGTTTCTCTGTTTCCGGAGAGCAGCTGTATTGGGGTTTGTTTCGAATTCGACTGCTCTGCGCTTCGTGATACTTGTACAATTTCTGGTGGTCCTACTAGATTCTCTCCCGACTCGATTTTTACCAGACGGATATTAATCGCTCGATTAGTAGGATGCCCTTCGATCAGGTCTAATTCTACACGATTTCCAGGAATTACTTCGGGTTCTGGGTTCACAATCGACTTCTGAAAATTTGTGAAATGGAAAAAAACATCCCCTTCACGCACAATGAACCCGAACCTTCTTCGGACGTCACAGCGGTGGATAGTCCGCGTCGCATTTCGAGCTATGATCTTTGTTTTATTATAGATAGTAGCGGATGTAGGAGCTGTTTGGTTTATTTGAGCTAGCGACAGCTCCTTCACGCTAGCTCGCTGGCGTTTCCTGGCGCCATTCTCTTGGTGGAGGTCTACTATTACTTGATGCTTCGGCTACCCTGATGTTTCGTTTCGCAGTCCGAGTCGCTCGATGATTAGCCTCAATTCGAAAAGCTGTTTGGACAGCATCTTGTATAGTAGGTGGACTGAAGTCACGCACTCTCCCTTGAACGTCTAGGTTAAAAATTCCAACTAGGAAATGCTCCAATGCTATTTGATCTCTTGCATCCTCTTGACAATATGCAAACTTGAGCCTAGTCAGTCGTAGAAAATCTGTGGCGTACTGTGAAAAGCTCTCTCCATTCTTCTGAACTCTGGTGCTCAACTGGACGTGACTCACGGACTGTTTATACTCCGCGCCAAATTGTATTGCCAGTGCGTTCCTTGCTTTAGAGTATGACCTCCTAGCCTCTTGACCTAATGTTTCGTAAAAGCCCAAAGCCATGACGCGTAGAGAGGCAGTTAAATAAAGAGCTTTCGTTCCGTCGTCCCAACCGTTTGCTTCCGCGATCGCTTCGAAGTGTACTTCGTAGTAATTCCAAGGAGCTTTTCCATCGTACTCCGTGGGTGAAAGCATTGGTTTCCTTCTGTACTTTTCGTTTGCTTGGTGCTGTGGCCGATGAGAGGTCGACGAAGAGGACTCACTGGACCGTTGTGCCCCTACAGGATTGGAACGAGTATCTGCAGGCTCATTTGTTTCCACTGGATGTTGCTCGTTGTGATCGGGTCTCTCTCCCGGAAATTTCGAGGAAGACGGCGTGGACTGACCACTAGGGAGGGGAGTATCAACTGCTTTGTCGGCGGACTTTAAATTTGGATGACCCTCCGTATCGTCCATTACCCTATTCACGAAGGCAGTTCCGCTAAGGGCCGACAAATCGTCCATCTGCCTCTGTAATGTGCCCAGCTCCTCTCGGAAAGACGAATGCTGTCCATTTAGGGTTTCTACCTCATTGCTGACCTCCGTCATCTTATTCGGTTGCGCATTGAATTGATCGCTCAGTCCTTCGAGCTTCCGCAGGATCTTGTCGAGCTGTTCTTCTGCCCTCCTGCTCGATTGCTTCTTATTTGGGTTGAGGTCAAGAGTTCACGAATATTCTCGTACCTGAACTGTTACGAACCTTGTGGCACGTGTGGAAATATTACTCCGATTTTACTTGAACTATCGAAATTATGAGCGCTTAATTACACGCTAGTTAATAACCTTATGATTATTTCCCTAAATATCTAGAGTATAAAGGGTATTTTCTTTGTCGTTCTTCGGCCAAAAGTATATAAGTATATAACTAATCCAGAAAATATGTCGTTTGTTGAAGCACCTCCACCCAAATTGTTGCTTCTTCGGAAACATGAAGCCTTATTAACGCATCTAGGCAAATAGGGCCTGTAATGATTCTTATACTTCAGAATCACCAAAAATTGAGTCTTGTACAGATTTCAACAGTGTGTTGAAACCAAAACACGACTGCTGTTGAGAACGACTATGTTTCTCAGTAAAAGAAAGCTCAAGTTCAGACTAAACAGTGTGTCCAATCTCACTTTGATGCTGGAGGGAGAGTGCTTGTGAAGTAATAGCCACTTGACTCATGATTATACTGTAATTTTATTATCCAAATGCATGTACTTTTATACAAATATTATCACAGTAAAAAAAATATTTTAACACAAAGATTACAAAATATAAAAAATAAACACAAAATTTACGGAACTAAAAATATGTTTACACAAACTGTAAACAAAAGCCAAAAGAAATTACGGAAATAAGTTTGTTTACAAACATTGTAAACAGAAGCAAAAGAAGCTATTAAAGGCAATTGCGAAAGAAATGGTCAAAAACAAAACAAGATATGATTCTATCAAAAGTATCAAAAGTTAAGCAATTGCAAAAGA
Organism: Dioctria linearis; assembly: GCA_963930735.1. Lineage (NCBI taxonomy): Eukaryota > Metazoa > Arthropoda > Insecta > Diptera > Asilidae > Dioctria > Dioctria linearis. The sequence continues at coordinate 76,075,590 of OZ005740.1, read as the reverse complement.
ATGTATGTACATTATTCTATATTCTATAAGTATGTCACTGAGTCGCACAATTAATCGAACGTTTTACTACCTGTAATGGCAGCAAAACATGCAGCGTGCGCAATTTGCTTATGAAGTAAGCTTCTGCTGCACTCAATTAACTGTGGCATATTGATCTTCGCTAATTTGGATGATGTTCGATCTGTTCGGGAGCTGAACATGTTGGGGGCCGGCACTTGCTAAAACAGCGTCGAAGCGTTCTTGAATTGATAACCCTGACATTGATTGTCGTCTTGGTTTACTATGCGGGTATTTGCAGGTGGTGCAGAGTTCTTTGAGTCGAATGCCGGAATTGTATGCAAGTAGCACAATAACAAGTACTACTATAACAACCGTGGCTGTTGAAATTGAATACACCATGAATTTTTCTTGGACGTCCTTCATCTGCAGCAGGTCGGGATGTAAACTGTAGTCCAGGAATTGCTCACTTGGACGAATCAAGAGCCCCGGCTGAATCATTCGAGGGGTTTTGCTGAAATTTAGTGATTCTGTTACTGGTGGCGTTTCCATGATGTGACTCGTTATGACATCAAACCTTTCATCTATGGTAGTTTTAAGCGTAACTTCTTTGGTCTTGATGAAGCAACCGTTGTTGAGATGTATGATGCCAGTGGTGTTTATTAGAATCTCTTCTCTTACTCCTTTACATACCGTTGCTATAATTCTGGCCTTCGTAGTAACATACAACCAGGTGTTTTCCATCATCAGTGTTTTCCAGACAATTCCATTCAGACTTAGGTGCTGCATTTCACACATGTTTTTTGTGTGACGACCGTAGATCTCATCTATGACGCAGGATGGACTATTATCAATATTATGAATAATTGTCGGAGCGCAACGGTAGACGTGGGATCCGGATATCTTGCATGCTTTTAGTTCATCTTCCTCTAAGTTGAAATAGGTTTTATGGTTGAAATTAACGGCGAAGGTAGAAGATTTTAAGTTGGCTACTGCGAAAGAGTCATTTGTTATTATCTGAGGTATTGATGTGATGTGCATCAAATTGTACAAGTTCTTTTCTATTATGCTTAAGTAGCCATATAATTTCAGCGTGCCGTTGGTTGCGTTGACTTCTAGACGTTGCTGAGGTGTTCTGTCGATAAGAAGATCAGCGCTAAGCTTTATCGGGACATTTTTAATTAACTTGTCGATGTCTTGTGATTTTATAAAGTCTAGGATGTGCGCGTGCTCGTGTAGTGCGTTTACCCAGTTATTGTATTTGCTCTGGAGTTCATTATAATAATTTTCAGCACTGATGTAGGTCGATAAAACTTCAATGCTGACTCTATTGTGATCTGCAGTAGAGTACCAGGGGGCCATCTCATTTATGGAGCCAATTGCCTTTTCCAATCGTGCATCGAAGTGTTTAAGCGTCTCTTCTATGACCGTATTGGAACGGTTTATTCTTTGATTGAGAAAGAGAACCTATTGGTTGGTTGATTGCAAGATGTTTTCTTGGTTGTGTTGAAGATGTTTTATCTCTGAATAGACTTCATAATTTACTCCAAATATACCTGTGAGTAGCCTACCAAAAATGCCTCTCCTGCTTCGGTGCTTTTTGTGGATGAAGTTGATGATTTGACTGGTGGACTTGAGCAAACCTTGTCGTTTTGTTGATAAATGCTGAAATAGCACTTCACAGTGAGTTATATCCGTGAGGATCTTGTTCTTTTCGCACATTTCTTTTACACGTTCCCAAGTGCTGTCAATTTTTTTCTGGTCTTGAATTGCCTCATCTGTAGGAACGGTTATCTGTAGCCTCAGATTCCCCCTTTTCACTTGTGCATGTCCCAAGTTTTCTATGTAAAGGCCTGGTTTAGGATGGAAAATCGTGTAATCTTGAGCAACGGCTACTGTGATCCTGTACAGAATTAACAACGTGGTGTGCAGGAATTTTGCTGCCCAGGTGCAAGGTGCTATTCTTCTCCTTTTAATTGGTGAGCCGATATTGTTCAAGGCTTCTTGAGTATTGCTATCCTTCAGTAGATCTGGATTGTCTGCTCTTGTTGAGTATATATGTTGCTCGTGTTTTGCGGCCTTTTATGAGGTCTAGATTGGGAACCTGAAATGGTGGTAACTGTTGTTCTTACCTTCAGTGATGGTGTTTGTGCCTCGGAGTGATGGATACTTAATGGGAGTTGGCATAATTTATTCAACGGTCTTTTCTTGATGCCGTTTCTGTATTGTACGGATACAATGCGGACGACGTTATCTTCGCCAGGATGGAGCTAGACAATTCGGCCGAATGCCCATTTTTGTGGTGGAAGGTTATCGTCCTTGACGAATACTAGTTCCCCAATGTTGGGATTTTCCCTCTTGGTCTTCCTCCGGCTCGAAGGACCATGTAGTGATTCTTATACTTCACAATCACCAAAAATTGAATTTTGTTCAGATTTCAACAGTGTGTTGGAACCTAAACAAGACTGCTGTTGAGAACGACTATGTTTCTCAGTAAAAGAAAACTTAAGTTCAGACTAAACAGTGTGTCTAATCTGACTTTGATGCTGGAGGGAGAGTGCTTGTGAAGTAATAGCCACTTGACTCTTGGTTATACATTTGCTTCTCTGCTATAGCGTTGTTAGATATTCCGCAGACCATCTTTGCCAAATTTCTTGGTGGTATTTTGTAAGCTGTTTCCATTTGTCATGCACCTTTGTATCCGTAATATCAGGTTCTGGTGGTGCTAGTAAGGGTCGACCTATTAAAAAAGTGTCCTGGATTTAATGCCTCAAGATCCTCCGTGAAGCTGGATTTCATTGTTTCGACGGTAGTTTATCCATCGAGGAATCGCGATTTTCTCCAGTTCACCCAGCTCCTTTTCAAGCCCTTGCCAGGCCTTCGTTACTTCTAAGGGTGCTTCTCTGTCCCAGTCTGTTTGTTCTCTGCACAGTGACTGTATTATCAGCTTTGATGTTATGGTTACGGGAGCGAGCCAACCCAGAGGATCAAAAAAGGAAGCAATTTTCGATAGCAGTGTTCGTTTTGTTATACTGTTGCTTGCTCCATGTGTTTTTAATTTAAAGCGGAATTCAATACGAATTGGATTCCAATGGAATCCTAAGGTCTTTATTGTATCGTGCTCTTTAATATCGATGATTCCTTGCTCTATTATTTCCTCTGGTATATTTCTCAGAAGACCATCATCGTTAGCCGTCCATTTCCGCAGATGGAAGCCACCAGCTCGTAGCAATGCAATTGTCTGCTCCTGTATTTGTAGAGCCTCTGATTTGGTGTCAGCCCCTGTAAGCATATCATCCACGTAGAAGTCAGTAGAAAGTATTTCTCTTGCTATTGGATAGTTGCTGCCTTCATCTTTAGCTAATTGCTTCAAGGTTCTTACAGCAAGATACGTGGCAGGACTTGTGCCATAGGTAACGCTATTTGCTTCAAGGTTCTTACAGCAAGATACGTGGCAGGACTTGTGCCATAGGTAACTGTATTTAATTTGAACTCCTGGATGGGTTCTGTTGGACTTTGCCGCCCAATATCCTTTCATAATTCCTGTCAGACTCTTTAATGTTGATCTGTCTGAACATCTTCTCGATGTCAACAGTGTAAACATAGCGGTGCTTTCTCCATTTTAATATGATCTGTGTAAGATCTTGGTGTATTTTAGGGCCGCAATGAAGCAAATCATTGAGGCTTAGTCCAGATCTTGACTTGCACGATGCATCAAAGACAACTCGCAGCTTAGTTGTGGAGCTATCGGTTTTAAGTACGGCGTGATGCGGTAGATAATAGACGTCAGACTGTTTTCCTGCATACGGTTTGGCAAGACTCATGTGCCCCATTGCAAGATATTCTTTTAAGAAGGCATTATATTCCACTGATAGTTCTGCTTCCCTTTCTAGTCTTTTTTCTATTTGCCGTAGTCGGGCTATTGCCATGCACTTGGAATCGCCTAGCTCCCACAGTTCTTGTTTGAATGGCAGACTGACTCCGTAACGTCCTGCTGCATTTCTTCTGTAATTATGTTTAAAATGTTCTTCAGAGTGGTTGTCTTGTTCCAAATTTACGTGGTTGTTATCAATGTCCCAGAATTTTTCTAAACTCTCTTCTATTTCTGCGAGAGATAGGAAATTCGTTAGCTTCTGCGTTTCGCTGTTGCTGTTTGGAACGCTTCCAAAAATTATCCACCCCAATTTGGTATTCTGTGCCAGAGGATTTGTCTTCTTAAACCCTTTAATTATAATATTGGCATAGACATCTGCGCCTAACAATATGTCTATTGGGCCTGGTTGGTAGAATGTATGATCAGCCAAATTCATGTTTTTGAATTTTTTCATATATATGCCTGGAGCAGGTGCCTCGGGTAAAAGAGAGTTCAATTTATGCAAAACAAGGGCGTCCACAGAAAGATAAGAATTCGTTTGATCTATAAGTTGTATACTTAATTTTACCTTGCTGCTGACTCTGGCTGACTCGGCTTCTCCAACTCCAAAGATTGTGGCTCTGATGTGATCCTTACGGAGCTTTAGATATTGAACCGCCTGTTCTGTTATTAGCGATACCTGTGATCCAGAGTCGATTAATGCTCTGAAACTTTCCAACTGTCCATATATATTTTTAATTCTGATGATTGCCGTTGGTAGCAGCACGCTAGGCATTCTCACCTTATTGGTATGACAGCTGCGCTATTTTGATTGCCCTTGTGCAGTAAAGTATGGTGCCTTTTATTGCAAATGGCACAAAGCTTGTTGGATTTGCACTTCTCATATTTTTTATGTGCGAGACAATTACCGCAGATGTCCTGCTGCTTGACGAGGGCTTGTCTATCATCCACGTTCCTTTTTATGAACTCTTCACACTGGTAGAGCTTGTGCTCCTTGTTGCAAAACATACACGAGCTTCTTAATGTGGTGTGAAATGCCTTTTTAAAGCATTTTGAAGTGCCGTGCCTTGGGCGTTTTGAGTTTTCTATGCATTCCAATACCTGATACCGCTTCTCTAGGAACCTCAGTAGATCGGTGACTAAGGGAATTTCCCTTGGATTTAGCAGGCTTTCTTCAAACAGACGTAGACTTTCTGCGTCTAGCTTCCTCATTGCGATACATACAATAATTGGACCCCATTCGTCTGTTTTGTAGCTTAAAAGCTTCAGAGCTTCTAAGCACTCTCTAATGGTATCATAAAGCCTTATTATGTCTTCTTGAGACCTGTATTCTACATTCTTGGCATCCATGATAGTATTAACATAAATTGTGATGATTTTTCTGTTATTGTTAAATTTGGCTTCTATCAAATGCAGAGCAGTTTCATAGTTTTGGCTAGTCAATTGCAAATGACTGATAACCCTTCTTGCGTCTCCCTCTAAGTGATATAGGAGGTACTGCATCTTTTCAATGTTGCTTATGTGTAAGTTGTTGTGGATGACGTTCTTAAAAATGTCTATGAATGACTTCCAGTCTTTGTAATCTCCACTGAACTTAGGAATTTGTATTGGTGGAAGTTTTGGATAGTTGTTTACTCTGATTTGATCTAGGTTCTGTTGCTGAAGATTCCAGCATGTTGGTGCGCTAGGCAGCGTGTGGAATTGAGGATTATATCCAAGATTCCGTGGTGTTACTGTGAGCGTATTGATACTTTCTAAGTTACTTACTACTGGTACCCCAGCCGTTGTTGTTACTGCTGGAGGAGATGGCGCAGTTGTAGTAACTGGTGACGTTGGTGTGGTCATTGTGGATTTTAAGGCACTTGTGCTGGTGGTTGGTAGCTGGTACTTCCTGGGAATCTGGTAGTTGGCTATCGACTCAACAGCTTGCTTAAATAGCTCGTGTGTCCTTTCGTATAACCTATCGGTGAAATACGGGTGTTCTGGTTTTGCACACTCTGCTGGCTGTAGATGGCGGTCGTTAAAATCTGTCCAGATTGTTTCCAACTCCTTGAGCTTGTTTTTCAGGTATTGCTCTGTTTTTCTTTCAGCACCGTCTTTCTTGAAATTTGCTAAAAGACTTTTTGGATTTGGATTATGTCTTCAGGTTTTGAAGGCATCGCAAATTAAAGTGCAGGCAAACAATTATTGGCGGCAGCTGCTTTGAAAGTCGGCTTTCGTCACGGATGCTATGCTGGAGTAGCAGAAGAAGAGCTTTGACAGTGTGTTAAAACTCTTCACTCTAGTTGATGTAGCTCTTAGTGCTATTAGCTTTAAGTAGGAAAAAACTGTTGGCTTCCGTAGATATATCTCAGCTAGATTTAGCAGTGTGTCAAATCTAAGCAATGAGATTGCTGGTTTTTTCAAGCTATTGCTCAGCTATATTCAACAGTGTGTTAAATCTTGGTAATGAGATTTAGACTTGATTCGACGGCTCGAAGGACCATGTAATGATTCTTATACTTCAGAATCACCAAAAATTGAATCTTGTGCAGATTTCAACAGTGTGTTGAAACCTAAACAAGACTGCTGTTGAGAACGACTATGTTTCTCAGTAAAAGAAAGCTTAAGTTCAGACTAAACAGTGTGTCTAATCTGACTTTGATGCTGGAGAGAGCGTGCTTGTGAAGTAATAGCCACTTGACTCTTGGTTATACTGTAATTTTACTATCCAAATGCATGTACTTTTATACAAAAATTATCACAGTAAAAAAAATATTTTAACACAAAGATTACAAAATATAAAAAATAAACACAAATTTTACGGAACTAAAAATTTGTTTACACAAACTGTAAACAAAAGCCAAAAGAAATTATGGAAATAAGTTTGTTTACAAACATTGTAAACAGAAGCAAAAGAAGCTATTAAAGGCAATTGCGAAAGAAATGGTAAAAAACAAAACAAGATATGATTCCATCAAAAGTATCAAAAGTTAAGCAATTGCAAAGGAATGTATGTACATTATTCTATATTCTATAAGTATGTCACTGAGTCGCACAATTAATCGACCGTTTTACTACCTGTAATGGCAGCAAAACATGCAGCGTGCGCAATTTGTTTATGAAGTAAGCTTCTGCTGCACTCAATTAACTGTGGCATATTGACCTTCGCTAATTTGGATGATGTTCGATCTGTTCGGGAGCTGAACAGGGTCGAAGTGTCGAATTATGCTAAATATTCCTGGCTTTCCTGGAATTCAATCAAACCACTGACTTTCAGAAATTAAAGCAAGTTGGATTAATGCACGTAGTGAAATAAAAGTCACAGAGCCGAACTATGTAAAATATTTTCACCCTTCGGTTGAACGAAAGCGTAATCGAACTATTAACGTCCAAGATTGAATGTTTATTCCACGCACGTAGATCAAGAAAAGCCTAAAAGCAGAAATAGTAAAAGTATCTCTATGCCTTTTTATTATAAATTAAGTATCAAATTAGAAGCGAAGTCATGTCATTACACCTGAAGACCAAAAACTAGGCTTTTACTAATATGTTGTTAGGGGACAAGATGGGGTGAACGCCGCATCAGGGGAGAACTTTGCTAAGCAAGTCCCTTGCATTCCAAGTCCCTCTCTCAAGACCGCCCGTACGTGACGTAACAGTCACATCCTGCCCGAGGTGTTCCTGCACAGGCAGACGGTGACACTCCTTGGAATGAGCAAGATGCCTGACTGAATACGGCGGATCTAGAGAGGAAAACTCGATAAAACCAGCAATCCCGGGTGTAAACAATCGTGCCCATGGGATGAATGGCACTGCGTGAGTGTGTCTTCTAACGATGAACTCTGTATACCAGGCGACCTCCAGTTTCAATTTAGCCTTCCCACGGTATACGAATCTCTGCCGTGGGTGACTCTACTTTCTTCGTAACTCGTGGGAATCATATGGAAAACCAAGTTACTAAAGAGGGTGGTGCCCCTCCCAATGTACCAAAACCAAAGGCAGCTACTATGCCTCAAATAGTAGACGGAGAAGACGACCTGCTAATGGAACAGGACTGCGAAGGTCTCGAAAGTCTAGCGGAGATTATGCGAAAAGGCTGTACTCTCTCTGATGAGGAGGTCGAGCTAATCTCACAGCCGGACCGTGAGAGTGAGAAGAATCCTGCTGAGTCGATCGTAACTTAACCCTCTACATCTGGTGAGGTAAAAATAGATGATCCGACAGGAATCCAGAGCTTTTAGCATGTGTAGTGCCAGTGGAAGTAGATTGAATGTTTTGAGGATGAAGTCCTTGAATTGACGTTTCTATCCTTAGATCGTGTGTATTTAAAGTCCTCCTCAAATGTATCTGATAAGGATCCAATAGGCCCCACGAAGGATATAAAAAGAAAAGTAAATTGAGCGGAGCAGCCAAGAAACGGCTTCAGTGGCTGGTGAAACACGGGCACTGCCCAGCTGAGGCCCGTGAGCTAGCAATGAAGACAATGCCGAAAAAGGAGACCGTCAAGGGATCAAAACGGAATCGCTCCGAGGACTCTACCCCCAAACCCACACAGGTCAAGAGGTTGAGAACTCAACAGGGTGAAGAAGCAGAAAGCAAGCAGGAGCAATCCAAAAAGAAAATAGCTCCCAGGTCCCTCTCCTACAAACAAGTGGTTGTAGGCGTAAAAATGGGAATCCTTTCAGCGAACTTCCCCGAAGAAATGCTGACGGCAGAGCAAATTATATCTGTACGTAAGGCGATCCTGGGAAAGATTCTGGAGATGAAGAATGACCAGCTCAAGCCGGCATTCCTCGGATACAGTGCTAGACCAAGATGGCTAGTTCTCACCTGCTCTGACAAGGCTACCTCGGAGTGGCTAAAGCGGATAACGGGTGAGATAAAACCATGGGGAAATGCCAATCTAAGGGCTGTAGAGGAAACTGAAATTCCTCGAGCAAAGATCCTGGTTGGCTACTTCCCTGAAAGTACAGAGATGCCTGCTGACGAATTGTTACAGTTCGTAGGTGCTCAAAACCATGAGCTTAAAGTAGCTGAGTGGAAGGTCCTAAGGAAAGTGACTGAAGGGGTTGTCTCACAGGTCACTCTCTCAGTGGACCACTGCTCGGCGGAAAAGCTCAAGAAGTTAAACTTTAAGATTAACTTCCATTTTGGACAGGTGCAGCTTAGACCGAAAGGTGATCTAAAGCTGCAAAAGGAGCAAAGCAACACAACAGAGGCCAACTCAAAGGCTGGGGCGTCCAAGACTGCACATCGGCCATTAGGCCCAGCAGCTGCGGTCACCTCAACCTCGAGCATAAACCTCGATAATAATGCTGATGCTCCTGAGAAAAGGGAAGTGGCTGAACCGGAGCCACCAAGGGCGATAACCCAAACGGGAACCCCAAGACAGGTTGAGAAGGTAGCCACAGCTACCAGTGGGCCTAACAGGCCGTTAATTGCGACACCCTCAACCTCTAAAAAGAGCAACAGGCTATCCAGTACTGCTGGGGAGCAGGCAGTGGTTAAATTAAAACCGCCCTGCAAAACCACAGTACCCCCAAGTTTTTATTTAAAAGGGCCAAAACCCTTAAATGAAAACCAGGGGCGAAAGCCCGTAAAAGCCTGAAAAAGGGAACTAAAAAGAGTCCCAGAAAAGAAGGTCATCTTTAATGACCGGAAGCAGGAGTGATATTAGGCTACTCCAAGTGAATCTTCGTCATGCAAAAGCTGCATAAGATGTGCTTAGCAGAAGATTCATTCGGGGAAGTATAGACATAGTACTCCTGCAAGAACCTTGGGTTCTTGGAAGTCAAGTAAAAGGGCTTCCAACTAAACAAGGTAAGTTTAATTTATGATAGGAACCATGCCACCCCAAGGGTAGCAATGCTTTTTAAACCTAATATCAACTTCCTTCCTATTACAGAATTAATCTCTCGGGACCTAGTGGCTGCCCTAGTAGAGGTGCCAACAGATAAAGGCAAACATGAGGTGGTAATGGCGTCGGCCTACTTCCCGGGTGAGATGGATCCACCTCCTCCAGAGGAAATTACAAAACTGCTGGAGTTCTGCAGAAAAAGGAATAAATCCTTCATCATTGGGTGTGATGCGAATGCCCACCACATCGTATGGGGACACCAACAGACGAGGTGAGTACCTTTTTGACTACTTAGTTAAAAATAATGTAGACATAGCCAATATAGGGAATGAACCAACATTCTGCAATGCTATTCGCCAAGAGGTGCTGGACTTAACACTTATCAGCCCAAATATGGCGGATGGCATTGTGAATTGGCATGTCTCAAGCGAAGCCTCGATGTCGGACCATAACCATATCAGGTTCGATATTAAGGCTTCCTCAATGCAAAGGAAGGAAACAAGAGTTCCACGACTCACTGATTGGAATTCCTACAGCGAATACATCAGAATGGGTCTGGAGGAACTCGATAACGGCCAAATAGAGACCAGTACGGATCTAGACCGTATCTCCTCCCAGTTGCACAGACTGATAATCTGTTGCTATGAACAAAGTTGTCCTGCTAAACAAAGGGAAACAACGCAAGCTGTACCCTGGTGGAACAGGGAACTAGATAGATTAAGAGCCAAGTCCAGAAGGCTCCTCAACAAGGCAAAAAAAAACTGGTGTTTGGGATGAATACAAGCGCGCCTTGACTGAGTATAATAAAGAGCTTAGGAAATCCAAGAGAAGAACTTGGAGAAATCTGTGCGAGGGTATAGATGATCTACCCACAAGTGCAAGGCTTCAAAAGGTTCTCTCTAAGGATCACTCCAATAGTATCGGCCTTCTACGGAAAGTCGATGGTAGCTACACGAGTAGCCGGGAAGAAACAGTAAGTTTGTTATTACAAACTCACTTTCCTGATTCAGGAGTTATGCAAGATGACGACGGAACCCCTGAAGAGCTAAGACTTGAATGCAGGCCTTCCAACTGGATTAAAAGTCTCTCTGGCAGAATTTTCACTCAAAAGAAAGTTAAATGGGCCGTCAACTCATTTAAGCCATTCAAATCGCCTGGAGCTGATGGCATCTTTCCGGCCCTAATTCAACAAGGGCTAGAGGAGATACTGCCAAATCTCATTAAGACCTTTAGAGCAAGCTATGCTCTAGGGTATATACCCAGGACGTGGAGGGAAGTTAAGGTATCATTTATACCTAAAGGGGGAGGGCGTTCACCTGCACTACCCAAATCCTACCGTCCGATCAGTCTAACGTCATTTCTCCTCAAAACAATGGAGAAAGTGCTAGATAATTATATTAGGAGCGGTGCACTTAAGCGATCACCGCTGCACCCAAACCAACATGCTTACCAAGCAGGGAAGTCTACTACAACTGCCCTACATAGTCTTGTTCTAAGACTAGAACAGGCGGTAGAGGATAAAGAGACAGCCCTATGTGCATTCCTAGACATCGAAGGAGCATTTGATAATACCTCCTTTGAAGCCATTGAGAACGCAGCTACCAATAAAGAAATCGAACCTTCCTTGATAAAATGGATAAAAGCTAGGCTTGAAAACCGGAGAATCACAGCTAACCTGGGGGAGGACTCTATAATAGTAGTGGCTGCTAAGGGATTTCCCCAAGGTGGGGTTCTGTCCCCCCTACTATGGTCACTGGTTATAGATGATCTTCTACAGAAGCTAACCAACTCCGGCTTTGAAAATCAGGGATATGCGATGACCAGGTTATTATAATTAGTGGCAAATATGATCAGATAATCTCTGAACTATTGCAGAATGCCCTAAACATAGTCTGCAACTGGTGCCAAACAATGGGACTTCGAGCCAACCCGGGCAAGACAATAGTTGTTCCATTCACAAGAAAAAGGAAGCTTTGTTTGAAAGCACCATCTCTTGAGGGAATAACAGTGGAATTTTCAAAGGAGGTCAAATATCTGGGTATTACCATAGATAATAGACTAACCTGGAACTCTCACTTAAAAAGAATACTAGATAAAGCTACAGTGGCAACATGGACATGCCGCAACCTTTTTGGCAAAACTTGGGGTCTAAAACCAAAAAATGTATCTGTGGTATTATAAGACCCATGGTCACATATGCTTCACTCCTTTGGTGGCCAAAAACAAAACAAAAGACGGCTCAAGCTAGTTTGCAAAAAATACAACGGCTTGCATGTCTTGGGGTTACAGGTGCCATGCGTACCTGCCCAACCACAGCCTTAGATGCTATGTTGGACCTGCTACCCTTACATTTGCATGTGAGAGGGCAGGCCATACATAGTGCAATAAGACTGCAAAGGGCAAATCTCCAAATCACAAACAATTTGGCTGGCCACCTGAGAGTCCTCCAGGAATTCGTAGAGGACCCGATGACTAACCCAATTTCAGATGTTATGCAAAAACGCCATAACTTTGAAACGCCATTTAAGGTGATCTTGGGGGACCGTCAACAGTGGCACATTGGGGACCTACTCTTTGAAAAAGGATCTCTTAAATGGTACACGGATGGGTCCAAAATGGAAGGTAAAGCAGGCGTGGGCATATATGTGCCAAGGTGCCATCTCGCAAAGGCACTGGGGGCCTCACCAACCATTTTTCAGGCAGAAATACACGCAATAGAACTCTGCGCTCCCGAGATAATCCATAAGAATATGCGTGGAGCAAAAATATACATAATATTAGATAGCCAAGCAGCACTTAAAGCGTTAAACTCGTTTACGTTTGAGTCTAAGCTGGTTTGGGCCTGTTTTACTGTCTTGAAGCTACTGGCTGAGACAAATACGGTGACACTAATATGGGTACCAGCACATGAAGGCATTAAGGGGAACGAGATTGCCAAATCTCCGTTTATTGGCCCGGAGCCTGTCTTTGGACACCCAAAGAGTCACTTCCAGGCTCAGATCAGGCTTTGGGAGGACAGAACTAAAAAGGAATACTGGGAAAACACCCCGGGGCTCAGACAAGCGAAAAAATTTATAAAGTATTCGCAACAGAGGACAAAAGAACTCCTCACACTCAGCAGAAAGGAACTAAGGCTCATAACGGGCCTACTTACTGGGCATTGCCCACTTAGATACCATCTCAAGAAGATGGGTAAGGTCGATGATGAGACCTGTCGATTCTGTATGGAAGACGATGAAACTGCTGAGCATATCCTGTGTGATTGTGAAGCTCTATGCTGGATAAGGCTAAGACATCTAGGAAAGGCATTTCCACTGCCTGATGATGTTGTTAAAATGGCCCCGAAGGACATTATAGGTTTCATTAAAGACCTTAAGTTCGAATAGGCGCCCTAGGGCGTTTAGGGCTAATGTCACAAAAGATCTCCTAGGTTGCGGTGGCAGGATGAGAGACGGGAGACCTGTCTGCATCCTCCGGAATAATAATAATAATATGTTGCTATGTGGGATGGTGGTTGTCAGTTGTTGGTTATCGGTTGTCGGATTAAACTAAAAAACACACACATACATATACGAAAAACGTGTTTTTCATTATAGCCTCTGTTATGAATCCACTAAATCAATCTTACTTATTACCGAATCCGCAATTGATAACCCAAAACTAAACCCTAATTCTGCATTCATAATGCCTAACATCCTATCATCACTTTACCCCAAAATGCATTTCACAAGAATTCAAGAAATTCACTACAAACTCAAATTACGAATTCTTAAACACACCCAAGTGAATGCAACTAACAATAAATAACAACCGACAGGTACCCGTAATTCTATCCCATTTGGCGCGTGCCTAAAATGATCATAATTTCTTCCACATGATAAAGGCAAAACAAAAAACGCAATACGATCTAGCGCCAGCATTATGATTCACTCATAAAGACGAACGAAGAAACAATTAAAGCCAAATACGTGACTACGTCACCGACCGATCTGAGACCGGCGAGATTACCTAACAGGTGCCCCGTCGAATGGCTGCACTTCGTTGCATTGATAAGGTGACGTGAAATTTCATGAATTATGATGACCCTGAAAGTTTTTATGCATGAAGTCGATCGTCAAACCTTTTTTCAATTGTTATTCTGTTCGATTTCGGGAATTTTGTTATTTCCGCTCAAATGTCGGATATTATACAAAAATTGAGCTAATTTGTAGAAGGGAGTATTTTTTTTTTATATTATTAAGCCAAGGTCAGGGGATACCCTATGATGCAAAGCACAGCGTGGCAGGAAGGAGATAGGGAAACGATTAAGGGATATGAGGAGAGCGGCGGAGGTGCCGATGTATGTCGCCCTTAAACTTACGCAGGTTGTATGCCGGAGGAAAGACAGAAGATGGTAGACTGTTCCACATTCGCACAGTTCGGGATAAGAAAGCATCACGGAATTTTAGTGTACGGCCGAAGGTAAAAAGGATGAGCGCGGGATGCAGCGCGAGTATTGCGTGCAGGAACTATTCTACAAGGGATCAGACTAGATATTTCATCAGAACATTGACCATGCACATAGCGATAAAGGAGCGAAAGGCATCCAACATTGCGACGGTGCTCGAGCGAGTCGATATGACGAGTAATTGCCACATCGCCAATGAGATTGCAGGCTCTCTTTTGGACAATATCCAATGAAGCTAAGGTTGTGCGACCAGCCCCGGCCCTGATATGGGAATTGTATTCCATTATAGGTCTGATGTAGGACTTGTAGAGGAGTGCAATATTTGATGGGCTGAAATATTTCTTACACCTTTTCAAAAAACCAAGACATTTTGATGCTTCTTTGGCAACCGAGAAGACGTGATCTGTCCAGCTTAACTTACTGGAAATATTAATGCCAAGAATGCTTAATGACAGTGAATCAGAAATTAATGCACCATCAAACGAAACGGGAGTAGTTAAGTGATGGTCTTGTTTTAATGAGATGAGACAGCTTTGGGTCTTAGATGCATTGAATTCGACGCGATTCACTTTGCACCAAGCGAGAATATTGTCAAGATCATTATTCAATGATCTAATCATGCAGTCTCGTTTAACACATGTGGCGTTCCCTCTGGAATCCGCAAGGGTGTCAAAGGAGTATGCGAAATCAACGGTACTGTCATCAGCAAAGCTATGGATAGGATTGAAAGTAAGGGAAAGCAGATCATTAATGAAGATTAGAAATAGAGTCGGAGAAATAACAGAGCCCTGGGGGACACCTTCATTAATAGGAAGAGGTTCAGATATAACGCCATCCAATACAACACGTATTTCAATCCATAATAGAAGAGGAGGGGAAAGACCAAGTGCTTTGAGTTTGGCTAAAAGGGCTGGATGCCAGACTCTATCAAAGGCCTTTGAAATATCTAGAGCAACGATTTTGGACTCACCAAAATTGTGAAGACTACGATTCCAACGTTCCGTAAGAAAAGTCTGCAAGTCTCCAGATGAGCGACCGTGCCGGAAGCCGTATTGGCGATCGTTGATGAGCTGATTGGTTTCCAGATATTTCATTAATTTTGAGTTAAAGATAGATTCAAAAACCTTTGAAAGAATCGAAGTGATTGCAATTGGTCGATAATTTGAGGGATCGCTACCCTCTCCTTTCTTGGGAATAGGCTGAAAGTGAGCTAGTTTCCAAGCAGTTGGAAATTTTCCTGTCGAATAGGACAGGTAGAATAGTTTGCGCAGAGGTTTAGCCAAGGATGAGGCACAGCTTTTAATTAATAGGGGCGAGAAACCATTAGGTCCTGCAGCTTTAGAGACGTTGATTCCTTTAAGGACCTTGAACACATCTCTCGTACGGAAGGGAGTATCATCCCCATGTTAACCAATTAATATAAACTTGGTGATATTTGGACTAGGAATTCAGAGAGTATTCTACAGCAAACTAGGAGAGTCCCCCTACCAGAGGTAAGGCCTCCTAAGTTACCTAAAAGTGTGAACTACAAGTACAGAAGTAAAAGTCTAAAACTAAAAAGTGTTCAAAGTTAGTGAAGAAGTTAAGACCTGTGGATAAATTAAGCCAGACTTGGGAACTAAGCAAATAAAATAAATCTAATTAAAAAAAAGGTTATTTCAGGTCTTTTATATTGTGTATATTCTGTTCATCGAGAACACCGACCGGACGCCCGAAAGCATCTACAGCGAAATCCACAAACACATCCTGGAGTGGGAAGAAGAAGATACCTTGGACTTCGACATTTTTAATAAAGTATAGAACAAATACAAATAGTAGTAACGTAAGTTAGATTAATTTTAATAAACATATATATATATAAAATTTTAATTTTAATAAACATATAGTATTTAAGATCTAGACTAGATAATAAGTGTTCAAAAGGAAAATTAAATATGTAGACAACGTAATATATATATATATATATATACTCTATTTCTTTGTCTCAGGCCCAGCCATAATTTCTCTTCTCCTCTGGTTTAAATAAGTAAAGGTACTCTAAACGGTGTTAGAAACTTTTTTTTTACATCGGCAAATTCTTATATAAATATTCTCTTGAGAAAAAACGAATACATTCCCATCAAAGTGGAAGGAAGCAAAAACATTATAGTAACCAGATCGCAAAGAAGCATTCGTGACACACTTTTATCAGGGTTAACTCCACACCGAAGGAAACCCTCTAAGAAAACAGCACAACCAGTAAGAAAGCGACCAGAGCATAGCAAAATGGCAGAGCCAGAAACGCTTACTCTTAATGACGCCAACTCGTTAATACCCGAATTCGACGGGAATTCTGAGAACTTGCATAGGTTTCTGAACCTATGCGAAATGTTTCAAAGAGAGCACTTAGCAGAGGCCTCAAAAGCTCTTTATCTACAGGTGATAAAAGCTAAATTAGTCGGAAGGGCATACGACATTGTTAAATATGCCGATATTAATAACTGGACGGAGCTTCAAAAAGCCCTCCAAGAACATTGTCTAGAATAACGTTCTCGTATCCCTATTCAGAACGAAATTCTATCTCTAAAGTAAAATTCTAAAGAAGATTCTAAAGAATATGCTTTCAGAACCCAAAAATTATTGGCTCTTTATAACGATGCCACCTCCAGCCTCACAAACGAGCAAACGTTAAAGAATCTCTTATTAGAAGAGAAAAAGAAAATGGTACTTGGAGCTTTTGAAGACGGTTTAAAAGACGATTATATCCGTCTATTCACTAAAGCCAAAAGCCATATAGAGCTAAAAGACTCTATGAAACTCGCTATAGAGCAAGCTGAAGGAAACAGCGCTTTCAGCGAACGCCTCAATAGCTTTTCTAAATGGGCACACCGCTGAAACTTGCTTTTCATTTAAAGGAAGACCAGAGAGCCGCAGACTTGTTTGCTCATACTGAAAAACACCCAATCATCACGTTCTCGAATGTCGAACGCGTTTATTTCAAACACGACAAGACAATGCAACCAACAGAATAGAGCTTTTCTATATTGGCAGCCCACTAGAGTTCCCCCCGCGACAATTTCCCTCCTATCCGCAAAACAAGAGATCTTCGCAGTTAACTACACCCCCTAACGCAAATAATCCTAATAGAAATCACAACATTAGGACCGCGAGCAAATGGAAAAATCCCATAGAGCAAAGACCAACAAACTCCCGAAATATGGAGAAATCGGAAAACGGTCTTCGGCGAGACGAGTTGGCGGAGTCTCAGTCTCGCCTAAATCAAATGACTTTCTCAGCAGATATTCATTCCCAGCCAAGAAATCAACAACAGAATTAAATATCCCATTAATAAGTGATCACCATTCGCTAGTAGTGACGATCGCAGATGCAATTACAGCTTTTAATACTAGCACTTTTCTTATTGATACAGGAGCTGAAATATCAGTCCACAAAGCTACAAGAGCTCTAGGTGATACCCTAGTAACTAAAAATGAAAGCATAACTGTTTCCTCACTAGCAGGTAAACCCCTGTCCATGCTAGGGACAGCTGAATGCAATTTTAAAATACACGGTGACGTATTCACGCACCACATTCACATGGTTGAGGGCAACTTACAATTAAAATACGATGGTATATTAGGGCACGATTTTTTGAACAAATTTTTATGCTTGATTGATTATAAAAATAAAACATTGACATTAAAAATACCGAGTATTAAAATAGATTCAATCAAGAAAGCAGATACAATTATCGAGTACGGAGGTTTGAAAGACCCAAGCTCAGAAGTATCCCCCCAAACAGACCCCTTCAAAGAAAGGCGAGTCACATCATATAAATATTCAAGCAAAAACGAATATCAAACAGACCCCTGTGAAGAAAGGCGAGTCTCAATATAAAAATTCTACAAATAAAGAAAGTAGATTAAATAAAAGCGTAGTTAGCACTATTCAAGTACCAGCTCGCACTCAAATGGTAGCCAAAATAAAAATACCACAAAGAGGCAGTTTTCTTTGTGAACATCAAGAGTTGAAGTCAGGATTGTTACTAGGGAGTACACTCATAGAACCTGTTCAAACAGGTCATGTCTAAATCTTTCTACTTAACTCCAATCAGCAAGATGTTACAATTAATGAAGAAGAAATACGACCCTATTTGCACGAGTTAAGACATTTTGAAATTATAAAATTAAACTCACAAAAGGATCCTATTTAAGGGAAACTCACTAAACTCGCATCTGAGTTAGACCTCTCCCATTGTAACGCTGAAGAAAATCAGTCCATTCTAAATATTTGTCGTAGGTATAACGACCTATTTTACTTAGAAGGAGATTTTCTAACTTGTACTAGTGCAGTGAAGCACGAAATTCCCTTGCTGCCAGGAAAACCCACCGTTAACGTCAGGCCATATAGATTGCCAGAAGCCCAACGTAATGAGATTAATAAACAGATAAATAAAATGCTTGAAGACGAAATAATTAGCCCTAGCTCTAGCCCATGGAACTCACCATTGTTGATAGTTCCCAAAAAACCAGATGCAGCTGGAAATAAAAAATGGAGAGTAGTGATAGACTTTAGGCGGCTCAACGACATTACCGTAGGAGACGCATTCCCCCTCCCCAATATAACTGACATTCTAACTAGGTAAAACTAAGTACTTCAGTACCATGGACCTAGCTAATGGTTTCCATTAGATTCCCATGAGCGGGATCGACAAGGAAAAGACTGCGTTTAGTACACCTTACGGGCACTACCATTATAATCGGATACCCTTTGGCCTAAAACCAGCTCCAGCCACCTTTCAGAGGCTGATGAATAATGTATTGGTAGGATTACAAGGCATCGAGTGTTTTGTTTACATCGACGATATCATTGTCTATTGATAAATTTTAACAGAACATAATTCTCGACTCCAGCATGTTTTCGAGCGGCTCAGAGAACATAATCTAAAGTTGCAGCCTGAGAAATGTCATTTTCTTAGCAGACAAATAGTTTATCTTGGCCATTTAGTCACAGAAAACGGAGTTTGCCCAGACCCTTCTAAGCTCGAAGCAGTTGACCGTTATCCAGTACCTCGAAAAGAAAAGGACGTAAAATCCTTTCTAGGTTTTGTCGGTTACTATCGTCGGTTCATTCCAAACTTTGCCAAATTGGCCAAACCTCTCACTACTTTATTAAAAAAGGACGTTCCTTTCAAATAGGATGCATTTTGTGACGAAGCGTTCAAATTATTAAAAAAAAAATTAACTAATTCCCTCATTCCTCGTTTCGATGAAGAATTTGTGTTAACTTCAGTTGCAAGTGAATTTGCAATCGGCGCAGTAATTTCGCATGGAAAAATTGGCACCGATAAGCCTATATGCTTCGCCAGCAGGACCCTAAACCCTGCTGAGACCCGATACTCGACAATTGATAAAGAGTTATTAGGAATAGTGTTTGCGGTTGAACAATTTCGTCCTTATTTATATGGTCGCAGGTTTTCTATAGCTACCGACCTTAAGCCCCTCCGTGGCTCATGAATCTAAAAGATCCCACTTCCCGATTGATGAGGTGGAGAATCAAGTTAGAAGAATACGATTACCAAATCATTTATAAACCGGGTAAAGCAAATTCAAATGCTGACGCACTCAGTCGTGCAATACCGGAAACAAAAGCTATACAAGCTATAACAAGAAGTCAACAAAAGACTCAAGATATTAAACAAAATACCAATTCTACTCCCATTATCATTGAGGAAAACCCTCAGAGCTTATTACTGTCTAAAGACATAAAATATAAATATTTTATTCTACCCATAAATAACACAACTCAGGAAAATTTGCTAAAAACATATCTGCCTAAAGATCTTATAATACCAGTCGGAGATATAATAGAACATAGAACTAAGAAAGATTTCTTTATAATCGGAAGTGTACCTATTCCCATTAGGACCGCAACCGATAGAGATGAAGTGAGGAATGTTCTCAAAAAGTTTAAAGAACACATTTCCATTGACAAAAATGTTCGCATTTCAATACCTATAATCAACGCACCGATGTCGGTCCCTTACCCTCTATTTACCAAAATAATAAGTATTTGCTCACGTTCCAAGATGATTTAACAAAATATTCGGAAGCCATTCCATTAAATAACGCGGAAGCAAATACGGTAGCGGAAGCATTCGTAAAACACATTGTTTGTAGACACGGACTACCTGAAGCTATCCTAACCGACCAAGGTTCCAACTTTTTGAGCTCAGTGTTTATCGAAACCTGTAAATTATTAAAAATCCACAAGTTACAGACAACTCCTTACCACCCGCAAACAAATGGAGCGCTAGAAAGAAGTCATCGCACTCTAGCCGAATATCTTCGACACTACGTGTCAAATGATCCTCTAACCGGGGACACTTACATCCCCTATGCCATGTTTACCTATAATAATTCTACCCCTTCAAGCACTGGTTATACGCCACACGAACTTGTCTACGGATTTCTTGTAGAAATCCCTTCTTCCATACAAAAGGACCCCGAACTCACATATAACTATGATAACTACGGAAATGAGTTAAAAGGTCGACTTCAATATTCCCACAAGATGCCAAGAGAAAAGCTCATTAAAAATAAGGAAAATTCTAAGTCTTGTTATGACAAGGCAACTGTGCAAAAAACAATCGTAATTGGTGACAAAGTATTAATCAAAAACCACACTAGAAAAAATAAATTAGCGCCCCTATGGGAAGGCCCATACGAAGTGATAGATACCACTTTTGCAGAAAATTCTATTGTGAGAATCAAAAATAAAAATAAGAGAATTCACAATAATAACCTAAAATTATTCTTAGACTAACTTCAAAAACATTCACTTCCTAACCTCAGATCAAAATGAGTCCACTCATCAACTCATTCGCTAATGGATTCATTATGCTATTGGTTTTATGCACCAGACTAACTAGTGGATCACAAGTCACACTCTTCTCAGCCACACCCGTAATCTAGTTCGAGGATTTCGGAAATGCACAGCTTTACAGTAATACATGGAAATTAGTTACGTATTATAATTTAGATAATTTCTATTTCGAATTAGAGTTATTAAAAATGCAAGTCGGGCAAGCTGAAGATTTATGTCATAATGTTACGAAATTCTCAGGCAAAAATCATTGTGTGAATCAAATAAACACCCAAAAAATTGATCTTGAATGAAACAGATCAAATCAGCGAGATTATTTGGGACACTGGATGAAGAAGACGGTAAACACTATGACGAACAAATACAAATACTAAGAGCTAACAAAAATCATCTCTTAGAATTGTTGAAATCTCAAGCCCTGATTGTCGATAAAACTGTCAACATATTTAACAAGACATCAATAGGAATCCAAAATTAAATCAAGGTGATCAAAGACAAAATTGAGAAAGTCACCGAGCCATTCAATCAACTCTCGACTGAAGTTAACGAAAATTTAGCAATATTAGAACTTGACAACGTTTTATCTATCACTATATTGTCTCTAATGAGATACCAATATGCACAAAAAGCCATTTTAGAAATGTTATTAGACATAAAGCACGGAACTCCCAATCCGCTCATAATAACTCCTTATCAACTTGAGCACCTTCTATCCACTATTCGAAAGTACCTTCCATCAGGTACAACCTTACCTGTAGGTACTACACAAAACCAATTGCTAGATCTATAGAGAGTAAGCCGTACAACTACAAATAAAATTAATAATTTAATTATCATAGTAATTAAAATACCCCTACCTTTAAATACCCAATTTCAAATGTATAAGGTAATTCCATTACCTACTCCTATTAACGATTCTTTCATTTATAAAAAACCCACTACCGAATACTTGTAAGTCACCTTAAACAGGAAAAAGCATCCCTCTAGTAGTGAAGACATCGCAAAATGTTTGGAAAAAACTCCATCGCAAAATGTTTGGAAAAAACCCCCCACCAATTACATTTGTCAAATTACACACCCAATCCATAATATAAATGCAAAAGACAATCAATGTGAATGAACCTTTTAAACATATCTTCTTTATGGATACAAACTATCCAACTCTAATAAAGGGTTGTTCAGTCTAAAAAATCCCCGTACGATAGACAATATTTGTGGAAATAATATCGAACCTATTACGATAAAAGCAACCGGCATACTAGAAATAGCCCCTAACTGCTATATTAGAAGCGATGATCAAACGCTCTATGGACATTCCGAAAAAATTTCGATCACCGAAAAATTCTATTTACCATCTATAAACCTTACGAGTATCACCCTCGAGCATCATAAAATTAAGTATAATCCTCCAAATACAATTACTATAAAAAATAACGAACACCAGGCTCTTTTCGAACTAAGCCAGGATATAAAGACCCTAGAAAAAATCAGAAAACGAAAAACTAATTAACGTGACAGCACACGATATTCACCACTATTCGATTATCTATAAAACGATAATGATTATTATAATCATATGCGCTATAAAATTATCCCTACCTTATCTAAAAGCTAAAAGGCTTAGAACTGCGGAGAACCCGCTTACATCTACTCAAGAGAGTGATAACAAAAATGAAAGTAATAAAGATACCAGTAAAACTAATAAATTTCTTCTAACCAGAGTATTACCTAAGGAAAACGATGATAAGAGAAGAAGAGAAATACAAAGAAAAATTTTTATTATGAATGAGTATATATACAATAATACAAACCTAATAGAGGAAAAACAACGTTTAGACAAAATACTATTTGTCTTCTCAATAGACATTATAAAACTAGAAATATATATATAATAAGAAATAATACTGTAATAAACACTAAGCCTAAGATATTGTTAACAAACATTTTTACCCAGCGGGAAAATGATCGTGTGTGAAAGTAGGTATGCAGGAACTCGTCGAGGAAATCAGTATCGATGAAAAATATGTGTACATGTCATGCAGAAAAGATGCGAAGTAAGTTCAAATCAAGTTAGGACCGGGGTGCCTGTATGTACACGATATTTTTACCTTTTTGTTTGATATTTCTTTGCGTAAACGTCAGTGCAGGTCAAAATTTCAGGTGTTCAGTTCAAGTTGGATTTAGTACGAGTGAAAATTAAAAAGTGCGTGTGATAAAAAACTGATTTTCTTTAGTAATAGTAATATTTGGTTACTGGTTCGTGTGCAGTGCTCGCTATATATTTTGTTTGTTTGTTTGTTTGTTTTTGCAATAAAGTACTACATCAAATATTAGATAATAAATTTGTTGCATTATCTCCTTAATTTTTTTGTAAATTATCCTCAGATCATGTGAAATATACGTTTAATTGTTTGAAAGAATTTTTTTTATTTTCCAAATACTATTTTGCTGGTATAGTAATAACCGATTAAAAATCTTTTTCTATCTAAAATCCATTCCTTTCTGCTGTGGCGCTACTATATCACCTGAATCAAATAAAGTCGAAACGACTTCTACATGCAAAAAAAAATTTTATTAGATATATTTTAAATTTAGCTATAGTCGTTTCAACTTTACTCGATTCAAGTTACAATATTTACATCGGATATTATTGAGGTTTTCTTCGAAGATTATTCATTGACGTTTTCAACAATGATTATTCTTTGACTTTCTCATCGATCGTTATTCTTTCAAGTTTTCGTCGAGAACATTTCATTGACGTTTTCATCGTAGATTATTCACCGACGCTTTCTTCGACACTTACTCCTGCAGAAAGGCATCGCACCCTCCCTAGGACATCGTGTGTAAAATTCATCGAAGTTTCGGTGCAGAAATGGGTCGATGATGCATGCCAGTGGTGCAGTACGGCTTCGATGCGGTGTTGCATCCACTTCCCGCTGGGTACTTTTATTACTCAAAATATCATTAATTTGAAAATTAATAAATATATTACTCAGCTTACTATAAACTAATGTACTTAAAGTAAACCCAATATAGGAAATATTTCGAAATAGATAGAATTAAACTCTACACTAAGAAAGTACATATATCTAAAATCAAATTATATCTAAGGGCATATCAATCTACCTATCTGAAAATATATATAAATTATAGATAAAACCTATAAGTAATCAATTACCAAACTAAGTAGCATAAATTACCATGTAAACTACGAATACCTAGTTCAAACACCATAACCTACGTGTAATTTCGATTCTCCTCAAGAATACGAAATTCCTCATTATGGGGAAGGCGTTATGAATCCACTAAATCAATCTTACTTATTACCTAATCCCGGATTCATAACCCAAAACTAAACCCTAATTCTGCATTCATAATGCCTAACATAAGAATTCAAGAATTCAAGAAATTCATTACAAACTCAAATTACGTATTCTTAAACACACCCAAGTGAATGCAATTAACAATAAATAACAACCGACAGGTACCCATAATTCTATCCCATTTGGCGCGTGCCTAAAATGACCATAATTTCTTCCACATGATAAAGGCAAAACAAAAGACGCAATACGAACTAGCGCCAGCATTATGATTCACTCATAAAGACGAACGAAGAAACAATTAAAGCCAAATACGTGACTACGTCACCGACTGATCTGAGACCGGCGAGTTTACTTAACAGGTGCCCCGTAGAATGGCTGCACTTCGTTGCATTGATAAGGTGACGTGAAATTTCATGAATTATGATGAACCTGAAAGTTGTTATGCATGAAATCGATCGTCAAACCGTTTTTCAATTGTTATTCTGTTCGATTTCGGGAATTTTGTTATTTCCGCTCAAATTTCCTGATATTATTCAAAAATTGACCGATCAGCAATTTTCTGAAGGAAAATTAGATAATTTGTGGAAGGGATTACAATCCCCATGTTAACCAATTTATATAAATTTGGTGATATTTGGACTAGGAATTCAGAGAGTATTCTACAGCAAACTAGGAGAGTCCCCCTACCAGAGGTAAGGCCACCTAAGTTACCTAAAAGTGTGAACTACAAGTACAGAAGTAAAAGTCTAAAACTAAAAAGTGTTCAAAGCTAGTGAAGAAGTTAAGACCTGTGGACAAATTAACCCAGACTTGGGAACTAATACCCTAGACACACAGCACGAACTAATGAATCATTTGCACTAACTATTCATTAAAATGCTGTGTGTCAAATAGTATATGTCATTATAGCTCGAAAATCAGATGATAATGAAGTACACTAATGAAGTGTTTTCCTCCTTCATTATAGCTATAATGAGGAAAAATGTGCTAGATTTGGCATATAATGTAAATCTGGAGCTCCGCTGTGCATCTGCCGATTTGAAAAATAAGAAGAAGAAATGCAAAGAAATGCAAATCACAAATTATATTATTAATATTTTTTTAAATATAATGTTTTTCTCATTTGTTAATTGTTAAATTCGAAAAATAAACAAATGAAAACAAAGTTTATCGCGTTAATTCGATTCATATTGCTTCTTTAATGTGATAAGTTCATCAAAGCCAGTTTGACAGCTCAACTTAATTAAAGAAATGGCTGTGTGTCCGCAGTTTATAATGAATCATTATAGACTAATGAGTCGTTAGTTATTTCTTCATTAAGAGTGCTGTGTGTCTAAGGCATAAGGAAATAAAATAAATCTAATTAAAAAAAAAAGGTTATTTCAGGTCTTTTATTTTTTGTATATTCTGTTACCCTGAAGAGAAGTAGCAGTCATAACACCTCCGCTATTCACCTAACTATGCAGATTCTAAATATAACCCCCTTTCAGCTGGATCTTCATCCATTCAGGAGATTTTTACATTTTCCAGCATCACACAGCATTTTTTGCATATATTTTTGCCAGCTATATAAACAGATCGGCGAATTTCATAACATGATACAATGATTGCTTTAACACATACACACAGATTTGTGTTATAAGGAGACAGATGTTGTGTTATAATGAGATAGACATTTTCAGAACAAAAAAACTGGTACAGAGCCCCCGAGATTGAGCACCAATACAACCATCGACGGGACACTTTTTCCATATAAAAAGTACGCCAGTACTCCCGTAGAACAACTACTCTCGAGATATCGTAAGGGCGGACATGCAAAAATCGAGATAACTTTTAATATTATGCATGGTGTCTAACCCATTTTACTCTACCAGCATCATTTCCGAGCGTTATATGACATGACACAAACTAAGTATTTGACTCTATGTACATTGCTTACTATAGGCAGTGCCCGTACCTCGCCCCGTGCACCAAGCTCCACCCGATACCTTATGACTTCATCTATGGTATAAAACGAAATAGGAGCCTTCGTACAGGTTGACACATTCAGCTTGCAGCATGTTTCATACTCGATAGTTAAGATTGAACATTTTCATTATTTGTGTCATGTGCTACAAGCTGTGAAAATTTTCTTGAAGAGCAGTGCGAACTTTCCGCTGATAAAGTAGAAATTATATTTAAATCTGTTATAATTAGATATGAAAAAGTGTTAAATCTGTGCAAATTATTGAAATATATGGCGCTAATGTCAAAAGAGTGAGCAAAAGTAAATCTTCATCACTGCTTGCAACTGAAATAAAAACGTGTGCCATTTTGTGTGAAGAAAAAGTTGTAGTACTATGCATTCTGTATGCTGAATGTTTTATCGGATGTGAAAGTTAAGATCCCATTAATTTCAGGACAGCTTTCTGCTGACACGAAACGCTTCTTATTCTTCCTTTTCTTCTTTATTTTTCAGCCCACTGCGTGGCGTATACAGGTTCGATTCGCTTCGAATGAATCTGTTTCTTTAAAACTTTTTTAAATTTTCTTAATAAATAAAAAAATTGTTTTTTCTACTTTTCTCAAACTTTTCATTTCTTTCTTCTTTTTTCATTTTTTCATTTGTATTTCAAATCACCCAATTTCGCTATTTGGGACCTGTTGATGAGTCAAACCAAGACTTGAAACTTGTCACGAAAAATTTATGGGTTGTGTGATGAAATAACAAATTAGAACATTTTTTAGCTTTTGCTATATACCGGAGAATCCCAAAAAATTCTTTCTTGAACAAAATCAAGTTTAACCCGGTAAAAAGTCCAAAAGAGTAATCTTTTTATTCAAATTATTTATATCAACGCTTTTTACCACCACATCATTCGTTTGCGAAGTAAGCACAGAAAAATAGCTGATTTCTTGTGCAAGTGTAGAATTATACTTTACAGTTCTGAGGTACACTTGCACCGAAGCAAATGAGTGAACCTATTTACCCTCATATTTTGTTCTGAAGACGTATTTTGAAACATTTTTGATTTTTTTTTTGTAAAGCGAAAAGAGATATGATGCGAGCATTTTGTCGTTAGATTTTTTCATTTTAGTTCATTTTTTTAATAATACAATAAAATAAAAACATATTAAAAAAACTTTTAAAATAAGTAACTTTCGTAGATAATTTGCATTAAAAAGTAATTTTTTTTCGCAGTGATATACACAAGAAAATTTTCTATGCAAAATATGTTTAAATTCTAATAGTTTGGGCATTCATACTATAATCACAATTGTATAACTACAACTCATGCCCAAATTTTTAAGATTTAATCTTATTTTGTGTATCACCGTAAAAGAAAAAGTTATTATTTACTTTTTATTTTACTTTTTTACGAAAGCTATTTATTTGAAAAGTTTTTTAATGTATTTTATTTTCTACTTTTTAGTCATAAATTCTATACACTCTCTCCACTCTTGAATCTCAGCTCACGACTCTCAAATGTCGCCTCTCGAATACCGAAGCATCTCGAGGCTCGACTCTTGAATCTCCTCTCCTTTCACACATGGCCCAAAATAGACAACCCCAAGGATGGTAGTTACAACCGCCACCTTCCGAAACGTAAGAAAATTTTACCCCGTCGTAAAGCTCATTCACTCATTCTAAATCAAAAAACTCAGTGTAAATCCATCCACGTTTACCACCCTAAAACTCTTTCACTACAAACGGCACTCTCAGACGCTCGGGCACAAAGATATTTAATCAGAGGTTAGTAAGTTGATATAAGTTTAATTGATAAAACTGATGTTTTTTAGGCACTTGGTAGAACACTTTGGTAATCATCTTTTTTTTTTTTTTCAAAAAATGTTCAAAATAAAAACAGATGTAATACTGTTCTACAACAATTTTATTTTATATGAGTCGCAATGCGTTTCGCCTTCTTAGGGCATTATCAAGCAAATGAAAAGCAGATAGTTAGCTAAACCTGACTATCGCAATATTTTGGAATTTGAATTTTACAGTAACGGTCATTATAAATCCATACATTGGAGGGGGCTATTATTCATGAAATCTAACTGATCGTTTACCAAAAATGAACCTTTACGACTTTCATTATTAATGTAATATATCTCGTATTTATCTTGGACTTTTCCACGTTTTTTAAAAGTTGTAATTTATTTAAAGATGTGGTATTACCAGTATCAACTAAATGCTAGCTTATGCCTGATGTTGGTCTATTATAGAGTGCCGATGATACGTATTCTTTGTATCTAATATTTAATGAGAGTTTTGTTTTTAACATTAAAGTTATTAATAACAAATTTGAAGTTGATATATTTAGGAAACCTACTGCCATAAATGTTGTAATTCCTAATGATTCTCAACATGTTGAATCTATAAAAAAATCATCCTTCCATTCGATGCTAGACAGATTGATTAAGATTCCTATGAGTAAAATTAATTTTAAAAGGGAATTCGACATAATAGTAAAAATTGCAATGAAGAGCGGGTATTCAGAAAATTTTATTTATAAAATATTAAGGTCAAAAAACAAAACATTTGCACTTAACTTTGTTTACCCACAAGGGACACAAGGTATGAAATTTTGGAAATAAATTGCGTATTTGAAAGAAACTGCGAATAAAATTAATTCTACGTTAAAACAATATAACGTTTCACCAGCTTTTTATAATAAAAAAACTTTAAAAATTTTTTTCATTAACAACAAACTAAAACCGAAAATTGATAAAATAGATAAGAGCGGAATGTATAGTATTGAGTGTAGTGACTGCAATGTGGTCTATATTGGTATATTGGTATTGGCAATTTTTACTATTGTGTCGAATTCCCTTTTAAAATTAATTTTTTACTCATAGGAATCTTAATCAATCTGTCTAGCATCGAATGGAAGGATGATTTTTTTATACATTCAAAATGTTGAGAATCATTAGGAATTACAACATTTATGGCAGTAGGTTTCCTAAATACATCAACTTCAAATTTGTTATTAATAATTTTAATGTTAAAAACAAAATTAGATACAAAGAATACGTATCATCGGCACTCTATTATAGACCATCAGGCATAAGCAAGCATTTAGCTGATACTGGTCATACCACATCTTTAAATAAATTACAACTTTTAAAAAACGTGGATGGTGCAAAAGTCCAAGATAAATACGAGATATATTACATTAATAATGAAAGTCGTAAAGGTTCATTGTTGGTAAACGATCAGTTAGATTTCATGAGTAATGGTCCCCTTCTATGTATGGATTTATAATGACCATTACTGTAAAATTCAAATTTTAAAATATTGCAATAAACAGGTTTAGCTAACGATCTGTTTTTCAGTTGCTTGATAATGCTCTAAGAAGGCGAAACGCGTCGCGACTTCAATGAAATAAAATTGTTGTAGAACAGTATTACATGTGGTTTTATTTTGAACATTTTTTGAAAAAAAAAACATGATTGATATAAGTTATTTAAAAACGTGAACGAAAGTCTTCGTGGTGAACCGATGCCTATTGCACTTACTCCCTTAACACAGTATCAGATATGAGCGAGGATATCAATGTTATTTTAATATTTTAAGGACTGCTAGTTGTAATTGTTGCATATATGTATATATATGTTTGTTACAAACGAGATTAAAAACGGAATGAGCAGTACTAAGTAATATGACAGTAGCGCAAGCGAAAACAATTTTTTGAGAAGACTTGCTTTTTAAATTTGAGGAGCAAATACACACACGTACAAAATACGGAAAATTGCCGTATTGTAAAGTCGGGGTCTCAACACCAACTGACACTTCCTCTCGCTATTTATGTTCATGGCGAAATGGATATAGGTATATCTGACGACGGGCGTGCTCTTCGCTACAGGCGTTAATAAAAATTTCGCGATGACTGGAGTATTTTATAAAGTATCTTCGGTACCATATTGAAAGCGTAAGTACATGGCAAATTGACGCACATAAAGTCCAAAAATAAATTATAAAGAGACATTAGGTACTTAACTAACAAAAAAAAAGTAAAATAAACCAGGTAAGTATGTAGGAGACTTGACGACAAATTACCGAATTGTTGTAATTATTATTTTGAGCAGCAATTAGTGGTACCGAAACTTTGTAATTTATCACTCAATCGAAATCTTCCTAATTCGTGCATTGTAATTATGTGTCTAATTAGCTTCGTCAATTATATCTTGAAAAGTAGGTACTTTAGCAAACATTGACAACAGATTTTATATGTAAAGATAACGAGCATGAAATGTTCAAGTACAGTACTTTTCCTTTAGAAATTTTTTATAAGTTCAACAGGCTTTGAGTCATCTTTGGAAAATAAAAAAAAATAAATGAAAAAAAAACACATAAAAAAGAAAGCATAAAATAGCTAGATACAATATGCTTGTTGTAATCGAAATCATTACGTACGTTTTGTATTTGGCGTTCATTTATAATTTGTCACACAGAGTATATTTCAGTACTCGCTTCAACAATTTTAATTAAACACGCGGTAAAATGCATAGCAAGGACATCATCTATTTTAGTTGCAATACGGCTAATGATTCGTTGGATATGAACTTGTTTCTATACGAATTATGTACAACGTTTATTTAGAAAAAATATTTGCTTTCGTCGATATTGACTAATTGAGTTCGGCATGTCGTGTCCCAAAGCAATCCAGGGAAAACAATTAAAAACTCACGTAATTAATCCACATATAAAACTTTATTAGAATAACTACTTAGAATAATAACACACTTTGAGCTTCTTATCAATACTTCTAGCTCACAACTCATAATCGCCCAAAACACAACTGACTAAAAAGATACCGAACCGCTATCTTTAATAATACCCAACTTCTAACTGAACTAACCGATATAGCGAATAGACCGTGCTCACCTCCATTCAATTAGGCGGAAGCGGCTTTGACCCAGTGACCAGCGCAATACCTTGCAATCATAATTACAAAGTATTACGCTAATCACTGCCGACAGCGGGAGCCCCCAATACTGTATGTAAACAAACAGTGAGCCCAGCTGAGTATTTCACTATGCGAAGTGAATTACTTAACCATGACTCAATGCCCAGTTACACACAGCAGTGGATGCGACAGTTTACAAGTAAACAATTCGCAATCGCCAAGCATTTCACTGTGCGAAGTAAAATGCTTAGTAATTGCAAATCGTTTAATTACTTGTGCATTTGCTGCTAGCTCGAGTCGTGATGTCACAATTGCATCAATTGAATATTGGGTCACGACATTCGTCCCCCCTGAGAAAAACTGATTCCCAAGAGGAATCAGATCGGGTGCTCAGTTTGGTTAAAATACCTAACTTAACTAATTTACACAAAAACTAAAGTACAATATTCACTAGCATCTAAACAATTTTTATAACTATGGTTCGGTTTACATTCTTTACGTCATTTTACATCCTTTACTTCATATAGAATTTCTGTTCTATTCTTCTATATTCTTTTCTCATATATACTTTATTAAATTTTCATGACTAATTAATTCACATGGACCTTAATATATAATCTTACTTATTTCTTATCTAATGTTTTAATTTCTTTCTTTTTTATTGAATTAATAATTAATAATTTTCTAATTACATCTTCACGTTTTTATACATTTTTCTGAAAAATTCTCTTTATTTTTATTTTATTTTACAATTGTGCGGGTCTCACAAACATACTATGCTTATATTATATATAGAGTTACATACACTAGTTACGAATATACCTATTCCTGAGGTTGCCGTATACTTACACAAGTTACATTATTTTTACATCTACAGTAGCTATTCTAACTGAACTAACTGCTTCCCAACGGCGGTTGGTAGGTGAGTTGTGGGCAAGTTGGCTGTTGTGGGGATGACCAGTTCAATGCCGTTGTCAATTTCTTTATCCTCTTGCTCCAGCTGTACCATTTTCGACTTTCGGGTTGATTTCAGTATCGTAGGTAAATTCGACAGCCTTCTAGCGCTTATTCGATGTTGGTTCTTTTTCCACCGTCTCAAGTGCATGAAGACTCCTATGATAAGTGTCAAACTAATTATACCCAAACCTCCTGTGATGGATGTGGCCACTATATGAATATGGTGAGGCCTGTCTGTTACTCTCCTCTTCCTTGATATCACTCTGAACTCTCTTAAGGTTGACTTCTTGTGCTTTCCACGCCTGATTAAAATTATGCGCCGCCAATAAACGTATCTCGTGCTTTTCTGGCTTCAACGTATCTGTTTTCTTCGATCCTGCTTGAGGTGTTATGCTGTCCCAAGCTGGTAGCTCCGACCGTACTGGTTGCCAGAGAACTTGATTACTGCGAGATTCATCTTCATAGGTTATCAGCAAGTCTCCCATTTGCAAATGACAGTGTTCTCCGATCGTCAGTACCCCCGTTGACATAAGTTCTCCTATCGCGGTTGGCGAGTACCGGCAGTTCACTTCTAATTTTGCTTTTCCGGACATCACAAAAAGCCAATGATTTCTTGTCACCATTTTGACTAAACTGTCCCATTTGGCCACGACCTTCTCCTTGCATGCTCCTGCGTTGACGTTGAAGCTGCGAAATAAGTTGAGGACGCAGTTGTCACCAATAGCTGTGATGACGGGACCTACCTGAGGGCACAGAATCTGTTTATGATCTACTAAAGTTATAAGCTGCTGGCATTCAATTATATTATTGGTAGTTTAGCAAGGTATACTGTCGCTCGTGGTTGTTTGCTGCAACGAATTCGGCATCCAGATCATATATATGGTAGCCCTTTGGTCCATTGCTGTAGGAATTGTATAGACTTTGTACAAGTCGAATAAAACTCTTTGTGCTTGGGGGATTTCTACCCTGACAAAATTTTTTTGATCTGCCTGAATAGCTTGTACCTTTGCAATCTGGATCAATAACTGGAAATCTTGGAATTTTTCGTCTAAATCAAATTCTGTAGTAACGTTTGCCATTATCTCAGACATTTCTCGAGGGTGAATTATAGCCGGGTGTAATTTTCCTGCATTCAACGACACCTCAATATTGGACAGTGTCTCCTGTATATCGCTAATTTCTTGCAACTGAATTGTCATTAGCGTAATAATTTCATTGATCTCCATTCTTTGCTGCAAATTTGACAACTCATCGGTCTTATTTTGCTGAGTAGCGATGATGAATGAAATTTTACTCCAGAGCTCCTCACGTTCTGCATCAGCCTGCGATCGTGATGCATTAAATACGTCGAATGTTGATTTGATTAAAGTCGTCTGCTCCTTCAGAAGGTGAAAGGTCCGATTCTCCCTCCCATCAAGATCTTCAAGTCTGACATTAATGTCATCCGAGTCGGCCTGATCCATTGATCCAAAAAGTGTCTTAAAAAGGGACCCCAATCCATCAAAAAATGAGGGCTTCATACAATGGGATGCTTCCCCATGCATAAGATGGCTGAGTTCTTCATTCTGTCGTTCAATTCTGGACACCCAGGTTCTTATTTCCTTCGTTGCCACTTCGCATCTGGTACGTACTCCGATATGTCTGATCTTGGTACTTAATTCTCTGCTTAGGCTGCTGCAATTTTTTGCAAACTCCAACTCTTTTGTTAAATCCGGCATTTCCAGTTTAGTTAGAATCGTCCAATGCTTGCTGCAGAAGTTCACCTTTCCCACATTCTCGAATAGTACCCCCGTTTGTGTTATAGGTTTGATGCTGTAGTCGGCATTCTCTGCATACAGTGATGTCACACTAACTAATATTATAATCATAAGCCTTTCCATTTTGGTTCTCCCACTTCTTATCTGTATTCCTTAATCTACTGGCAACCTTCCTAATATCTAAAATAAAAGCTTCTCCTCTTTCTTCTTATTATTTATTTGTCTTAATTAGTTATTTATTCTTTACCTCTTTTCTTCTTTAGTACAAATCTAGATTTCTTTATGCTTTATTTCTTTAAAAACTTCTTATTCTTTATTTATCGCGAACTTTTTTAACATATTAATTCTATATTTATTAATCTCTTATTTATTGTTATTTATTTATTATTTTACCAAACCTTACCTCATTTAAGATACCCTTCTTTACCTTTTACTGCATCCGAATACATGACCCCTTATCTGAATACTTCTGTTTACAATATGACACCTGTAAAATAACAGAGGTTAATAAGTAATCAACTAAGTAGGGTTAAGTGAAATTGATCATTCAACAAATTTTCTTAAACGGTTAGTGTGAATCCGCTTAAGTTTTTTGCCCTGAAGAATCGTTACATTCTCCGGACTGTGTACATGTATGATCTCATAGGGACCTTTAAAAATTTCTGATAATTTTCCTGCGCGGGCTGCATCTCTGACCAAGCCCTTATCGCCGACATGTAACCGCTCTGCGCTGGTCTTCTTATCATACTAATTCTTTGACGTAACCTTACTCTTTTGCAGACTCTCCCTTGCCAGCTCAAATGACTTTTGCAGCTTAAAACGTAGTACAGCATGATATCTGTCGGCATTGTATAATGGTTCTGGTTTGGTTTGTAACCTGCTGGGAATTCTCTATGCAAACCCGAAAAGTGTTTCCATCGGTGTGAGTTTAGCGCCTGTATGTATTGTATTGTTATACGCATGAGCCGCCGTTCTTAAATATTCGTCCCATGCTTGTGGCTCCTGATCCACGAAACTCCTCAAATAGTTTGCCAAAGTAGAATGTTGTCTCTCTACCGCATTCGACTGAGGATGATATGCCGTGGTTTGCAATTTTTTTACCTTTAACAACTTGCAGAGGGCTTTCATAATTTCTCCTGTGAAATTCGCCCCCTGATCGGTTACCAGTTGTTTCGGCAGTGGGTAACGACTCAGAATCTGTTCAAACAAAGCTCGGGCAACGGTATTCGCCTCTTGATCTGGTATAGCCACGAAGTCAACAAATCTCGTAAGATCATCCATTAATGATAGGATATATTTGTTGCCATTGTGACTTACGGGTAGAGGTCCCACCAAATCGACGTAAACCTTGTCAAACGATTTCTCTGAAATTTCCGTCACTACCATAGGCATCTTAATGGTTCGCGCGTGCTTGTTTTTCTGAAATTTTACACACTGTCGAACATATCTTGCGATCTCACCCTTCATCCCCCTCTAGCGGTAGAAACGCTTAATTCCGTCGAACGTCTTAGTTCGTCCAAAATGTCCTCCGAACCTAGAGTCATGATAATCTTTCAAGATCATCTGTACTTCATTCGGGTCTGAAATTAACTTTGGCTCTGGCTGTCTTATCGCGCTTCCGGCAATCAACTCACACTCGCTCATCACGTCCCAGTCGTCTTCGGATTCCCGATTTTACTTTCGTTTAATGCCATTTTCCTTCGGGCTTCAGCTCGAGTTACTGCAAAACATGGCAACTCTGTAGTCTTTTCTTCGTCTCTACCATTAGAGATTTGGGGAATTCGGCTCAATGCATCCGCATTACTATTCTGCTAGCCAGTTTTATAAATAATCTCAAAGTCATATTCAGACAATTTCTGATGAAACCTCACCATACGGTATGTGGTATCCTTTACTTTAAAAATTCAGCGTAAAGGCTGGTGGTCGGATATAACTTTAAAATGTCTACCTAACAGATAACATTTGTAATTCCGCACAGCCCAAACGATGGCCAACATCTCTCGTTCGGTGGTAGAATAATTCCTCTCAGCAGGATTTAAAGTACGGCTGGCATAGCTTAGCGGCTTTCCCTCTTGTTCTAAGACTGCCCCTAAGGATTCTCCACTTGCATCTGTAATTAATGTGAATTCCTTACCAAAATCGGGGTAACCCAAGACAGGTGGCGTAGTTAAAGCCTCTTTCATAATACCAAAGGATTTGTCGCATTTAGAGTCCCAATTAAATTTTACCCCTTTTCTCAGCAATTTCGTAATGGGGGCCATGATTTTAGAAAAGTTCGGTACGAATTTTCGGTATTGAGTCTGTGTCTTCAATCGTGTGGAATTCACAGGACCGAATGACTGAACCGATGCGTAAACGGGCCTTGCAAGTTCCAATCGAGCTGTTTTGAGCTCCAAATAATCCCCCTATCATTATTCTTTGTTGAGTCTGTACGGGTGTATTTTTTTTTATTCGACTTATCTTAATTATGCTACAAGTCGCTCCAGTATCCACAAGTAATCTTAATCTATCTTCCACTCTTATGTCTGATCCTACTGTAGTTATGTTATTATTTAATGGGCTTAATTCTAGTGTACTGGTTTCCTTTATTTGATTTTTAAAAAATTCTGATTTTGTCAATGGAAGGCAGCTGTGGATGTATTCCCCAGCTGCCGCTCTCCGTTTCCCAACTGCCGACTGTTTTGCTCTGGTAAGTACTTCCGCAGACAGTTTTCAGTGAAGTGATCGCAAGTTCTGCAAAACTGGCAGTATAAAACTTCCCTTTCCTCTCGAGATTCATTTCTTCCGCTTGTGGCTACATTCGCGAATCTCACTTGCTGCTTCCTACATTCCATCGCTACATGACCATAGCCTCGCCATCTGGTACAGAATAGGGGCTGTCGTTCCGCACCACATTCCTTTGCAAAGTGTCCCTCCTTTCAACATCGAAAGCATTGCTTAGAACCTCGCTGACTGTTTCTGGGCGGGGTTCCTCGGTATTATCTTATATTTGACTGAGATGGCCTCCCTGGATCTTTCTTGGCCAACCTGGGCTCCCATGTATTCTGAGGGACTCCGCCGTTACTCTTAAACACTTCCCCTACTCCTGATGGCCGAAGTTGAAGACGTTTTGCATCCTTCTCGAAGTAAGTCGCTTCCTCACGCACTGCCTCCAGAGACTCGAACTTCCTTCCCGTCAGATGTACCTGAGTGGCATGATTAAGCACACCACCCTTGAAGGTTGCCACTGCATCAGACTCTAACTCCGCTATTAGTCCTCCGTCTTTGTCCGGGTACTTTGCTGATACGGCTGTCTTGATCTGGCTCAACAGTTCCTTCAATCGGTCCGCAAATTCTCGGATGTCTTCACCTGGTCTTTCTCTGCAGGCCACCATCTCCGTTCGCAATTCACTAAATGACTTCTTCGGCATATAATCTGTTTTAATTATCAATTGCAGAGCTTCAGGTTCCTCTGAACTTACCAGATAGTAAGCATCATCTGTCAACCGATACTTCACACATTTCATAAAAATGTTCTGCTCCTCAGGCTTCAGTCGGTCGTACAAATCCTTGCCGCAGCTTAAGAATCTGTACACCTCTTGCACCAGTTTTGGAGATCGATCTCCGGAAAACATGGGTACGTACTTGACGACTATATCCATCACTTTATCGTGTATATCCACCATTTTTATGTGATCTTCGTTTGATTTTCCACTTTCCTTATGTCTTATTTGGTTTCGATCGCTTCCCTCTTTTCCACGCGACGCTAACTCCTGTTTCTTTCTTCTACTTTGCTCTGTTTCTGAATGTTGCTTCTGCTCCTTAGGCTGTTCCCAGAATAATAATTTCCTTGGCTTGAACCCCTTACTCGTGATCGCTTTATTATTGTCTTGATTCGGACTTCTCTGTGAAGATTTATCGAACCCCAACTCTTTCTCTAGTTCTGCTGTAGCTTCCTAGGCCTCCTTTAGCTGTACCTTTAGCGATTCTATATTCTTTAAGAGCCCTTTCTTTCCTTTCTGGGTTTCCTCCAATGCTTGTTCTGCTTCTATTTCACGGCTCTGGATAACTTCGAATGCTGCTGTCACCAGTAGATCTAAGGCTTCACCTTTTGTACTTTTTTTAGCACTCTCATTCAGTTTCTCCAGTAATTTCTCTGCCTCTTTTTCTGTCCACCTTTTCCGTAACTCTCCCGTTATATGCTCCTCTATATATTGCCAGTCCTGTTCATAACTCTGCACTATTGTCTGGCATTCCTTAAGCTCTTGTGCTTTCAGTTCTAATTCGCTTTCCTGGGCCTGATAGCGTGCTAATTCGTCCCTAGTTAATATATTACTCCTACCTGTGGACATTTAAGGTATATAACCAAGCTAGTACCATGCAGACATTGATACGCTTCCACGGATTATTCCCCACAAAAATACATATATTCCCCTTCTGGCCTTTTCTTTTAGTCTCTTGAATATTTTTATATATTCACCTTGCCAATTTTAATCCTAATTCCCCAAAAACCATACATAAAATATCAACATCACAATAATCCCATAAGTTAATTCATTTTCCCTCCTGTCAAACTAAACAACCTACTACCTTACCCCTAGCACATCCCTAAAAATAACCCAATACTAATCTTTCCACTCACTCAACAGAAAATAATCACATCACAAACATTCAGATTGATGCTGAGGCACTATGCGCAACATTATCGCGCACAAACAGAGCCCCAATGAGTAACGTATATCAATACTTTAAAATTAGACGTACTTCACTTAATCTAGCAATTCTCAGATTAATTCTGGAAAGTAAATGAAATTAACAATGGAGCAGCTGAAAAAAAAGCGTTAACTCCCACAAAATACAACAAAACGGAGCCGCTAAAAAAAGCGTTACTCCCACACTTAAAAAGAATGGAGCAGCTAAAAAAAAGCATTAACTACCATACTTCACCAAAAAAAAAAAAAATGGAGCAGCTAATAAGCTTTACTCCCACAAAATACAAAAAACCGGAGCAGCTAAAAAAGCATAACTCCACAATTCACAAAAATATGGAGCAGCTAATAAGCTTTACTCCCACAAAATACAAAAAACCGGAGCAGCAAAAAAGCATAACTCCCACAATTCACAAAAATATGGAGCAGCTAATAAGCTTTACTCCCAACAAATAAAAAAAATTAATATAAATTAATTATTTCACTCAAGAAAAATAACACTTACCTACACTTTATCCGGCTGCGCCAAATTGTCGTGTCCCAAAGCAATCCAGGGAAAACAATTAAAAACTCACGTAATTAATCCACATATAAAACTTTATTTGAATAACTACTTAGAATAATAACACACTTTGAGCTTCTTATCAATACTTCTAGCTCACAACTCATAATCGCCCAAAACACAACTGACTAAAAAGATACCGAACCGCTATCTTTAATAATACCCAACTTCTAACTGAACTAACCGATATAGCGAATAGACCGTGCTCACCTCCATTCAATTAGGCGGAAGCGGCTTTGACCCAGTGACCAGCGCAATACCTTGCAATCATAATTACAAAGTATTACGCTAATCACTGCCGACAGCGGGAGCCCCCAATACTGTATGTAAACAAACAGTGACCCCAGCTGAGTATTTCACTATGCGAAGTGAATTACTTAACCATGACTCAATGCCCAGTTACACACAGCAGTGGATGCGACAGTTTACAAGTAAACAATTCGCAATCGCCAAGCATTTCACTGTGCGAAGTAAAATGCTTAGTTATTGCAAATCGTTTAATTACTTGTGCATTTGCTGCTAGCTCGAGTCGTGATGTCACAATTGCACCAATTGAATATTGGGTCACGACAGGCACATACCTACTCGTTTATTATTTAGTTCGTTCATTGAAGGTGTTTAAAGTTAAAAACATTTTCAGTGATTACATCCATCAAAAATCGGCTCTGACAGAGATTAATTTACATTCTTCCAAACCTGTTCAAACACACCTGAGAACAATTTTACAATTTTGAATAGAGGATGATGCTAAGCTATTTCAACTTTTGCAATCGGTTTAATTCATTCTAATTTTACGACGAAAGTTTTCGTACAGTCCCATGCTGACTCGTTAAACTTTAAAGGCAAAGTTTTGGAGTAAGACGTATAATTGTAGAGACAATTGTAAACCAATGGAATCGTCATGCAGTTACGAGTGGAAATTAATTTAATGAGCTCATTTAAATCAAAGATATTTAGAAATGGATATAGTCTAGGGGAGTTATCGCCCTTGTAGGTCATAAAAGCGACTTTCGGGTTATCCTACAGAATCCGGCGGTTAAAACTGAAGTAACAGCTGCTTGCCCATTTTCAGTTGACATTAGGTACATCGGTCACAATTTAGTAGAACAACTAATTTAGAGAAAGTAATTTTTTCGTCGAATTTATCTAAGTGGAAATGTATTATATCCCTCGAGAGGATGATAATGATGTAATGATAATAAATTAAAAAAAAAAGTTACAATAAATAAAGTGTTTATAAGCTTATTAATTCCTTGATGAAAAATAGAAGTAACTTAGGGCTAATTAACAACAACGCTAAAGCTAATTTCTTTTCAGGATGTGTTAGAGTAAAACTAAAAATTACACTTAATAATACCCGAACGACATAGGCACTTTTTATAGATGCAGTACAGTTTTACAATTGCAACTCATACATGCAACCCCTGCCAGGGCCGTAACTAGGGGAGGGCATAGAAGGGCTATGCCCTACCTTAAAATGACAATGTTTTAACTAAAATACTGCCAACTTATTCCGTATTCAGCGGTGACGTGATAAAAGTCATCGCGGCGAGTCTGTATGATCGGCAACACAAACTAGTCAGCCACTACTCGGCAATATTTACGTTGTTTACCTTCCGCTTCTTCCTGCCATGTATGAAGGTAAGACAACTTGACTACATGTATGAAGATCGACTAATTGAACAGCTCTGGTCAGGACTTTTGACAAAAGTCTTATATGAAAATTATTCTCTGATTTTAAAGACTCCAGAACAAATGAAAAATGGAAAATTCAATGGTAAAAGTATTCACATCAAGGGCGTTATTTTAAACATAGAAATTCGGCTGACAAAAATAGTAGGAAAAATATATTATGTGTTCTGCAACCGGCTCTTGCGGTTTTACGGGGTCAAAACACGAGATTAAATGATGCCATATCAGTAATAAAATTTGTCCAGGAATAAATTGAGGTCAGACGAGATGTACGAGACAATTTTGGAAGAAGCTGAGAATACCATATTGTAGAAAACTATCTCAAAATAGTTCCCAGAACAGAAGAGACAAATAAAGCAAGACATCTGGAGGATTAAATGCTGTATAGTCCATCACTTTCTCGTCAAAACACTGCAGGCATAATTTAACCTCCGCCATTTAAACTGGAATATTATGAAACTGTAGACATAATAACAGCTGAGATGAACAGAAGATTTGAAGACAATGAGGATCTATTAGATTCAATTTTGTGTCTTTGATGAGTTGGACGAAGTTTAAGTCTATTCAACATTTAAATGTACAATTATTGTGAGGAAAATAATGAGAAAAAACAAATCAATATTTGCAATTATTTTTCAGAAATTAAAATTCCTTTCAAATAGGGTTACTTTTGTCGAAAGGTAACTACTTCAATGAGTTGAATGGTCGATGGGATCAGAGCGAAAAACTTGTCAGAAATTCTATACCGGCAAACGGAATCGTTCAGAGATACGTATGAACTATTTGCATCAGTCGCAACAATGGGATGTAGTACTGCTTTGTGCAAATCGACATTTTCGACACTAATTGCTATCAAGAAGCCTCAAAGAATGTCAATTGTTCACGAAATAATGGAGAACGGAAAAGAACAGACAAAAAGATATTGACGAAGTCCTACGACAATTCCACAATATGGTAAATCGAAGACTGCAATTATATTGAACATTTTTACCATACTGTGTTTCTTGTTTGGACCATTTATTTCTTTTTATTGTCGATACTTGTTTTAGTTCACGTATAAAAAAAGTAATAAAATGCGAGTTCTAGAAGCTTACTTTTTCAAAAAGATGTCTTCTTCACCTGAACAGATGTATCCCAAATGCACCGAAAATTTGTCCCTTACTTTAAATTTCTGATGCTCTACCTTTAATTTGGTTCGACCTACTGGCCTGACCCCAGCTTACATATATCCAAGCGTTATTTATTATGCTATTTGATTCTTGAAAGAATAGTGAATTTAAGGGCAAGTCATACGCATTGATGAAGCTAATGCCGACATGTGTGAATTTATTGCAAGCACAGAACCAATGAAGTCAACGTTTGTTCAAATATCAACTGGTTGAAGTCTTCGGTTGGGGATGAAGATATTTTGAGCTCATTGTCCTTCTTGTCTATCCTTTAATTTCTATTGAAGCGTAAGTAT
Source organism: Dioctria linearis (assembly GCA_963930735.1). NCBI lineage: Eukaryota > Metazoa > Arthropoda > Insecta > Diptera > Asilidae > Dioctria > Dioctria linearis. Next base: position 76,033,235 of record OZ005740.1, on the reverse strand, counting down.
ATATTTTTAACGAACGAAGAAAGTCCGATCCGATCCATATGTGTGTCTTGATATCTAAATTCAGGGTACTGTTGTTATATATTTGGGGTACTCACTGATCACCACTATATTCAGTCAAACCTGCTCCTTTTCGTGGGGTTACCTTGGTTCGGGAATATGATTTCACTGGTACTGAATAGTCGTGAAATACCTGTTGTCGGGAGCAAGCGGGAGCTGTATCCAATGCTCTCTTGTGACGTAATTTTAATGCCACCTTGCCTTCTCGTTTTACTTCAAACAACACTCTCTTTACTCTTTATAGCACTATGTTTCACTTTCTTTACGAACAAATTATGATTTTCACAAACTTATTTTATTACACAAGTCTACTTTATCTAATCTAATTGCCCAACTTTCCTGGGATTACTCTACATTCCTCCGTGCCGACCGTTGCCAGTTCAACCCAAAAGACAAAAGAGACAAATTCCTATACTTCTTGCTACCCGCTTTCCAATTTGCTTTTTAGTTTTACGCCCGCCGAACCGTTGTGTCCAATCTACAAAAATCAACTCCCCGAGACTTTGATTTTTCAATCTCAAGTCTCTTCGTTCAGGACAGGAAAATGCTTAATTAGCATTCCTATCCTGAGAAAACTGTTTGCCGCTGGACATGTTTTAAGTCCTGGTCACACCGGGAGCGGCGCGGCGCGGCACTGCCCGGTGGCACGCGGCAAAATAGAGCATTCACACCGAGAGCGGTATATTTTATCCAAATGTACTCCCATTCCGAGGAAGAAATTCTATGATTACTAGCTCTGCTTGAAGGAAAACAGAGAAAAGTGATGAGGTTCGATTACAAATATACTTAAGAATGCAAAAAGCCTCATTTAACGAATTTTGCGGAGTTATTTCGAATAAGAAGGAATTTTGCCGCCAGCGGCAGCGGCAAAATTGTGTTTTTGAGTAATCTCCAAAATGGCCGCGCGGCAACTATTTTGCCGTGACGCGCCGCTCCCGGTGTGACTTATACATTTAATTTTGCAAGAACAATCGTGCAGTGGCACTTAAACATGCCCAGAATTATCGCGACGGACGATGGTTGAAATGAAATTTGAAATTTTCATAAATATCAAACCATCGTCTTGCTACCGTGCATACATTGTTGCGCCCACAATGTATGCAGCTCGCGACAATTCGCTGATAAGATCTTTTTCATGATCCCTTCAGTCTTCACCGACGTAAAATGTCATGCACCTGATATGTATGTATATATGTATATACATATCGTATTTACGACACTTCTTACTGGTAAGATTTGCTGTGGGGCTTTTTTCTATTGAAACGACTTGGGATGAAACTTAAAACATTTATTTTTCCCAAGTCGTTTTGTTTATTTTCGAAAGAATTTGAAGAAATTGCTGATGGCAATTTCTTCGTCTTGGAAGTAGATAAGCTAATCATGTTTTAAGCTTATATATATGCAGATATTTAATAAATTAAAATTTGTTAATTTACCCATATTAGGTAGTCTATGCGTAATTTTGGGTATACAACACTGTGTTTCGCTTGACTTAGGCAAAACAGAGCTTCTCAGGCAAGATTTTCGTGTTATTTTCGGAAATCCAGGCCATCAGCATGTCTTGAGCATCATTCAACCGCCAATTTACTTTGAAAATCTTTCGACTTTTCATACAACCATTTTTCAGCTAAGCTTTGTATTATTTTCTTCAGTCTGACTTGGACACCGAACATACAAAATCGGTATATTAGCTGAGAAGCCACTTTTTGGGCAGCTATGGTTTTAGTAGGACAAGTAATGGTGAACTTGGTTTAATAGTTTTGATATATTATAATGAATCATTACTATCCATCGGGCTGTGACTGCGTGTTATTCATGTCCAAATTTTGCACCGAAAACTGAAAGAATCAGATATTATGTTTCGCCGTTTCGCTAACTTTTTATTCTTTTAACTAACCTTGCTTACCAGAAGGACAACAAATTTGTGCCATATGTCAAGCCATGTGGATGTGCAATCTGTACAGAGAAATTGTCAAATTGAGATATTTTTTGGTTTTTAATCAGGTTTTTATTTGTGAAGTGAAAAAAGTGAATTTGCAAAATCAACACCAGCACAACCTATTGAAGCAATGTCCAGTTTCAGCAACATATGTATTGTAATAAAAGGCGCGGAAAATGAATATTTTGCAATTTATTGCTAACTATAAAAATTTTGAATACGGTCAAATCGACTTACTTGATGTAAAAACAGAATTAATTATTTAAAGTAAATTTAAGATAAAAGAAAAAGTTGCATCGTTTACATATTTTGTTTTTGTGCTATCGTTTATTTATAATAAACGTCTTCGCGGGTTTAGTAAGATACTTTAAAGTGAAGGACCTTTATTTGCGCACCCTAATCAAACTTATCACGCACTATATGGGGGTTGCAATCGAAAGAAAAAGCCAAAAACACTTAAAAGATTCACTTCTAACAAAACATATATATTCACTCTGCTGTTTTTATCGGTACAAAATTATGAAAAATGCAATGATACCGAAAATTCGCTGCATCATTGCGTTGTTGCCTGCCGGTCCCACCCACTATTCTTATTCCATTCAAATTGAGAGATGGTTGCTTGAAGCAACCCCATAAACGCGAGTCAGCAAATATATGCAATAATCAGCGACGAGATTGTTATATATTTGGGGTACTCACTGATCACCACTATATCCCGTCAACTACTCCTTTTCGGGGGGTTACCTTGGTTCGAGAATATGATTTCACTGGTATCCGGATTGAATAAAAAAAATCACAACTCTTCGCTACACTGACCACCATTTATTTTTTTTATGTGGAACTACAATTTTCCTTTTCTTTCTTATTATTTCTAATCCTAACTTATTCGCAATTTTCCTCTTCTTCCTTTGTTTAGTCTACACTTAACTGTGTTCTCAATAACTGGCGACCGCTCGAGAGCCTTTTTTCTGACCAAAAACCGGAACACAATCTACTCTAGACTGATCTTAAAAACCGACTCTTTTTCAAAACCAACTCAACTCTTTTTTAATATTCCGCCGAACCGCCGTGTTTTAATTGAAAAATCCAACTCCTTCTTAATTTTCCGCCGAACCGCCGTATTTTAATTGAAAAATCCAACTCAACTCTTGATCGCCTTCATCGTGATCAAGAGCCGTCGTTCAGGATAGAAAATGCTAAATTGCATTTTCTTATCCTGAGAAAATTGTACTTTTTCAATTCTGGACTTGTTCAAACATGTCCAGAATTATTCGCGTTGAACGGTGGCTTAAAAAATATAATCTCACAATTTTAAAACATCAGCCACCGTCCCGTCGCGTCGTTTGAAAATCGCGACGCGCATATACATACAATGCATTTTCTCGTTGCTTATTACGAAAGTGTCTATCGTAATATGTATGTACGTATGTACATCCATATTGAATTTTTCGCGGCAAATCGTACTGAAGGAACGATTTGCTTTTTGATTTATTTCTTAATTAAATTGTTGAAATGACAAATTTTGCTGAAGGCAAAATTTGTCTGGGAAATTTTTAAGAAAAACGACTTGGGTTGTAAACTGAAACTTTTGTTTTTCCCAAGTCCTTTTATGGGAAACATTTTTTCCCTTTAGGGAAGATAAACTATTCATTTTGTACATGATTAGTTTATTGGAATTTATGATTTATGATTTTCTTTTTAAATGCCAAACTTAGGTTTTTCAGATATATAGGGCTTACTAATTATTTTTTGGAAAACTTTTCATGTTAGGTCCAACGGTTTTATATCTCTATCTCTACATATTTATACATATATATACATATGGTACATATATGTACCTAGGTTTTTTATACATAACATTCTTCCCCCCGCGAAAAAGAGAATTATTCTTTGAAGAAGAATAATTTTCGAAAAAACTGTGTGGGTGTAAATTCTGTATGGGGTGTTTTATCAAATTGAATTGAATTTGATATCGTACTCCTTAAAAGTAATTAAAAAAATAAACAGAATGCCATGGGTCCATAGCGTTGGGGTCTGATACAGTAAAATGCATCTTGCACCGGCTTCGAAAATAGAGAGACATACAAAATGCATAAATTGCAATTTGTGTCGTATGGAGCTCATATGGTGTGATTTGAAAGAATGAAAAAAAATATAAAAACAACTACTTTTGCTACTGGGGTTGCGTGGGCTTCACCGAGATAAGGGCTTGACACATTTTAATCAAATCTCCATCGGTTTTTGCTAACGTTAGGGGTTTTGCCCTTTATATGGAGCGATTTCTGTGATTATCTTCACAGTCTTGCTAAAATGGAATTCGGAAAAGTAATTGGACCGCGTGCTCCCTACGTCTGCTCCAGGCCCCATTGTGCTAGGGTGCTGGCTATTACGGTGCAGAGCGTGGCTCCCCGGTGGAGGGGATTAATCCGGCTGCTGCTGCGCAGGGTTGGGCTCCCAGATATTTGTATCTGGTCCGCTCCTCCCGCGGTGGATAGTTTTCACCGGGTGGAGCTCTGCCTATCTCCTCATAACGAGAGTTCCTGGGTGCCTTGAGGTAAGCTTATTTTCTGGTGAACGATAACTCTTCAATGGTTCTAATCACTGTTTTTTTTTATTTCTTTTTTAGAAGCTACCCTAGTGCTGTCGGGAGAGGTTGGCTGGTGTGCCTGCCTGGTATGTAGGACCCACCCGAGCTATATGCTGCATGGCGATGACGAGGTCGCTTGGGCCAACAATCCTGCTGAGTTTGACTGAGATGTCCCAGGTGCAGTGTCCACCCCGGTTTCGACTGTAGAGAACTGGGACGTGTCGCCTGCTAAGGAGGGTTGGGGTCGTCCAGGTGAGGAGGTTGGCACTGGCCGAGATGGCGTGGATCTTCCCGCTGGTTCTGAGGAAGACTGGGATGCTCTCCCGCCCTATTTGGGCTGAACTTGGTAATTTCTCCTTTCATTTGAATTTCTCTTTTTTTTGTTAAATAAATTTTTCTTTTCTATTGCAGCAACCACGGACGGCTCCCCGCGGCAGAAGAGAAAAAAAGCCTACCTTAATTAAGTTTCATTAGTAATTTTTTTTTGTGTAGTTTTGCTTTATAATAAACAAAAATATAAATTCTAGGTCTATTGTTTTGTTATCCCTATATCTATTGTTTTCACAGGTAGCTCCTTATATAGTTTGTGGTTCTTCGCATGCAATTTGACAGTTTTTTCTTTTGTGTTGTATAGCGGTTTCGGTGTTGAGACTGTTGTTGGCTTTGTTTTTCAAACTTTTTTTTTTTAGAAGTCTGAATACTTGGTCGGTTTTTGGTATATATAATTATTTGGGTCGCTTTTACAGAAATACATAATGCTTATATATATTTTTCTAGGCATACGCTAATTCTAATTTTATGTTGTGTTTTTTTTTTATAATTCAGTGTGTGGTTTCTTTAATCCTATTAGCTAGTTCTACTTATTTATTTATTTATATGTACTTTTAAAGTATATTTTCTTTTTCCTTTACTTTTTATTTAATGTGTATATCTAATGCCTTTTAGTTTGCTTATTATTATATATATATATATTTTTTTTTTAATTTACTATTTCTCTATTTATAATTCTAGTACCTTAACTTTTCAGTTTATATCTATTTAGTATAACTTAGTTATGTATGTTATCTTATATCTTACTAGTTAGCCAACTATTTCTATGTACCACTTAATGTTACTAAGTATTATTTACTTATTACTTTTATTATTATTATTTTTTTGTAATTGAATTTGGTTATATTTTACCTGGCTATATGTTTGTTTTAATTCTATTATATTATGTTTTTTCTTTCTTTAGTTTTCTTAATTCCAAGAGCTTTGTTTGTATCTTTTGAAATACATACATACATTTTCTATCTCTTAATGTCTAGTTTTTATTTCACTTATTTTCTATCAGCCAGCGTAGTAAAAAGGAGAGAGGGCTGTGCTTGTAACAGAACAATAGCGAAGAAAAGGAGAAGATAAAAATGGGAATTGCGGGGCTTGGCTTATACTAATTGTATAGATCTCGCTTTAGAGAGAATTTGGGTACGTTTCTTGGGGTGTTGCGTAAACCGGTTCCATAGGAATGTTTTAAGCTGTGGGCTGTTGTCTGCGTTTAGCAATCCATGCCATGAATTCCGAGACTATATATTTTGCTACTGCCACCACAGATGCAATTAGCAACAAGAGTCCTGTCATTGATAGGGATTTAATAGAGATTATATGAGGAATCTTGGCTTTTGTTCCAAAGTGAATGTTGTTCACTTTGGTACGGATTTCGTCTACACATTTTGTATGTTGGTGGTTTGTGTCATCTCCGTGGAGTAATGTTGGTTGTTTCTCAATGTCTTTAGGAGCGGATATCTTGGACATATATCCTGCCAACTCATCCTGAGTTTCGTTTTTGCATGGGAAGTAGGTTGGTTGGAAAAGTTTTAGCAGATTCAGGTTTGCTGCTTCGTAATACAGAGTGTGGGGTCCTATTTGCAAGGAACATGGTTCGTTGACTGTCATGATTCCTTGTCCTCCGAGATGATGAGTGAGCAACTTTTGAGTACAGGTTATTTGTACTATAGTGCTTTCGGTTAAGGAGTACAGCCACGAATTTGGTCTATTGAGTTTAATTATTGTGTCTCTTGGGGGAATTTGAGCTCTGATGCTACACTGTGGGTTTCGTCAAGTGGATTGAATAAAAGTTTAACAACACATTCATCTGTTTTTGTAGCCTTGGTGAGTGGTGTATTTAGCTTACCAACCCACGTATCCTCATCGATTCCCTTTGAAATTTTTTTGAAATATCTCAGGTTTTCTGGCTTCAGCAGCAGAAATTCCTGGGTCTGGATTTGACTTGCCACATGGGAAAATTCGATATCAGGTATTAATGAGTGGTTTGAATCCACCCGTATGGGAAAACATTTAATCTGTGGGATTTTCATCTTGGGAATATTAAATATGGGAAGTTTGATTCGGATAACTAATTTGTCCTGTAAGAAATGTGTCTTAACATCTGCTGATTGATACAGAACTGACAAACAGTCCTGTGGATTGGGACAAGTGGAGTGAGATTTGTGATAAATCTCTAGCAAACGGTTTGGGGTAATTAAAAGCGGATGAATTTGATTATTTCTACTGGACACTATTATGTCCAGTAGAGCTTGTTGTCTAAATTCCAACTCTATCATTTGTAGTGTCAGACTAGAAACGAACTCTTGTCTTATTTGGTGGGCTATCAAATCGTCCGTTGTGTTCTGCAGATGGTTAATCTGATTGGTTATCTGATGTTGTCGTTCAGACAGTGAGGATAAGGGTTTTTGAATTTGTTCAAACGTGGTTTTTATTACGCTGATATGTTGCATTTCCAGATCAGCTAGGGTTTGAGTATTTACCTCTAATTCGCTTAGTCGGCTGTAAACCTCTTGTTCGTTTCGGCTATCCATAGTGCCAAAGAGATAGTGCATCGCATTACATATCCCATCGAAGATCGATCGGGGCTTGCGTGATTTAGACACTGCCTCTTTAATGACGTTGGTGCGTCTCTTGATGTTTTCCATCAGGGCATGTACATGTTTGGTTTGTAGGGTACATAGATCTTGATCAAAAGATTTGTTACCACATAATTGATGAACGTAGTGTTCCGCGCGTTCCGACAGTTTTGTCTGATTGTCCAACTCGCCCAGATCTAACTCAGTGATGACGCTCCAAGTGTCGTGGTAAACTGATAGGCTTCCAAGATCCTCAAATAGTACTCCCGTATTATTTAGGGGCGTTATAGAGTAAGGTTCCTCCGCGAGAGCTCCTATTGTGATCGGGAACAGTCCGTAGAATATTATTGACCGCATTGTTATCTAGGAGAGGATAGGATATTAAAATGGGTTCCTTGTTGACCTTGTAGCTTACGTTCTATTGTTCTTTAATCTAATGTATGTATGTACCTTAACACTACTTAGTTTCTATGGACACCTTTTTATTCGTAGAAAGGTTTTAGACGGTTGTTATGTACCGTCACCTCTCGTTTGCGAACTGGGGATTCCGGTTACCGTATAGGGTCCTACCCAAATCTGGGAGAGCTTATGCTTGCGACTCTCGCTCTTCAGTAGAACCTTGTCTCCTCTGTGAAATGTCATGGGACGTACAGCTTTGTCATAGTAATCTTTCGAGCATTGTTTACTCATCAGAAGATTTTTCCGTGCCATGGCGTACGACTTTTGAAGCTTATACCTGAGAATATGGTAGTAGCTCTCGTGGTTATACACGGGTTCAGGGTCTCGCCTTATGTTGGACGGAACGTCCGCTGGAAAGCCGTAGAGGCATCCATGGGAGTTAATTTTGTCCCTTCGTGTACACTGTTGTTGTACACGAAAGCAGCGGTTCGCAGATAACTATCCCATGACCTGGGATTTTCGTCCACTATAGTTCGTAGATATTCAATCAATTGTCTATGTGCACGTTCGAGTGCTCTATTTGATTAGGGATGATAAGCTGAAGTCTGCAGCTTATTTATTCTAGGGAGTTTGCATACCTTTTGGAATAGGTCACTCAGGAAATTACTTCCCTGATCGGTGACTATTCTTTTGGGAATGCGATAGCGCGTGGCGATTTCGTCGAAGAAAATTTGCGCTATCGTTATAGAGTCCCCATATGGTATGGCATACCAACCTACAAACTTCGTGAGGTTATCCTGAAACGTTAATGTATATTTGTTTTCGGATTCAGTCTCCTGTAGTGGGCCGACTATATCTGGATAGATTTTCTCGAATGGTTGTTCCGCTATGTCTGTAATCACCATGGGAATTTTATACTGTGGTGAAGCCTTCATTGTTTGACATTTGGCACACCGCTTAAAGTGTTTTTTGCTGTCACTAAGCATGTGCCTCCACCAGTACTTTCTTCGAATCCTTTTATAGGTTTTTATCATTCCCTGATGGCCGCCAAAGACAGAATCATGATAATATTTTAAGATTAATTGAATCTCCTCTGGGCTTGTGATTAGAGATGGGCAAAAAGTACTGATTCGTTACTTGACTAACGAGTATTAGATAAATACCGAAGTAACGAATCGGTACTCATCAAAGAAATCGGTACTTTCTTATTTCGTTACTTTGTTTTCATGCTGTGATTCTTTTCTTGATTTCACCGAATAACGATTTCCTTACATTTTTTCATTTTGAGTAAAAGAGCAGCAAATACCGAAAGACAGGTAGAATGAAATATCAAAGATATTGACCGAATCGGTACTCAGCAAAGAAATAGGTGCTTTCTTATTTCGTTACTTTGTGCTTTTCTTTTTCAATTCACCGAATAACGATTTCCTTACATTTTTGCATTTCTGCTTTTTTTCCCTTTTGAGTAAAAGGGCAGCAAATACTGACAGAAAGGTACAATGAAACATGAAGGATATTGACTTGGCAAAAGTTAAGACAACGTTCTAAATTACAAAAAAAGAATGGACATTTTTATCAGAAAATTCTGAAGACGAAAATTACTGTAGCTTCCGCAAAACTAAAGGCAAAGCAACACCAAATGAACCCTGATGGTCAGCCCATAAAATTATAAATGAAATTATAACCCGTTGGAATTCAACATATTACATGTTTCAGCGAATATGTGTCCAAAGATTATCTTTGTTGGAATGGAAAACATTAAGGGAACTGATAAATGTTTTAAAGCTATTTGAGCAAGTTACAAATGAGATAAGTGCTGAAAAAGATGTTGATATATCGAAATTTATTTCACTTGCACGAGGGCTTGGTAGTATATTAAGTAAAATGCTACATTCACCAACCTCTAACTACATTATCCCGGGAAACGTTTTTGGATCCCGGCTTCAAGAAAATTGGATTTAATATGATGAATGACACTACTGTCTTCTTAAATAAAGTCAAGGAAGGCATTATTCAAGATGCACTGCGAATTCGGATTGGACCTTTTGACAATTAATTAAATGAAATACCAGAGAAATCTTCAGCGAGCACCTTGTCTACCACAGGAAACTCTGTTGAGAATATGGAGGAGGATATTTGGATGGACTTTGATAATAGAGCATCCTTTGCAAAAAGTTCTAATACATCGTGATGCACCGCACATATTGAGGTTCGTGAGTTTTCTTAGGAACCAAATATGGACCGCAAAAATGATCCATTATTGTGGTGGAAAACACGAGCGCTCATCTATCCCAGATTAGCTAAATTAGCAAGGAAAAATCTTGGGATTGTGGCAACTTCAGTCTCCAGTGAGCGTATATTTTTAAAAACTGAGCTCATATATCGGAAAGAAGAAGCCGATTAAAACCGAATGTTCCAATGATAGTTTTCATTAAAGCCAATAAGGATTTGTTTAATTAATCTTTTTTTATTACTTTTAAATTTATGTATATTATTTCAATATTTTAATTATTTATGTGTGAACATCTCGTTTTTTTCTGCCGTTGAATTTGGTGCTTTTTTTTTATATATTTTTGTTTATTTATGTGCAAATACATATATATGTATTATATAACACAATACATTTTTTCTTTAATTCTTATTAAGAATAATTTTCGCCTTTTGTATTTCTTGGAATACACCTTATTTTTCCTTTTTGTATTTAAAAAAAAATTATTAAGATAGCGTTCATGAAAAATCAAATTCTGAAACGAAAGATAATGGAATCACAACAGAATTAGTAACGTAAGTACCTAGCCTATAGATCGATACTACCTATTTCATAAAAGCTGCCAGCGCAAAAAATAAACAAAGAACAAGCTAAGGCGCTGCAGAACAGAAATAATTATCAAAATTCTGAGCAGTAACGAGAGTAACGAAAGTACCGAGTACCGATTTCTGCCAGCCAGCGTAAAAATACAAAAACAAGCTAAGGCGCTGCAGAACAGAAATTATTATCAAAGTTCTGAGACCAGTACCGAAAGTAACGAAAGGACCGAGTACCGATTTCTGCCAGCGTAAAAATACAAAAACAAGCTGAGGCGCCGCAGAACAGAAATTATTATCAAAATTCTGAGACCAGTACCGAAAGTAACGAAAGTATCGAGTACCGATTTCAAAGTAACGAGTAAATGCTTCCCATGTAACGAATCGTTACAGGTACCGAAAAGTAACGATTGTTCCCATCACTACTTGTGATTACTTCATGGGGACGAGTTTCGTGTATAATTTGTGGATTTGTACTAGGTGGACTGCCAAGGTCTCCGGCCTCTTCTGGGTGATGAGTTTGCTCTTTTTGTTCTATTGGTTTCGCCTGGCTGTCTGAATTTGTTCCACTTTCCTGAATGTTTCGTGTCTGAGCTCTTGTTACTGTCTTGCATTGCAGACACTCCTTAAGGTCCGATGAGTGTTTTTCCTCCTCTACGTCCGAGTCCATTTGGTGGTGGGCTATAGTTTCTACCGTTAAGGTTGTAGTTTCTTTGTCTCTGTCATTATCCCGTGGAATGCGGCTTAAAGCGTCGTCTTTCGTGTTGTACTTTCCGGGCTTATATTCAATTTTATAATTGAACTCGGAAAGTTTATGGTGAAATCTCACCAGACGGGATGTGGGGTCCTTAACATTGAAGACTCCCAGTGGTTTGTGATCTGTACAGACCGTGAACTCTCGGCCTTGCAGATAGCACCTGAAATTTTTAATCGCCCAAACTATAGCCACTAACTCTTTCTCAATAGTGGAATAGTTACGTTCGGCTTTCTTCAGGGTATGGCTGGCGTAGGCAATGGGCTGGTCACTTCCTACCTCTCCTAGAGAAAGGACTGCTCCAAGAGCCTCGCTGCTGGCGCCTGTGGTAAGGTTAAAGGGTTTTGAAAAATCGGGATATATTAAGAGTGGAGGGGAAATTAAATCGTTCTTAATGTTCTGAAATGCCTCTTGGCATTTCTCAGTCCATTTAAACTTTACATCCTTTCGGAGTAAGTTTGTTAGGGGACGTACTGTTTTTGAAAAATCGGGTATGAATTTTCTGTAGTAATTGGCAAGGTCCAAAAATGATTGCAATTGCCTTACTGTCTTAGGAGTGGGGAAGGTTTGGACGCATGCCGTTTTGCTAGGATCAGGTAGTGCTCCTTGGTTAGAACATTTGTGTCCTAAATACACTACCTCCCCCCGGAGAAATCGACATTTCTCAGGTTGAAGTTTCAGGTTATTTTCTCTTAACCTGTCAAAGACTTTGCGAAGCTTTTCGTTGTGGTCTGCCAGACTGTTTCCATAGATGACGATGTCATATAAGTAGACGAAACATTCTAGGCCTTGTAGGCCAGTTAATATGAAATTCATTAAACGCTGAAATGTGGCCGGGGCTCCTTTGAGCCCGAACGGCATGCGTTTGAATTCATAATGCCCGTAGTTGGTACTAAAAGCCGTTTTTCTCGATCTTTCGGATCGACGAGTACCTGATGATAGCCATTGGCTAGGTCTAGGGAGGTGTAGTATCTTGAATGGCCCAGTTGATCGAGGATATCCTCAATCCGTGGTATCGGGAAGGCGTCGCCAATCATTTTTTCGTTCAACTTACGGAAATCAACGACGCGCCACCTTTTCTCACCATCTGGTCCCGCTTTTTTGGGGATGACTAGCAGTGGCGAGTTCCATGGGCTTTTGCTGACCCGGACAATGTCGTTGTCCAGCATTTGTCTGAGTTGCGCATTTATGACATTTCGCTGTGTCTCTGGTAACCGGTACATCTTTTGGTTAATAGGTGCTTGGTCTTGCACCAGAGCGATGTCGTGGGTGATGGCATTGGTATGTGTATGCCTGTCACGCTTTAAAAAGAATATGTCATCAAATTCGTAACAGAGCTTTGTTAATGTGGCTTTTTCCTCAGTATTTAAAGTTTCATCCAGACTGAGTTCTTGCTCTAATCTGGTGAGGCGGGGCTGAATGCTAGTGTCTTCTTGTTCGACATCGTTTGGGAACAAGTACCTTATATGTTGTAGGGTGGCCGTCTGATCGGCGCTTATTGCCCTGTTTGTATTGTTCTTAAATCTAGATCTATTATCCATATTCATTTTACCTCTTAACCTATTTCTTTTATATATGAGTGGCGCTGGGCTAGGTGGATCTGCGGGAGTTGCTAACGGCAGACCTTTTGTATGCTGGCCAGCGCCTGACGTTGGGGTTTTCACGAGGGACTTGCAAGCGTCTTGAAGCTGTGTCTTGTTACTGCTTGGTTGACCTGGGCCCTTATGCCCTACTTTCTTAATCTTAGGTTTACATATAACATGATGCTCACAATCGCCGTCATTTCGACACATGGGATTCGACGGATTAGCTCTTGTACTATATTTTTCTGGCTCTCGTTTTATGGGGACAACAGTGTAGTCTTTCATGGGAACGAGATTTAGGTTCACGCCGTTTAAGACTACTTGTGAACTGCGTGTGTTGAGGATTCCTATGGGGACTGCCTTTAACCCAGCTGAGAGTAAGCTGTTTGCTCAGAAGACTCCGTCGTCTATTTCTTTTGACAGACTGAGCATTTCTTCCTGCAACTGCAACGGGACTTTCAATACGATATGAGACCTTGCTGGTATGCACACAGGTTCATTTAAATTCACCTGTTGCTGTCCAGTCTTACAGGCCATATCTTCGGTAATCAAGTCACCCTTATCGCGTTCTTGTAAGTCACAGCCGACTTCTTTTGACTGAGAAGCTTTGAGAACACTTCAGGTAGAAGGTGTATCCCCATCGGGTTTAATATCTTCTACTAGTGTCTCTTTGTTGACTGTGTTTTGTGAGAACGGGTTGTCCGATGCGGTTTCTAATGGAACAGCAAACTCTTCTGGATTGGTTTCCATGCGAGGAAATCGCAGAACTTTGTTGGGTCCCTCAACATTACAGTTTTTGGCTAGGAAATCATTTTCTAGCAAGCCGTCGTCAGAAATACCTGGGATGTTTTTTACCACTTGAAAGTTGCAAGGTACTTTTTAGCATGAAGTTACCTTGGCAACTTCCTAAGGTTTTTCCGGTGCCAAAGCGGCTTTGAAGCGTTAGTTTTTTGTTGGGGTTTATTAGCTCGCGAGATTTGAGAGCTTTTTTCTTAGTTATACTTACCTCAGCGCCGGGGTCCACTATTAGCTGGGCCTGACCATTTAGACCTATGTCTAGAGGAAGTCTGGCGGTGGGCACACTGAAGTCGGGCGGCTGAGAGGACCCTTTTTTATTGCTGGTAATGTTTATAGTCGAGCCGGGGAGTTTTGGATCGACTCTTTGTCGTTTCCCAGTTTTTTATCCCCATGTCCGCGGCGCCCACAAAAATCACATTTTTGTCTTATGTTAAAGACTCTGGGGCCTTTTATATTGCTCGGGTCTGACTGTGGTGGATTGTTAGGCGATCCTCGTGTGAAACTAGTTGCAGACTGTGATTGGCTATTTCTACAGTCGCGAATGTCGTGCCCATAACTTCTGCAGTTAGCGCAGAAGGGGGTGTTCTTGCGTTTTAGACACTCCGTGTAGGTGTGTCCCCGCTTCTGGCAGAAATTACAAGTGATGTTTTGTACCAGATTTTGTGTATCCCGTTGTCTAGCATCCCTTCGTGGAAATGGTATGGGGGATTATTAAACTGTCTGGGCTCTTGTGCTCGTGGTGATGCATACATGGGTAGCTGTGGTGCTTGATTGTAGGGAGTTCCGCTAAGAGCTTGAACTCGAATACTAGGGTCTATTGGTCATTGGATATGGCTGTTGCGTTAATGGCGTTTGTACGAAAACTGTCCTGCTTGCAGCTTTTCCATGTCTAGAGCCTTTTGTATCAGCTGCTCTAGATTATTTTCTACCAGAGTGAGGAGGTACTGGCATAGGTGGGGATTGTTCACTCCACTTTTGAGGGCATTCTTGGCGAAGTCTTCACAGCTGGGGCTGCCGTTGCGCCGTATTTCAGTACCGTTGCCTCGTTGCAAAGCATCAGCAACTGCTTCATTCTTGTTGTGAAGGCAGTTAGAGTTTCAACGGGTTTTGCCTCATTGTGATCAATTTGTTGACCAACTCTTGGTACGATTCTCGTCGTAGGTAGGTTCTGTTCAGACGTTCCTCCACCTCACTAAAAGTAGTTGGAAGTAGCCACGAAGCCTTGTGGGCAAGATGTGTAAGAACGCTGCTTTTTCTTCCTCACTTAAACAATGTAGGGCCTTTTTGCAACAGCCAATAAATGTTTGTAGCTCACGACCTAGCTGTGGGGTATTTTCACCCGAAAACAGAGGAACTAGCTGTGCCGTGAGCTTGGCCACCTTTGAATAATCTACCATTGTGATTATCTTTTTATTTATTGGCTTGTACGGTAGTCTATTTGTGCCTTGTCGAGTTTCACGGCTGGTTTCTGGACTAGAATACCTGAAGGATACTTCTAGCCAGCCACTAAGGAGATTTTCGGCGGTTGTTTGGTCAGATGCGTCACCACTAATATCACTGTCACTTTCAGCGCTGAGCTCTTATCTAAACCTAGTGAACGTGAAAGCCCGGCGAATTCGATAAGCTCCTGTTTGAATCGCTCCGTATCTTTTTTTAATTTTTCGATTTTTGTCAGCCTCTGCTCTCTGCCTTGACTTAATCTGTGGTCAAGAGCGTCGCAGGGCGTGACAGTGAGTTTATCGGATTCACGTGCCTTCTCTAATAACTTATCTAAAAATTTATCTAGACTTACTTTAGATACAACTGTGGGCTCTGTTGAAACGGTGCCGCTTCGAAGGCGAACTCCTGTTGCTTCTTGCTGTGATGGGTCTGGATTCTGGCGCTCCTGGCTACCTGATTGTTCTGCATTGCCTTCTGAGGCGTTGTCTGTACCTTCCCGGAGGTGTTGCGAATTCTCACCTGGGGATTGCTCCGCGTCGGATGAAGGTGTAGAGTTTTCCTCTTGCATGTACGTCCCGCGTTGACCAAAAGGGGGGCTTCCAGCCTTCGTGGAGTATTCCCTTCTGGAATGTTTCTTGCTACTAGGGGGGCTCCTACCGTCTTAAGTCCCTTGGCTGAGATTGAAAGGGGGGGCTTATTCCGACTTCGAGATCCCTTTCAATCCTGGAACGAAGTTACAATTTTCTGGTGCTTCTGTTTGCCGCTGGGGGGCCCTAGGCCTACTTATTTCCCCTGGATATGGTTGAAATCTTCGAAATCCCCTTCAACCCAGGAACGATGTTATCTTCCTTCCGGAGTTAGTTTTGAATGGGTGTCCGTTGTTCTGACTTCTTCTCGGTGCTGGGAAAGAGCTTCTGGTAAAGTCCCTTGTTGAAGTTTCTATTTTTTTCACTCACACGGGTGAACACTTGCTCGCCTGGAGCAGAGGCGCCTAGAGATGATATCTACCCTGAGCGTTGGGGGTGACGTGGCCTTATAGCTTGGCTAGTGTCACAGGTTCCCCGTAGATTCGTGTAGGACCAAGGCTTTTCGAGCGTTTACGATCTTTTACTTTGACCAAGCTTCTTTGATCCTACCAGCTGCGCCAATTGTTATATATTTGGGGTACTCACTGATCACCACTATATGCCGTCAGCTGCTCCTTTTCGTGGGTTTACCTTGGTTCGAGAATATGATTTCACTGGTATCCGGATTGAATAAAAAAAATCACAACTTTACGCTGCACTGATCACCATTTTGTTTTTTATTTGGAACTATAATTTTCCTTTTCTTTCTTATTATTTCTAATCCTAACTTATTCACAATTTTCCTCTTCTTCCTTTGTTTAATCTACACTTAACTGTGTTCTCAATAACTGGCGTCCGCTCGAGAGTTTTTTTTCTGACGAAAAACCGCAACACAATCTACTCTAGGCTGATCTTAAAAACCGACTCTTCTTCAAAAACAACTCAACTATTTTTTAATTTTCCGCCGAACCGCCGTGTTTTAATTGAAAAATCCAACTCCTTCTTAATTTTCCGCCGAAACGCCGTATTTTAATTGAAAAATCCAACTCAACTCTTGATCGCCTTCATCGTAATCAAGAGCCGTCGTTCAGGATAGAAAATGCTAAATTGTATTTTATTATCCTGAGAAAATTGTACTTTTTCAATTCTCGACTTGTTCAAACATGTCCAGAATTATTCGCGTTGAACGATGGCTTAAAAAATGTAATCTTACATTTTTTAAAACATCAGCCACCGTCCCGTCGTTTGAAAGTCGCGACGCGCATATACATACAATGCATTTGTGCGGCGCGCGTTTCTTATTACGAAAGTGTCTATCGTAATATGTATGTACGTATGTACATACATATTGAACTTTTCGCGGCAAATCGTACTGAAGGTACGATTTGCTTTTTGATTTATTTTTTAATTAAATTGTTGAAATGACAAATTTTGCTGAAGGCAAAATTTGTCGCGGAAATTTTTAAGTAAAACGACTTGGGTTGTAAACTAAAACTTTTGTTTTTCCCAAGTCGTTTTATGGGAAAAATTATATGAGTTGCTTGGAATGTGAAGCAAATTGCTGATGCAATTTTCTTCACCCTTTTGGGAAGATAAACTAATCATTTTGTACATGATTAGTTTATTGGAATTTATGATTTATGATTTTCTTTTTAAATGCCCAACTTAGGTTTTTCAGATATATAGGGCTTACTAATTATTTTTTGGAAAACTTTACATGTTAGGTCCTACGGTTTTATATCTCTATCTCTATCTCTACATATTTATACAAATATGTACATATGGTACATATATGTGGCTAGGTTTTTATACATAAAAAGATGCGCTTATCATTGAATTGCAGTGCAGCATGAACAAGAGCGTAAAAGTAAATTAATATCATCACATTTAATATAAATACGGAATTTCGTCATTTCTGTACATCTAGAGCCATCTATTGAGTTGTGAGGTCATTGCTTCTGTGTTCACTACGCAATGGGATGAAAACCCAACGCTTCTGAATGAAACACAATTCAAGCGCTTCTCTAGCCATTGGCAGCTCTTTAGAAGTATATTCAGCTCTATGTTATGTTCAGTAAAACCACTAAATATATATATATGTATGTATGTATCACACTTTATTTCCTCAATACACTGGCACTGACTGGGTGGTGGCTACAGCTCGATTCGTCACTAAGGGGACCCATAGACTGATCGATAGATGAACCTGAGAATTGTCGTCGTTATGTTTCAAGCCGTGACATCGAATTCTTTGAACGTATTAGGCCGGGCGCCCACTGAAGTCATATGTAAACAATGTGGACGTGGCGTGGTTTCGCCATACGATGTGACAGCTAAGTGGTGTGGCAGTGGAATGGTGGTGAAGTGGTATTAAAATTATTAAGCGCGCATCAAAATCGCAAGCAACGTATCGAGTAAGTGACTTAACATAGTTTTTTATTCAAAAGGTCGTTATCAGAGGATGAAGATGCTCTTGCATTTGTGCAAAGTATAAAAGCAAATGCGAGGACTAAAAATAAAAAAAACAGTCCCGTGGGTACACCCACTATGGCAAGGGAATGCAAAATACGGGACTTATGATATGTATAAAACAGATTTAAATCTTGATGATAATAAATTTAAATTCTTTTACCGAATGCAAAAGTGTACATTTTTTAAATTAATCGAAAAGTTACGGCCTATGCTAAAAAACCAGATACTAACTTCAGAAAGTGTATATCTCCGAAAGAACGACTCCTCAAAACTTTGAGATAAGTAAACAAAACATTTCAAAAACAGTTTTATTTAGCAAATGAAAGAACGAACAATTCTAATATCTTTTATATTTTTTAGTTGTCATCTTCGTAGAATGTGTGACAATTTTGTGAAGCTGCCTCCTCATTAATTTACTCTACTAATATAGGAGGGAAGTTTCTATTGTCTGTAGACGGCCGACTTAACGGCATCGATGAAAACCTGTTGAAGAGTTATATGAAAAGTTGTTATTCGAAATTTGATCCAAAATTTGCCCGCGAGAGAATTCCAACCTTAAACCTTCTTTTCTGACTGCGTGACATTTTCTTAAGGTCTGCCAGTAGCCTAAACAAGAAATGCTCGTCGGCATCATAACAAACATTAGGTAGTATGTGTGCTACTTCCTTCTTTTTTTCAAAATAGTCGAAAGCTGATCTGTTTTCATCGTCTAAAGTTATTTGACTTTCCAATTTTTTTTCGTTCAATTTATTCCCATCGAGTTGAGTTGTTGTTTTCTCAATAACTCGAAAACTTTGTTTTGAATACTTAGCTTTTGGCATATCTTCATTTCCTGTTTCTTCTTGCGGCGCATTTTGATTACTGTCCTCATTAAATAACTGTTCCTCATTAATATCATTTCTTTGGCAGATTTGATCCGTTCCATAATTATTGCTGAATGAAAGACACATGCTCTGCCAAATTTAACCGGCGTTTAGCTGATGTTGATGCAGATCCAGATGGTACATATTTCTTTAAGTGTTTGGTGTAGCTTCCACGCAGATTCTTCCACCTACTTTGCATTCTGCGATAGTAGTTGAAATGTAAATTTTTATAATTGTTTTAGGTATTTTGAAACTGGCTGCAATCTTAAGACACTATCATGTTACTTTTTGCGAGGTCATACTACAGTAAGGAAAATAATTGAAGAAACTTATTTGGACAAGAGAAAAACTTAGCGATTTATTCTTCATCGCTGAGGGTTACTACAGGGTTAAAATAGGTTCTGTGTGTGAAATATTATAAGGCATTATAAAAAAAAAAAATTGTATTGAGTATTTTTTACTTACTTCCTTCTCCAATTTCTTTTGAAATTTCTGCCCAAGATCGCTCTTGAACTTGACTCATATGATAATCCTCTCGGGCATTATATGGTCATCCTGCATTTTTAACACACAATAACAATAAACACTTTCGTACACTTTGGCTTTTAAGTAATAACACACGAGAAGTGGAATGGCATCCTCTGCCACGTACCGTTTAAAAATGACACTGGTCGGAGACTAGTGGAAATCAAGGGGTGCCAAGTCGCTTGTCAAATGCCACGCCATTGCCATTCTATTTCAATGTGCGCTATTCCGTTTGTTTTCACGGGCTAAATTATTTCACTTGTAATTTAATGGGTACGCCACTGCCACATTGCTCACATAACAGTGGGCGCCCGGCCTTAGAGTGGTACGATTTCGTACTTCTCGTAGCATTTGATCTTATGGAAAAATACATTCCTTTCAACTTCAACTTTCTGCATAATGTAAATAAGCCTCCATACTAAAAGTTTGATTCAGGAATTTCGTTATTTAATTCCTTTTCCATTTACAAGTATAAAAACCTAAGTACCTCCTTTAAGAAAATTGTTTAAGTATATATTATTACTCAAACATAACACTACACAAAAAATTAAGAAATGTGTTGAATTCTATTGTCTTCATACCACAAATCACACTGGAAAGCAATCAGAGCTTTGTGCTTTCTATTGAGTTATATGAAAAAAATAAGTCTTTTAATGTTTAACACACAGTAACTTCTTAAGTATAATAAGGACAATAAGACAATGCTAAGTATTATCCCGTATTGTTTCTATAAACTTAAAAATATTTCCCACCTGCCATATTAGCATATTTAATAAGCAAATTTGTTGCCTTTAGCTGATATTATCATCATCATCAGGTTTTTATTTATTTTCAAAAGAAAAGGAGTTTCAAACAAGCAAGGATCTTATTTAAGAAATATTTGCTCCCACTTTGAAGTGAGGTCTCATTTCTATGTGTATTTTATCATTTGTGGTATGAAAGTAATAGAATGCAACAAATTTTCTCATTTTTATGTGTAGTGTTATGTTTGAGTAATTAAATATAAACAATTTTCTTAAAGCAAGTACTTCTTTTTTTATATTGGTAAATGCACAAGGAATTAAATAACAAAATTCCTGAATAAAACTTTTAGTACGGGAGGTATATTTACATAATACAGAAAGTTGAAGTTGAACATAATGAATTTTTCCATAAGAACAAATGATAAGGGAAGTACTATATCGTACCACTCTAATACTTTTGCAAGAAGTAAAATCTCTTTATATCACGGCCTGGAACATATATACGGCACTGACCTGAGCAACTCGCCTTACACAACTTCAGCTTACATCTATTTACATACATATACTACATCTCCTATCCTTTTTAATAAATTAGAAGTCTACCTAGCCATGAAAATTCAAAGTAATAATAATCCAAGCATATCCTTTACATAACATTTTTTTTTCTATAATTAAAGTTTTGTCCATTATCCAATATCTAAATACAATGGGTCGTATCTAAGTAATGAGGAATATTTCTTTGCCTTTTCGACTTTTGAGATTGTTTATTACCTTCCTTTCAATTACTTTTTGGTGCTCAAGACACCTACTTCAAAGTTTATATTTTCATTTATTTTCATTTGGTTTTCTAAAATACTTAATTTTATTTTATTTTTTTCTTTGAGGAACGCTCTTGAAAGACTTCTTTATATTTAAAAAAGGATGCAGAAGGTGAAAACTTAAATTCCTTAATCTTAGATTTTCTCAGTTTACTTCTATTAGTGCAAATATTTTTATTTCCATATTTAATTATATATCTTACTTCACTAAGCTGTTCAATAATTTTTGCAGGACTCAACTTTGGAAATTCTGCTCTAGCTTTTGCGTGTAAAACGATTTCACCTATATTAAAATTTAATACAGGGCGTTAATCATGTGACAATTTTTGGTTGATAAGTTGTCTTTGTATAAATTCGTATTTCTCTTTGTCATAGTGCCATAATAATACTCGTTCGAACTTATTTTAAAATTGCTCTGGGTTTTCCTAATACATTTTTCATTATTTAGTATATCTAGAATTGTTCTGGAATTGAAACAGAAAATGCATTCTGCTGGGGACAGGTTGGTTGTCGTTGGTGTTTTCGGCAGCTTATTAAGAAACAGGCTAGCTTGCTTTTTAATTCTTTCTTTGAAATCGTGTTTTGTAGTATATAATTTTTCAAATTGCTTCACCCTTTCTGATAAACCGTTTGATTCAGGATGTTATGGTATATTCTTTTTTATGTCTATGCCATTTGCTTCGCCAAATTTTATAAAATAGTCGCAGTTAAACGGTGGGCCATTGTCTGACACCAGTACCTTGGGGAGCCCATAAATTGAGAACCAATATGTTAATACTTGCACTACCGATTGGGCGTTCGTCGAAGACATAATCAAAATTTCTATCGAGTGACTGTAACCGTCCACTAGCAGTCGAAATTGATCCCTTTCGAAATGAAAAAAATCCATATGTATTCTTTCGAGTGGTATTGTGGATTTTCCCCATGATTTTAGAGGTCTCCTAATCCGATTTTGTAAGAGTTGGCATACTGCGCATTTGCTAATGTAATCTGCGATATCTTAATTTGGTCCTACCCACCAGATCTAGCTTCTAGTCAACGATTTTGATCTAACAATCCCTATGTGATTATTATGCAACATTTTTAATATTTTTTCTTTAAGAACTTCAGGGATAACTGTTCCGTCTCCGTAAAATATACAACGCTCCTCGTAGGATAGTGATGATCTCATTTTGAAAAAGGGTATTCATTTTGGCGCAGGCTCTTTCATGTCAGGCCCACCCGATTTCAAAAATGTATAAACTTGCCTTAAATGGGAATCGTTTGCCATTTTTTTTCTTTTATTTTCTCTAACTTGATACGGTGTATTTCATTATTTTCTACTACATTAAGATTATTTATCAGATCTACTTCCAAATCAATAGTTGCTGTTCCTACTTGCGGTAGCCTTGAGAGTGCATCCGCGATTCTCACTTCCTTAGCACCTTTGTATTTAATAACACAATCGTATTTGCTGACAAATATTGTCCGACGATATAGTTAGACGGTCTGCTGCTACTGCTGCCTGGGATCAACTTTTTATTTCCAAAGATTTCTCTTAAAGATTGGTGGTCTGTATGTAAGATAAACTTATGTCCATAAATATATTTATTGAAATTGCGTATAGCGAGAACAAAAGCTAGTCATTCGCGATGAAGTTGTGAGTATTTTTGCTCAGCTTTACTGAGTGTACTAGATGCAAAAAGTACGGGGCGTTCTACGACGTCAATAATGTGTGACAGAACTGCTCCTACGCCATAAAGACTAGCATCACAAGATATTACGATTGATTTTAACGGGCCGTAGTGAGCGATGATTTTATTTTTAAGAAAAAAATATTTTACTGTTTTCGAATGCTGCTTGGCATTTGATTGACCAGGGAAATTTGGAACCCTTTTTCAGTAGATTGTATATAGCCATTAACTCCATGGAATGGTTGGGTATAAGCTTGGCATAACAATTTAAAAGACCGAGATATGATTGAAGTTGGCTTAGATTTTTTGGTGTTGGGGCTGTTGTTATTTCTTCTAGTTTAGTCTTACTTGGTTAAGTTCCTTCTTTATTTATTTCGTATCCTAAGTATTCTATACTGTTTTCAAAAAATGTGAACTTATTTTCTTGGACTTTCACTTTATGTTTTAGCAACCCGCTTAGAACCAATTTTTTTCGCACGCTTCTTTAGTGGCTGCGCCTATAGGGATATCATCTAGATATCCAAAAACATTTTTAATTCCTTTAAAAATTTCATCTATTACTTTTTGAAAAGTACCCGGGTCCGAAATATCACCAACAGTGAAGTTTGTAGCCATGCCATCAAACGTTAGTCCAACAATCTGTGCACCAGTATCCACTAAATTTTGCAGGCATAAAAGTATTATATTTAGTTTTTGCTCTTTAGTAAGACAAGAAATGGGAAAAAAAGCAAGTGGTATCTTCCAAGACTTGTTTATGGCTACAGCGAGAAAAACCAGCATTTGTGTTGCAACAGTATCTTTATTGCTGCCAGTTCCGAAATCAACGAAGCCCGTCAATTTTTTACCATCCCAATCAATATGCTGACGGATGTGAATTTCATCAAAAATTAGCTGTAAACAAAGTTTTTCTCCATTCTTGTAGTCTCTTGGACAGCCTTTTTTATTGCATCAAAGGCTTCTTTTGTAAGTCCCGGATCGCATTCAACATTTTCATACCCCTAGAGTTCTGTTATGTGGCAAACAGTTACTAAAAGTTTCCCTTACATACTCATAAGCTCGTGGTGACAAAAAATTTAAGGATAGAGGAAACGCACGGATTTGGGGGTTATATGTAAGTGTTACTATGTTTTTTACCATGGTATTAAAAGAGCTGTCTTTCCAATAAACTCTTATTTGGACCAGCAATAGCGTCAAGAACTTTATGCATTTGTTCAGAGATGAGCTCTTTCTTTGTGAGTATCTCCATTGGCGTATTAATCCTTACGATTTTCTTATCTGTACGACGTAAAGCCTCTCTTAATCGCTTTACTTGTTTTTGTAAAGATAAAATTTTAATTCTACATTCTTTATTTTTGCAAACATTCTAAGATATAATATGTATTAGAAATAATCAGAAAATATCTTTCAATAACAACTCTGCAGGTAAAATTTCCATCAAGGAGATAAGGACTGAGAAAGGAGCAAATAAGACTGCAATATCATTTTTACGTTGGCTCTATTATGTCATTTCACAGTTCATCCTTAAATTAACTCCCAAAACTAGTAATTAACTGCATTTGTTATACGTGTTAATTTCACGTACGTACACTTATAACAAATTTATACTGAAATATATTATTTTCATAAAGTAATCCCTACTGTACGTAAAAATTAAAAGAGTTGTTAAAGTAATTACGTATAACAATAATATGTATTATATTAAATCAACTAGTACATTCTTGGCTAAGTAAGGAAATAACGAAATTCTCTTGAGCATTCAAAGGAATTTACTAATTTTCTTACAAAGCCAGCAGGGCCTAAGTAGTAATAAAATACCTTATTTATTTCGGAATTTTCCTGCATTAAAGTTGTAGATATACATATCTGGATCCTCCATTTAAGAAATAGCTCCCGTAACTGATGATATCTCCTGATGTGGTATCGTTTGCTACATGCCTTCAATAAATATCTAAGAAAATAATAATAGTAATAAATAAAAAATAAACAACATGCTTGCAAATACTTACTGTTGGAGTATTAAGCTCTTGTAGTACCACAATTTCTTGTCCTTCATTACAAGGTGGCATATTGGGAGATCCTGCTTGATTAAAATCGTTCCTGGAAATCTTTATTATAGCGAAGAAAAATATTAATTAAAACAAAGTTAAAATTTTTAAATTAAATACGCGAATGGCGAAATATTAGAAATGTTTAAAAATTCAACATCAGCAAAATAAAATATATTATGTTTAAGTTAAAGTTGTTTTGTAGAATAAGGAATAAAAACTAAAATAACATAGAAATACAAATTACTTCTCTTATATCTCTCGCATTTGGCATTCCTTCTTTGGGTTGTTGAAGGGAAATCTAAAAACTATTTTAAAAAAATAAGACAATTGCTCAAATGCTGCTAGCAAAAATATTTATCTTGCATCTTGAAAATTTGTTGCATTCAGCTCTATAAAGCTTTCATTCTCACTAGGAGCATCCACAACTGCAATGTTACGTTCTTTGGTATGTGGCTGCAAAGAGACCAAGTTTATAGTAACAATCTTATGATTAATTACAATGCTCACCATAAAATCATCATTACTTTCAAGGTTTAATTTGAGATTAGGCACAGCATCAATTTGTTCCTCCTGTCGCATATAAATATGTCTTTTGCCAAAAAATGATCCGAACAAATGAAATTGTTTGATGTTGGTTTCAAATTCGGTTGCCCAATAACTTGCAACCATATCTGCCTTAAAATGTCAGTTTTGGGAAATCTATTTCAAGAAAACATAGGTATTAAAAATTAGGCAATTTTATCAAAATTACAAGCATTTACCAATATTTCACTTTCCAGTATTAAAAAAGAAACAAATAAAATATTACCAAATTTTCGCATAAAGAATGCAAATGTAAACAAAACTACCTTCGCGTAATAAGTGCAAGTTTTTCATTTTAATAAATCAGTTTTCTATTTAGTTTAATATTTGTAGTGCTTTTAAAGGTACTTTTTCCCTTCACTTACCTGTAGACTTCTTATTTTTGCAGAATTGCACTTCACACTTCATTGTCAATTTTTTCAATTAATCTTAATTTTTAAGTTATTTAAACCACTGCTGGTAATAGTTCCTGTTATATATATTTTCCACAATTATGACAATCTTATAATATAACTGAATTCACATAAAAAGAGCGAAATTATCAAATCATTTTATTATTAATAACCGAACATAAACAAAAGTGACACATAGGGTACGTGTAGACAGAGATAGAGAAAGTGAGAAAAAGCATTACGTTCGGCACGCAAAAATGGCATATCTGTACACGCAATGGCCTCTCCTTTAATTTCTTACTCGGAGAATTTAAGTGATTGTACTATTAAGGCATGTGAAAAAAATTCAAAGCGATCCATAAGCGAAGTCTTAGGAATCGCTCAAAATCAAAAACTGATTGTTGAACTAACTTAGAAAAGGGCTCACAGGAACTTTAATGGAAGGGTCGATCTAATGAAACCCCAAGAGGGGTGGATCGACATAAAACTGACGGTAAATAGAGAGGGCAAGGAGCTTATAAAACATTTGCTTGACAAAATTCCTCCAAATAGGCAGGAATATTCTAAAAAGACATTGTACTTACTAATTTGTTTTTCCGTATCAATCGAGCAAGTGTTTTTATTCATTTTACAGAGTTATAATACCATCTAGCTTTTCGTATATTCTAAAGCTTTTTGAGGAAAAAGACCTAATACTAACATAACGCTTTTTTCCTGTTATTAAGCACATAAAATGCATATGATAGCAAAATGGGATAACTAAATAATCCACTTAAAATAATTATTTAACTATTGTTCTATTTATATTTTTAATAAAAAAATTTAAAAATTCAGAAAAATATTTCAGACCTCGCTATATAAATATTTTCAAATGTTGGGCACGTGTAACCCCTAAATGGTAGTTGTTCAAGCCTAGCCATATGCGTAGTATTGTAGCACATTCCTTAGCTTTACATACCAAAAACTTAAATTTCATTAATTGTAAATCTGCTTACAATTAATTTCTCACCGCTGCCCATCACAATTCTCATGAAATTGTCTGCACTATGCAAGTAAACAAGATCATATTGTATGAGAATTGTGATAACAGAAGGCACAGTGACAATTATTTTGTAGGTAGGTAAGCAAAATATATATATCTGATTTCATGTGACTATGGGAAGAAAATAATTTAGAATTGTTGCTGAATTTGATATTTTGGATTTTCAGTGGATAATTTGTATAAAAAAAGGAAGTTTTTGAGAAAATAAATTATTAGTTGTTCGTCAGAAGTCAAGAGTTTTATTTAGCGAATTTTCATTGATATCGTATTAAGGTTGAGTACCTTCAATACTTACAACTGTTTTTCTATTGAGGTTGAGTACCTCAATACACTTCGCCACTCGAAACACCGCTTTAAGGTTGAGTACCTTAAGGCACAAATCCTATTAAGGTTGAGTACCTTAATATACCACATTAAGGAAGTCGCGGGCAAGCAAAGGAGCTTGATCGCAATATAAACATAATTTGGTGACCCCGACGTGATTTCACGTCACATTAATCGCATCAATCAACTGGAAGACAATCTATCATCATGGAACAGCTGCTAAAGCAACAAACGGCAACAGAAAATGAGATAGAAAGAATTATCTCTAATCATAAAAAGCAGCGTATTGCTGACAGAGATCTGAGATTTTACAAGAACAGTTTAAGCCGCCTGGATGAGCAATGGGCGAAGTACGACAAGACCGATAGCGAGCTTCGAGAAAAATTTGACAATCAAGTCAACCCAGAATACTTCCATCATTATGAGGAATTCGAGGATGGTTATGAAACCATAAGAGAACAAATTTCCAACACGATTCATGAGCTGCTTCAAGAGGAGGTTCAGCAATCTTTACCATCTCAAAATACGGACTTGAATCTCAATAAAGATGTTCATCATCAAGATGAGCCGCAAACGCGAGAAGCAACAGATGAGGTGTCAAAGGGTGCCAAGCCCAAAAACTCAATTGCATCAAAAATTCATGTTGATAACATCAAGAGTTCGTCATCAGATGCATTACGAGGACTTGTCCGCAAACAGCTGGCAGTTATGGCTGCACTGAAAAGAGTACTGGAAGGTGTCAATACACAAGAATCATCAGGGGCATATTACAATTTTAAAAGCAATACAATCAATGAGTACTGGACACAACTAAGGACTATCAACCAATCCATTTGGGAAGCTGCAGAAGACATTTATGACTGCTATGAATATGACCCAGAAGAATATTATAGAGTTGAGGAAGCCACGCAAAACATGTTGGCGAAGTTACTGCAAAGGTCCGAAGAGATTTCAAACTCAAATATGGATCAACCCAGATCAACAATATCAACACAGATGAAATCGCCAAAGATCTCCCTGCCTCAATTTGATGGCGACTACCTCAAATGGAAACAATTTCATGACTTGTTTTCACATATGGTTCACGAACAAGACATTGGAGGGGCTCAGAAAATGTGGTTTCTCAAAACCAATTTAACTGGTGAAGCCGAACGCCTAATCAGACATTTGCCAATATCAGATGCAAACTACTCAACGGCTTGGGATACCCTTACAAAACGATACAACAACAAAAGGTTGCTGACCAGAACATTGTTGGAAAAATTGTTAGGACAACAAGTAACCACACCAGACTCTTCTACATCAATAAAGAGGCTACATGACACTACAAGGGAATGCATCTTGGCATTGAATAATCTTGAAATCCAGACAGACACATGGGATCTAATATTGCTACACTTGCTTCTAAAAAATGTAGACAAACCAACCCATGTTCTGTATGAGCAAGGATTACAGGCACCCAGAGATCTACAATCAGTAGAAGAGTTCCTGAAGTTCTTGGAACTTCGGTTCCAGGCTCTGGAAATACTAGGCTCACAGAAGACGGTAGACTCATCAACAAATCATCAGTACTGGTCACAGGAGCCAGCCCTACGCTTTGCAAAGCTTGTCAGAAGCAACATGGATTATTTGCATGCCCTAAGTTTTTAAAACTTTCACCTATAGAACGTCGCAAGATGGCATACCAATTAAAAGTGTGCACAAATTGCCTGAAGAGTTCCCACCAAGTAGCAGATTGTCCGGCAGGAGGGTGCTTAAAATGTAATCAGAAGCACAATACATTACTTCATCAACAAATTCAATCTAAGAGATCTGACGATCAGGCAATTAAGAGCGTCATCGTTCAACCAACAACAAGTTCCAAAGAGCCATCAGCAAGCTTTGCAGCAAGAACGAAAACACTCAAGAGAAATTATGTTCTGCTTGGAACCGTATTAATAATGATACCAAATGGCAAGGGCGAAACAATCCGATGTAGTGCAATTCTTGACTCAGGTTCGCAACTAAACTTCATAACAGAACGTTTGTCAAGTAAACTTGGTCTACGAAAATCATCAGAAACGATGCTCATACAAGGCACAGGAGAAATAAAGCAACGCACCCAACATAGAATAAATGTACAAGTGATGTCACGGATCAACAACTTCACAGCACGAATCGAAGCATTCGTTCTTCCGGAAATAACTTCCGCACAGCCAACTTACGAAATAGATACGGAGTCCTGGTCTATTCCTCGCAACATAGCATTAGCGGACCCAAGTTTCAAATGTCCAGGCAAGATAGATCTGCTCATCGGCGCGGACCTTTATTATCAACTTCTTTCGGTTGGCCAAATAAGGCTTGGAACAGACTTGCCTATTTTACAGAACACTGTTTTTGGTTGGGTAGCTGCAGGAACAACACCCCAGTTATCACAACAAACTTTAACTTGTGGTATTTCTACTACAGAAGATATCAATCTAGAGACACAAGTGGAAAAATTTTGGCAATTAGAAGAAACACAGTCAGTTTCTCCTAAACTCACAGCAAAACAAGCTAGATGTGAACATCATTTTCAAACCACCATCAAGCGTGATAACACTGGGCGTTTTATTGTCAAACTACCCTTTAATCGAGACACCAAGGAATTAGGCGAATCAAAAGATGTAGCTCTGCGCCGATTTCTAGCTATCGAACGAAAATTCGAAAGAAATCCATCATTACATACACAATATATGGACTTCATGAAGAAATACATAGATCTCGACCACATGAGAGAGACTGACTTTAACATTGTCACTAAGCCGTATTATTTCTTGCCACACCATGCTGCGGTAAAACCAGACAGCACAACAACGAAATTAGGAGTAGTGTTTGACGGCTCCTGCAAATCATCACCAAACACTTCGTTGAACGATGTTTTGTCAACTGGCCCTACCATACAAAACGATTTATTTTCAATATTGCTTCGTTTCCGCATCCCACGGTTTGTCTTCACAGCCGACATCGAAAAGATGTACAGACAAATATTAGTGGATCGAGAGAATCAGAAGTTTCAATTAATCTGGTGGAGAGACAACAGCACCAAACCTATAAAATGTTTCAACCTGCGCACTGTTACATATGGCACCACATCAGCACCATACCTTGCGACTAGATGTCTTCAACAACTAGGAAAGGAGTTCAAGGCGATTTATCCATTGGCATCTGAAACAATTGGAAAAGACTTTTATGTGGACGACGTAATGACGGGGTTAACTAGTTTGGTTGAAGCATTACAGTTACAGAGGCAGTTGCAAGAAGCTCTAAGGAGTGGCGGATTCAAGCTCAGGAAATGGTGCGCCAATCATCCCCAATTATTGAAATCTTTATCAAGAGAGGACAAGGCTATGCAATTCGACATTTACGAGTCCGAACTAGGCATAAAAACATTGGGCCTGACATGGATACCTCACTCAGATGAATTTTGCATCAAAACATTGTGCACTGAGCGTAGCAGGGTGACAAAGAGAACAGTTTTATCGGACATTGCACATTTGTTCGATCCGCTGGGCATCTTAAGTCCTGTGATAGTTTCTGCAAAGATTTTCCTTCAAACCCTATGGCGTCTTAAACTTGACGGGGATGCAGCGCTCCCTATGGAACTACACACATTTTGGACAATATTTCATCAAGAACTGCCATCACTCACTAGAATCAAATTTCCAAGACATATGTTTCTGCAGCAGTTCCAGTATCAGTACAACTGCATGCCTTCGCTGACGCATCTGAGAAGGCCTATGGTTCTGCAATATACTTACGTTCCATAAACCAGGAAGGAGTTACAATCGTGCGACTCCTATGCTCTAAATCAAGAGTAGCCCCAGCCAAACTATGCACTCTTCCACGACTAGAATTGTGCGCAGCAAAACTGACTGCAGAATTAGCTAGCCGAGTCAAATCCGATCTAAACTTGAAGGACGTCCAATGCTATTACTGGACTGATTCAAAAATCACATTGGACTGGATCAATTCGGATCCGGCATTATATCATACATTCATCGCCAACCGGATCGTGTCTATTCAAGAAATATCATCACCAGACCAATGGAGGCATGTAAGCTCAAAACAGAATCCGGCCGACTGGTATCGCGGGGAGTACATCCAGAAAAACTAGCTTCTCAGAACATTTGGTTTTATGGTCCTCTATTCCTTCATGGCACAGAAACCCACTGGCCTCCACAATACATCAAATCAGATACGGACCTGGAAAAAAGGCGCCCGAAAACTATTCTGACAGTCTTTAGTGAAGATTCACACTTTGTAAACACCATTGAACATCACAATAACTTCAGTCGATGGCAACGAATTGTTGGTTATGTTTTGAGATTCACACGAAATTGTCGACCTGTCCATCACTGTCGCAACAGAAACCCACAATTAACAACAAAGGAACTTGACGAGGCTACCACAATCATCATCAAATCAATTCAACAAAGGGAATTCAGGGAAGAATTATCACAATTACATCGTACGGGGAATGTCCATAACAGCAGTCCTATGCGCAGTTTGTCTCCAGTCATAGACAACCAAGGCTTAATCAGAGTAGGAGGGCGAATGAAAGCAGCTAATTTACCCTTGGATGCAAAACACCCAATACTACTTCCATACGCACATACCTTTACTAAGCTATTGATGACACATCTTCATGAAAGCAATCTACACTGTGCACCACAGACACTCCTGGCTACAACGCGCCAAAGAGATTGGCCCATCAAGGGTAAAACTATCGCTAGATCAATAGTTGGGAAGTGCATCCGATGCGCCAAGGCCAAACCAAAACTCCTCAACCAATTCATGGGGAACCTTCCGGCATACAGAATACAACCAGCACGACCTTTTACAAACGCTGGAGTAGACTTCTTAAGACCCATTTGGATTCATTTTAATCTGAGAGGCAAACGTCCTCAGAAGGCATATATTGCAGTCTTTTGCTGCTTTGCAACGAAGGCAATACACTTCGAAGTTGCAAGTGATCTGAGCAAAGTAGCATTTATAGGATGCCCTAAGCGTTTCGTTGGAAGAAGAGGAAGTTGCAGCAATCTGTATTGCGACAATGCTACTAACTTTATAGGAGCACGGAACCAGCTCAAGGAACTTGAAGAAAACCTTCACCATGGACACTCACAACAATTAATACCATCATATTGCACAGCTAAAGGAATTCAGTTTCATTTCATTCCACCTAGAGCTCCACATTTTGGCGGCTTGTGGGAGGCCGCAGTGAAGTCAGCCAAATATTTCCTGCAACGAAACATCGGATCAGCCTCATTGACATATGTGGAACTTGAAACACTTATGATCGAAATTGAGGCCATTCTGAGCTCTCGGCTATTAACGCCATTATCTAGTGGCCCAAACGATCTAACCGCTCTCACTCCTGGACATTTTTAATCGGAGAGCCACTCACGAACGCTGCAGATCCAAACGCACAACCTTCAAGGAGCAGCCTTTCACAGCGAAGGAAACAAGTGTTCATTCTAAACAATCAGTTCTGGCAAAGATGGTCCAAGGAATACCTCAGCCAGTTACAACATCGTTACAAGTGGAAACAACAATCAAATAATGCTCGTCCAGGAATGATGGTGGTCATAAAGGAAGACAATCTTCCCGCAACCCAATGGCAGCTAGGTCGAATCATAGAAACAGTCAGAGGACAAGATGGGTTGGTGAGAGTAGCAGACGTGAGAACGTCATCAGGCATATTACGAAGACCCATACATAAACTAGCACCATTGCCCGTTGAAGATGGCAGTGTTTCAACTCATCAAATGCTAGGCAACTCTTTGACCATCGAAGACTCCAAAGAACAAACGTCGCATTCAAAACACACGCAGAAACGCAAGAATTCGCCAAACGCTTCTTCAACAACAGCAGCATCTACCTCAGAAGGTGCACCAGCATTTGCCTCAGAAGGTCCAACGGCATCTATCTCAGAAGGTGCAACATCTCACAAAGGAAGACACCCTCAGAATGGTGCAACAAGCTTGTTGCTATTTACCTGCTTAATCTTGCCAGTATTCAGTCAAGTACGAACTAACGAATTCAAATCTAAACCAGGAATATATTTTGAGCCCATGGGCAACGCTCACCTCATATCCAACGAATGGACGCTCGTAGTGCACTACAACATGAACCCAGTTTGGGAAGAATACGAAACTATACGTTGTGGCATAAGCAATTTGAGTAATCTTTGCAACATAATTACTGACAAGATATCCTGCGAGCCTATCCTAAACCAATTTCAAGGTTTCCTAACCGAAATGCAGAATGGTAATGAGCTCCTACTCCATAGTCATAAAAAGCTGCGATCGAGAACAAAAAGAGCTCCCATAAACATTATAGGCAGTCTGGCCAACTCCTTATTTGGGATTTTAGATTCAGAATATGCCAACCAGATGTCTGAAGTAATTGAAAATATGAAGAGCAATGATCACTATCTTCTAGAGCTCATTAAGAACCAAACCTCAGTAATTGACTCAACTGCCAATGTAATCAAAAGGTCACAAGAAAGGACAGAGAGCCAGTTCATGGAGTTTCACAAATATTTCAATACAACCATCTCTCAACTCAACAACCTAACACATGAAGCCCACCAGCTAAGAATAACACAAATATTTACAACACTTTCGCTCCGGTTAGTAATGGCTATCAATAATTATCAACGGATCCAATCAACTCTGTGGGACGTACTAATTGATACTCATCAAGGGAAAATAAATCCTTACCTATTGGCGCCAAGACAGTTCAACAAGGAGCTCAGTCATATTCAAGAGCATCTCACATCATCACTGAGATTGCCGGCGAAAGCTGAGGACTTGATAAAATTGTACAGCATCATGTCAGTTGAAGGACGAGCCAGTCCTAGCCACATGATCTTTCGGTTAACTCTACCATTATTTACATCTGAACAATTTGAAATGATGCACTTGGTGTCAGTACCATTTTTAAGGAACAACACTCTCATGATGATTCAACCATCAACAGAATTCTTGATAATCAATCTCCATAGAGATCAGTATTATCCTCTACAAGAGAACGAACTAAGATCATGCCGAAAAGGCGAATCAGGATTCAACTGCAAGCAAGATCATCCGATCTATAACAAGCAGTCCAATCATAGCCTGTGCGAGATCAGTCTGCTGACACAATCAACACCAAGAAACTGTTTTCTTACATCAGCTCACTCCCTTCGATGGATACAATTAGCCACCCCCAATCATTGGATATACTTGATGCCAACACGAACAACCATCAATAGTGTTTGTGAAGGGTCAGTTCATCAAGAAGTCCTCGAAGGTTCTGGTATATTAGAATTAAGCCCACAATGCTCTGTCCAAGATGAATATACCACTATAAGGGGCCACAGCATTATCTCCAGCCACCCAGAAGGTCAATTTATTACCACACTAAGATTCGCCGACTTTATCCGTACACTAAACAACACCAACACCGACCTCGCATTGAAGGTCTCCCCAGCACAAGGCATCATGCAAGACATCCAAGAACTTCAAATGAGAATCAACTCACTCAAGGAAAGGGAAAGACTAGCTCCCAAGGACATCAACTTTCATGATACTCATCAATACACCATTGGCTACACAAGTTTGCTATTAATATTGGCTCTTATCGTATATGTGACATGGAGATATAAACAACATACGTTTGGACATCAAACAATACAACCTAGACCACCCGTACCATTGCCAAGAACCACTTCCCTGGACCTATTACAATCAGAAGATCTTGAGCCAGCTCAACGCGGGGAGAATGTTCAAGCCTAGCCATATGCATAGTATTATAGCACATTCCTTAGCTTTACATACCAAAAACTTAAATTTCATTAATTGTAAATCTGCTTACAATTAATTTCTCACCGCTGCCCATCACAATTCTCATGAAATTGTCTGCACTATGCAAGTAAACAAGATCATATTGCATGAGAATTGTGATAACAGAAGCCGCAGTGACAATTATTTTGTAGGTAGTAGGTAAGCAAAATATATATATCTGATTTCATGTGACTATGGGAAGAAAATAATTCAGAATTGTTGCTGAATTTGATTTTGGATTTTCAGTGGATAATTTGTATAAAAAAAGGAAGTTTTTGAGAAAATAAATTATTAGTTGTTCGTCAGAAGTCAAGAGTTTTATTTAGCGAATTTTCATCGATATCGTATTAAGGTTGAGTACCTTCAATATTTGCAACTGTTTTTCTATTGAGGTTGAGTACCTCAATACACTTCGCCACTAGAAACACCGCTTTAAAGTTGAGTATCTTAAGGCACAAATCCTATTAAGGTTGAGTACCTTAATATACCACATTAAGGAAGTCGCGGGCAAGCAACGGAGCTTGATCGCAATATAAACAGTAGTCGTAAACTTCAAAGTCGTTTATCTCGAAATGTT
Source organism: Dioctria linearis (assembly GCA_963930735.1). Lineage (NCBI taxonomy): Eukaryota > Metazoa > Arthropoda > Insecta > Diptera > Asilidae > Dioctria > Dioctria linearis. Next base: position 75,997,498 of record OZ005740.1, on the reverse strand, counting down.
GATTTCTTTTATAACGTGTTTGACCTTATCTGCATTCTCGTACCATGTCTCCACACTTCCCATAATTAAAGCATTGCCCCATACTGGCACTGCCTCTTCGTTCTCGTTGCTTGTTATCCACATTATCATTATCACGATTGCTTTTGAAATTGTTTCTCTGTTGACCATTACCGTTGTAATTCTTTTTATAATATGCGAATTCATTTGCTGCTACCGGTTGAAATATTTGTGTGCCATTTTACATGCCTCATCGAAGGTCAGATTTACTTCACCTAGTAGTTTTAACTGCAATTTTTCGTCTCTCATTCCACACAGAAACTAAAATCGTAGTGTATCATTTAAGAAGGCTTTAAATCCTCATTTGTCGGCCTGTGTTTTGAATTCTGCTATGTAATTACTAACACTCTCACAACTTTTTTGCTTTCTGGTATGATGGAAGATGAAACATTCCGCTATTACATATTTTTATTTTTATTTGAAATGGTTTTTGAAAATTTTCACTAAATCTGTACAATCATTATCACCCGGTTTTTCAGGTGACATTAATGACTGAAGAATATTATATCCTTCCGGTCTGATTAGCGTTATTAAATACGAGCTTTTAACCTTGTGATCTGTTATTTGGTTAATTGTGAAGAAATGCTCGAGACGGTCTGGATAGTTTTCGAAATTACTATCCGCCGTAAAATATTCAATTGTGCATATAAATGTGAATGTTGTTTTTGAAATTGTTATCTGAATAGAATTTTTGTTTTGTTTTATCCTTTACCTCGTCACCAACTGTTGTGTTCAATAAAAGCACTTAATATATATATATATCTATGTACCACACTTTCTTTCCTAAGTACACTGCTCTTGGCTGGCTGGTGGCTTCAGCTCGATCGGCCACTAAGAGTAGACTGATTGATAGAAGAACCTGAGCGCCTCGCCTTACCAACTTCTGCTTACATCTATTTATATACATATACTGCACACTATAGAAGACAAAGGGAGATTTCATTTAATTTTCCACAAATCTACACTGCTGAATTTTTCACTATATTATAGGAAGTAACGCCTTTCTCATTTTCAATGTGAAGTTCAGAGTGATTAGAAATAATCTCCTGAAGCTCTTGTTATAAAGTAAGAATTAAATTGAGAATATTGGTTTATTTAATCATCTTAATAAAATTGAATACCATAAATAATCATGGGCATTCTCCGGCTCCTTACTAATCTTCACAGGAAGCAGTCTTCAAGGCCTCTTATGAGATTAAGAAAGAAGCTCTTGCGATGATTATTCAAAAAGCTCATTAAAGCAATTGAAAGACACCTTCAAAAGACTTCTTCGCCTACATCCTACTAGACAGCTTCTTAAGAACACTAGTAAAGTGCTGGTCTCTGCGGATATGCCTATATTAAAAGCACGTCAGAAGGCTTCTTACAAGGCTTTTTTTCCCAGTGGGTATATACTTCCATACATAATGGTATTAACAGCGCCGAAAACAGCAGTAGTTTATTTAATTAAGTCCTATGTGATGCAGCAATAGTTTATTTAATTAAGTCTTAGGTGGTGCCATGTAGAGGTACCCTTAAAATCAATAAACTGCTAACAGAAAAAAAATATATATATACAGGACAGGTCAACGAAAACGTTATATTATATTTTCACGTTAGCAAAATAAGAAAAAAGTATTTAAATTATATTCGTATATAATTTAGTAAAATTGTTTTCTGGTCATTAAACCAGTTCATACGAAAGAAAATTGTATTACACTCAAAATCGAAAAATCAACATAAAAAGAAATTCAATTCAGTTTGCAGTTTTCCTGTTGATAAAACCTGTCGAATTTGTATTTCGAATAAAGTGTTATACGCTCTCTTTGCAAAACATTACCATAAATACTTAGTGTTTTCGTCCCATGACTGTTCATGCTTTGATCTTGTGCTATTATTTATATCATTTAATCAGGACTTGTATCAAGTTTACAGAAATATATTCAGGAGTAGGTTTCTCAACGCAATAACGATATTGGGGCGTAAAATCAAGGTAAGATAAGATAACAGCAGTGCCGCGGAAGAAAATCAGATTTCGGAAATACATTATTCGATAAGATGCGGCCTCCTTTACTAAAACTCGAAATGTTGGGTGGATATGCAATTTATGTCAGATATGATAATACCTTGAAGGTCTTGCGGTTTTTAGGACTAAAAGCATGCATCGAAAAAAAGTTCTGGATTGTATTCATGAAAACATTTAGACAGTTGAACAAACTTCGGGATTCCTTTAAAATTCGTAGAAAATCAAACTAAATGTTTTTAAAGAAAAATTAGTTTCACTATGTCTTCGGATTTCAATCCGATTAGCGCTGCATTCATTTATTTCTAAGGTCGTATGTAAAATTATGAATCTATTGGCTAGAAAAATTATTATCTTCCCATCTTTTATTCATCAAGTTACCTTATAATTGGTTATTTGAACTGGGACATACTACAAAACAAAACAATACTTTATCAAGTTAACAATTTGTTGGAAAAGGAATTATTACTTGTGCAACACGGAAAAATCAAGAAATCAAAACGAGACTTGAAATTAGCAAAATCCAAGTCAAGTACAGTCGGTTTTTTGGCATTTTAGCGAGCGGCACGCGGTACTATTACAGGGCGAGATCAATAATTTTGAGTAGTTAAAAAATAAGAGGATAGGTTTTCTGCTTACAACTAGCTGCGCGAGAATTAAGATAGTATAAACCCAGTAGGGTGAATAGGATTTTGTGGTGCTCCAGTTGCGGTTATGTTAACGTAGTTTAATAGAAACACAGAAAAGTTTGTCTAGTATTCATAAGTCAGCACATGTGTGTAATGTAAAAGCTCCATAAGTAAAGAAAGTGTGCTAGGGATAACCTAAAGAAATAAAAGTGAAAAAGGTTTGAAAGAGAACTGGTTTTTGGATATTAGTAGTGCCCCGACAGTGGTAAGCCATTTTGACAACCTCCAATAAAGAAACAAAATTGGCGCAGCCGATAGGATCAAGGAAGCTTGGTCAAACACAAAGATCGCAAAAGCTTTAAAAGTTCTTGAGCCTGCGAACTTAAGGGGTCCCATTGACAAAGCCACTCAGGCCAAGTCACCCCAAACACTCGGGTAGATATTCTGCTCTAAGCGAGCAAGCGTTCACACCAGTTAGTGCAAAGGCACCATCGAGGGATACACTTAAGTCCAAAGAAGGAAGTGGAAAACCGTTAAAAATCACCCACAAGGATGAGCATTTAAGCCAGTTTATAGTTTATAATCAACCTAAAGTTGCAACCAAGCAATTCAAAAACGCTAGTAGTCATCGATCCGGAGTTGATTAGGAAGCCGAAGTTGTAAATAAGCACCATTTTCAGCTAGATCCAGAGAAAATTAAGACAGTCCAGCCCCCTGTTGGTAGATCTTAGGATCGTGGATCTGTTTACCTTGAGAGCCTTTCTGGACATCGAGGGGACTTCTGACGGAGCCACCTCGAGTCGCTCTGTGAGGCTGCTCGTGGGTACGGTGTTCACCATACTGTTGTGAGATGGATCGACCAAATGTTAAGACGAACTGTGGAAGTGGGAAGCCGAACCTCTCTCAGTGTGCTGGTGGAGAGAGGATGCGCGAGTTATGATATTCACAAGCTTGGTTATCAAAAAAAAATAATTAAAACCCGTTTTAGATATTAAAGAAAATGACTTTTATTTACCGCTTACTTCTTACAACTGAATTTTTCTTGTTGTTCAAAATCTAAATTCTACTTCTTTTACAATGTGAGAAATGCAAGTTTAGTGCTTTTACAGGAAACTCGTGTCTGCCGGTCTATGGAACTTTTGTGGTGTCGGCTTACTTATGTGAGCCGTTCTCACTATGTCAGCAGAAAGGTTTTATGCTGTTTTTGTAAATTAAATGGGTAATGATTAATATTTGAAGTTATTATTTTATGGATATGTTATGCTGTTCCTGTAACTCCTCCCTCCTTAGGATGAAGCGACTGCCAGAGGAAATTGATTTTCGGGGATTCTTCTGCAGGAGCGAATACGAAGGTTGTTGGGATGACTCCTTCTTTGGATGGTGCCTGTAGGATGTTGGTGGGATTTGACTTTTTCTGTTTTACTAGGTACATCAAGATGATAGTTGTGGTGCAGCTGAAGGTGGCAATTATTGTATATGAAATGATGTCCTTTCGTTGGGTTCTTACTTCCAGGGTTTCTAAATCTTCTCTATTTTGTAGATGGTAAGTTTTGAGTTTTTGTAAGTTTAACTTTTCTGTTGCTATTGTTGTGTTTATTCTGCTAAATGTGGATGGGTAGATGTAGACGTTATCCCAGTGGATGTTATCTTGATTTCCGTAGGTTATACCATTGATCTCTACTACGCAGTTTTGAAGATGAACTAGCCATGTTCCGTTGAATTTTTGGGGACCTGGTTCACATGTTGTCCGTAGTGTTGTGTCTGGTACATTGACTAATAGGATATAGTCTGGTTCCGGTTGAAATATTTGGCTAATCTCGGTTTCTTCTGATAATTGACATTCTGCAGGTAGGTTGTTGATGATTTTCGCTATGCACCAAGATTCGTTGATTTTCTTCTTATGTAGTTATTCTTTGCAGTAGAATGTTCCCTCAATGTATGGACACTTTTCGTCAAAATACTGAATATTTTCTGAGTTAAGGATTGCATAGGGTTTGGTAATTATTTGTTTGGTTTTCTCTATTGGTAACGGGATCAAGTGGAAGAAGGAATATGTTTCGTTGTGCAATATCGGGATCTTTATGCTAAATATTATGTTGGTATTGTTATAGTAAGCCTGAAGGCCAAGAAGTTCGTACATGTGTTCGACTGATCTAATATCTATGGACTGATTTTCAAAAATTTGGGATATTTCTGTTAATTCATTCGGACTTAAATTTGTTTTGGTACTATATTCATTCTAGAAAGTGTTATGGATTCTGCTATATCAGTTAGGTGGTTATTCAATAGATCTATGTTGTAATTAATCTGGTTAAAATATTGCATTTGTTTGATTATGTCGTCTTCTATTCTAATTTTATTTCTTATCTTGTCTTGCGCGTGATTTAAATAATTTTCGATGACTTCCTGTTGACTGTTAATATGGTTTGTGATATTATCAAATCTGTCTATCATTTGTTTATTAATTAATGTCTGTCTATTAACTTCGTTTTTGATATTAGATTGGTTTGAAAGTATATTATCTATTTCTTTGTTCAGGCGGATGGCGTCGTTGTCGTCCATATTTCCTGTAATTGTTTTGATTATTGTTCCTAGCCCATTTATTATTCCCCTTCTGGCTCTTAGTTTAGGTGTTAATAATGTGAAGTTTTTGTCGTAATTCTCTCAGTTTAAGTTTTGTTATACTTAGCGAATCCTTCAGTTCGTCCAAATGATGTAGTTGGTCTATTGAGATCGTTATTCTGTCTATAGTCTGTTGGTAGGTTTCGAGTCTTATTATGTGCAGTAAGTTATGGTATGTGTGTATCATCTTCGTTTGTCCTAATCTCATTGGGAGAAGCCCATGGTTGTTGTTAAGGTCTAATAGCTCCATTTTTTGTCTTTGCGTCACCGTCAGCCTGTAATTTGTGTTTTTTCTTAATTTTTGACTTATGTAATTTTTTGTTTTGGCTTGTTATAATTGTTACTTTATTGTTACTTTTAATTCTATGTTTGCTAAACCTAGGGGTTAGTTTGTTGCGCCTACATTCCTTTCGGAATATAATGGATCCTTCTTTAAGTTTTGGGGGTTCTTCCCTGGTTTCGTTTAGTCTGTTAATATTTTTGGTGACCCGTTTTTCTAGTTGCTCTTTAATCAAGGGGTACAATTGGGCTTGAAATTCGTTTAGTTTACTTAAGTAGTCGTGATTATTCTTATACCTTAAATTTTTGTTGAACTTATGCGTTCTACCAGTGAAAAGTTCGTACGGAGTATGTTTTGTCGCAGAGTGTATGGCATTATTGTAGGTTATGATTGCATCGTTTAAGATTTCGTCATGATCTCTGTTGTTTTGTTTGTCATGTATTATTCTGTATATTTCTGTTAGGGTAGAGTGCATACGTTTGACAGGAGAATTGCTACAAGATTGGTTAAAGGAAGTTTTATGGTGGTTTATATTGTATTGTTTGCAGAAGTCTGTAAAAATGGTTGAAGTGAATTCTGCACCTTGGTCTGACACTAGTTTTTTTTCGGAATTCCATGTTGGCTGAGGAAATCTTTTAGGGACTTGATTACTGTGAGGCTATTTCTAGCATTTAGTGTGTAGGCAGCTGCAAATTTCGAGAATTTATCTATTAATGTGAGGACTAGTTGATGGTTGATACTATAAATATCAATGTGTATGATATCTAGAGGTTTTTCAGGGGTTTCTGTAATCGAATATTTTATTTTTGGAGGATTTCTATCATATTTCAAAGTTTGGCACTTATCGCAGCTATTAATTATTTGGGTTATTTTATTTTTTAGGAAAGGGAAGAAATATTCTCGTTTTAGATGCATTAAGGTCTCGGTTATTCCTCTATGGTTGTTATTAAGGTGGTAATCGTTAATAAGTTTATCTTGTTCATCATTGTTGGTTATTTCTTGCAATTTTTCGGTACAGCGAAGTAGTCTCATAGTCTTACATCTAGCGAAAAATTTAGAGTAGACTGTTTGAATTATTTTAAATGTGTCATCGTCGCTGTATATTGCTATTAGTCGTTTGGGTGGTAGATACTTTTTGAAAATAGCCGTTACGCTTTCTTCTGTGAAGCTGCTCATACGAATAGTACGCCTTTGCTTATTTTTGAATGGCATTTCCAAGGATGTTGGGGGTTGTCTATTAGATTTTTCAAAGATTATCTGGAGTTTGAATTCATTCAAGGGGCGTTCCGAGATTGGTATACCATCGTCGAGGTTTTCCTCCGCGGAGTGTATAGTTGACCCGCTGGTTCCCTGTACTGAGGTGTGAGTTCTTGATTCGTTGATATTTAATTCAACTTTCTCAGGAGTTTCGCTGTTTTCGGGTATTACTCTACTCAACGCATCCGCGTTTGTGTTTAGTTTCCCTTTTTTGTAGACTGTTTCGTAGTCGAACTCTTCAAGTTTGAATAAATAAGGGCGGAAGTATTTTGTAGCCCATACAATCGCTAAGAGTTCCTTTTCGGTGGTTGAGTAGTTTGTTTCGGAATCGGTTAGGGTTCTGCTAGCACAGCACACCGGTTTGTCACTGCCAATGGGACCTTGCGACAAGATCGCTCCTATAGCATAGTTGCTAGCATCGGTTGTTAGTACAAAGGGTTTACTAAAGTCCGGATACTGAAGGATGGGGTCGTTTATTACTAGATCTCTGCAAAGTTCGAACGTTCTAATGTAACGATCATTCAGCTCTATTTTTTCTCTTTCTTTAGGCACTCGGTTAGAGGTTTGGTAAGCTTTGCAAAATCTTTTATGAATTTGCGATAATACCCAAGAAGTCCAAGGAATGACTTAATTTCCTTTTGGGTTTTAGGTATTGGAAACTCTTTAATTGCCTTAATTTCATCAGGGTTTGGTTTTACTCCGTCTGTTGTGACGATGTGTCCTAAAAAGGCAATTTCCTTGTGAAGGAATTCAGATTTATCTAACTGAATCTTCATATTTGCTTCTCGTAGCCTATCGAAAACTTTCTTTAATTTCTCTGCATGTTCCTGCAGTGAAGTGGAGAAAATTATGATATCGTCTAGGTATACTAGGCATATCTGCCCTTGTAATTCTTTTAAGACGTTATCCATCACTCTTTGAAATGTCGATGGAGCATTTTGCAACCCGAAAGGCACTCTAACATACTCGTAGTGACCTCCTTCTACCGTGAAGGCAGTTTTTTCGATATCACGACGATTCATCTCAATTTGGTGAAATCCGCTCGCCAAATCAAGGGTAGAAAAGTACATGCACTTTCCTAGTTTATCTAATATCTCGTTGATATTAGGAAGTGGATAACGGTCACTAACGGTTTTCTCATTCAGTTTACGAAAGTCTATAACAAGACGCCATTTTTGTCTGCCACTGGCAACTTTTTTCTTAGGAACAATCCAGACGGGAGAGCTCCAAGTCGAATAGCTTTGTCTGATTATTCCTTGTTCTAGCATATCGCTAATTTGTCTCTGCACTTCTTGCTTGTGGATATAAGGGTACCGATAAGATTTTGTGTAGATGGGTATTTCGTCTACCGTGGGAATAGAATGTTTTACTTTATTTGTAAAGGTTAATTGTTGTCCTTCCTTGTAAAAGATGTCATCGTATTCTCTGCATATTTTAAACAGGGTTTTCTCTTCTTCAGAATTAAGATGAGATGCACGAATGAGTTTAGTGACATTCTCTACAGGAGTAGTGACATGAACTGAGTTGTCATACTGAATGTCGAAGGTATTAATCTCTGTGAGTTTAATGGAGGACGTTGGTTCTACTTTTAGCGGTTGTTCGACAAGTAACGTTTGAGTATTATGAGAACAGTTCATTACTTCAACTATGCTGTACCATTCTCTTGCTCGATATATTCCTTCAGAAATAAATAGATTAAGTTTAATTTCTATTGTTTTAATGTAAACGTCTCCAGATTTTATGTCTACTGGTATTTTGACCGTCAATTTCGAATTAGCTGGGATTTCGTATTTCTGGGACATAAAATTTGGTTTAAATTGTATTGGAGTAGTGGAATTCTTAGTTATTAACACTTGATTTGCGAGATCGACCTTTGCGCCTAATGCAGTGAGTGTATCCAATCCCAATAAGCCATCGAAATATCCATGAAAACGGAAAACTAAAAATCGAATTTCTCCTGGCTGGTTAAATTGTATGAAGTTGGGTAGTGTTACTTGTTTATCCAGTATATGTTTATTCAAAACGGTGGTTATAACAGTGGGCTCTGTATATATTAAGTCCTTTTGGTGGATAAATTCCGGACTTAAGAAAGAGGAGGATGCTCCTGTATCGATTAGGAACTTTAACGGTCGTCCAAATGGGGAAGATATATTAATGTATGGTAGTATAAAACCGTGTTTGTTAATATCTAAGTACCCGATTGGCTTGTTGAGGCGGTTATAGGGAAATTTCCGTCATCCAATTCTCCGTTTTCAACCGGCTGGTTATGAAGTTGTTCATAATATTTGTCTAAGTGTTGCTGGTAGCAGGATTGAGTATCGTTATCGTTGCCAGAGTCTTCAAATTGGTCTATATCAACACTATCTTCTGTTGTATTGAATAGTTCTTCACTCGCAAAATTTGGGGAGTTTTGCTTGAAAAATTTACTGGTGGTGGGTTTATGATCCTGCATTGAATTTTGTGCTTTTTGTTGGGTATAGCCAGAACTAGTATCCATAGGCTCAGGTCTAGGTAATCTAGTCTGGTTAGAGAATGAATTCTGCCTTTGCTGTAGTGGAGGCAGTTGTCTGTTAAATGTATTCGGTTGTCGCTGTGTAAAATTATGAGTATTGAAATTGGTAAATTGTCGAACAGGTTGTATAGGGCGTGAGAACTGTTGTTGTGGTGCAAAATTTCTGGGGCCGTAGTGAAAATTACTAATTGGAGGAATAATTGGTCGTATGAGTTTTCTATTTATCGGCTGCCTATCATGATTCGATTCTGTCTTTACATAGAAAATGTTTTGTTCTTTAATTCAATAAGAAAAGGCTACTGGTAGAGATTCGGGTCTCATAGCTCGAATGGTGGACCCTAAAGGCTCTTTTAGGCCAGTTAGAAATGTGGTTAAACACATTTCCGTATATAAGTCTTTTTTTGCTTTTATTACGTTAGCGTCTCTTTCGTGAATTTGTATGTGGTTGCACATTGTTGCAAGAATTTCAATGATTTCACTGTAGAATTTTTCAACACTTTTACTATTTTGCCTTAAATTATGGAGATCCCTAATTAACGATGTCTCGTTACGTTTATCTGAATAGTGTAGAATCAAATTATTCTTAATTTGATCCCAATCAAGATTCGTCCCGTACATGTTCAAAACTTCGTTTGCTTGGCCTTCTATTTTATTTCTTATGGCACGTAGCAAAATTCGCGCTTGGGGTGTTCCATCGAGTCTAGAAACTACCAAAAAAATTTCTTCCAATTACTTATGAATTCATAAAGCAATCTGGGATTGCCGTCAAATCTCGGCAAATCTTTAATAGCGTCTGGCACTTTAAGTGAATTGAATATGGCATTGATATCAACCGGATTATTGTTATCTGCATTATTTGCATTGTTAGGGATGATTTGAGGAACACCATCATTTACTTCGTTTTCCATTATTAGGTTTGTGTTAATTGGTTTGTTAAGGTAGACAGAATTTTCAAAAATCGTATCTAATTTTCCCGCACTATCTTGTAATTTAAGCTTATTGCATCGAAAATTATTTAATTCGCACATATTGGTATTTTTATTTTCACTTTGTAACAAATTATCGGGTATATCACTTTCACTGATAGTATATTTTAAAAAACTTATACTAGAATTTCTTGGATAAGGAGTTGTTGAATTCTTTCTTGGCTTAAAGGCTTTATTAGTAAAATTGGACATAGAAAATGATAATATGTAAAGGACAAAAAATATTCAGAAATTTTGACTTACATATGCCATACAATAAGGTACTTCCACATTTCTTCGATTTAACAGCGTGAATGAAGATAATTGGGGAAACCTTGTATGTTGTTGTATTCAATAAATTTTCCTTTGATCGGGTTGAGTAGGTCCTCGAACTGAAGAGTTAAAACTCACCAAGGTTCGTTCCTTGTGTTCTAATGAAGATTTATCGATTTGCCTTCGATAGTATCACTCGTTAATATCACTTATTCTGTCTTAGTAATTTGAACTTCTCGCGATTTTTGTCAATTACCCGTCGACTATGGGGAATTCTAATTTACGATATACTCTCGTTTTAGTTTTGTTTATGCGAACATGACTTCAAAATCTAAGATTGTTTTCACGGTTGATCGAATTAATTTCACGATTTTTTGCCAATATTCCTTTGACAACAATAATGCTCACGATAATCCTTCGCGATTATTATTAACGTAAATATATTAATCGAATAATTCCGTGAGGATGATTTATCTCATCCTACCGGCTGCGCCAGTTATGATATTCACAAGCTTGGTTATAAAAAAAAAATAATTAAAACCCGTTTTAGATATTAAAGAAAATGACTTTTATTTACCGCTTACTTCTTACAACTGAATTTTTCTTGTTGTTCAAAATCTAAATTCTACTTCTTTTACAATGTGAGAAATGCAAGTTTAGTGCTTTTACAGGAAACTCGTGTCTGCCGGTGTATGGAACTTTTGTGGTGTCGGCTTACTTATGTGAGCCGTTCTCACTATGTCAGCAGAAAGGTTTTATGCTGTTTTTATAAATTAAATGGGTAATGATTAATATTTGAAGTTATTCTTTTATGGATATGTTATGCTGTTCCTGTAACTCGCGCAAGGTGGCGTGCTTTCTGCAGTACTCTAGTGTACGTTGGTTGACGGTGCTCGAAGACGTGGGATTCTCCTGTGAGGCGTATGCGGCTAACATCCCTCTGCTCATTTCCAGGCACATGATGACTGCTGCCTTCATGCAACGTGGAATCAGCATTGTTGGGAAGTGGTGCACCCGTCATGATATGACAGTTAACCCAACAAAGACCAGTTTGGTGCTCTTCTTCAAAAGACGTAAGCTTGGGTACTTTGTTCTTCGAAAGCTTTTTGGACACACTATGCAACTCTCTCCTCGTATCAAGCATCTTGGAGTCTTCCTCGACTCGAAGCTGTCATGGCAATTGCATGTAGAGGAAAAAGTTAGCGCAGCTATGAGGGTCTTCGCCCAATGCAGGAGAGCCTTTGGCTGCACATGGCACATAACACCGAGGCTCGTGCACTGGATGTACAACTCGATCACTAGACCCATGCTTACATATGCCTCCTGTGTATGGTGGCCGAGGACGCTTGTAGGGACTGCGATCCGGAAGCTGGCAGGACTGCAAAAGTTCGCCTGATTGGGTTTTACGAGCTCCATGCGATCTACAGCTACGGCTGCTTTACTACTCAATCCCTACTCAATCTGCCACCCCTGGATCTAGTCATTCTGGCAGATGCCAAAAGAGCTGTGTGCAGGTTGCACTCATGGGGATGCTGGGAGAACGGCTTGACTGGCGCTTTTTATTGCTCTCTGGCGTATGGTCTGGACTTGGAAAACCCTCTGGCCAGTATGCCACGTGATGCGATGGCTCACGAGCTTTCCTGGAAGGGAATCGTGTACTGAGGGAAGTGCCTTATCGAGTCTTTCCCGCTCTGCCTTAAAAATTCCACCGACGGAGGGAGCTGGGGCGGGTGTCTACTTTCCTGAGCCTGATATTGGAATGGAGTACTCATTTGGTAGACATACCACTCTCTTCCAGGCAGAAATCTTCGCCATATCGATGGCAGCGAAGTTAGCCCATGAAATGCAAATCAAGGAGAAGGACATTGGTATCCTCTCGGACAGTCAGACAGCCTGGCTCTGAGTGACACTCGGATAACATTTAACTTACTGGGGAATTTCAGGGCTTCTGTGGATAAGCTGCCAAGGTGTCCCTTCTGTTAGTTCCTGCCCACATGCTGATCATGGGAAATGAAAGGGCAGACCTTTTGCTAGACCTGGCTCTGTTTCTCCGTTCTTCGGATCGGGAGCCCGCCGTAGGTGTTGCCTCCTCGAGTATCTGGTCTCTTATCAAAGCGGATGTTTGTAGAAAGCATTAGAAGAGATCGGCGAACCTGAATGGGCCCAATGGGAATATCTCAGATTTTCTCATGGGCTCGAAAGGAAACAATGTAGAACTGTGGTTGGCATCATCACCGGCCACAGCTCACTTCACGTTCATCTAAGAAGAATGGGAGTTTTTTACAGCCCTGAGTGTGTGTCCTGCCTGGAGGGAGAGCCCGAGACAACCGGGTGTGTGTGTCCGGCCTTCGCCCGGTGCAGGCTGGATACGTCAGGGTCTGTCCTTCTCTCTGTGGATGAGCTGAAAATACTGCCTCACCAAGACCTGATGCGCTGCTTTAAGGGGACAGCAGGGTTTTAGTGAATGGCCTTCTAGCCGGTCAGCACAATGAGCCGCTTTGGCCTCCTTGCTTTAGGGGTAGGGTCACTTGTCCCCTGCCTTCTAATAAAAAAAGGTCTTAGGTAATAATAATAATAATTAAATTAATTATTATATGTTAAGTAATAGCAGTATTTATTATTTATTAAGTTTACATAAATTCGAAATTTATATTTTTATTATTAAGCTGGACTAGCTTAGATTTGCCATGTCTTGCTCAGCATACTATCTAGGCAACTGCTTTCAACGCCATCCTCGGTATCCCACGAATGTCTACCTCTTTCCTTTATGTTATTTCCTCCTATTGATATATAGGATGCGGTTACAGTTGCTTTATTTACTTACGTAACTTCATTAAGTATTTATTCATTTTAGATAATATTATGGTAGATGATAGTGATAATTAGATTTGATATGCCAAAGTTGGGAATACTTTAGATTACCGTTTATTTCAAGTCGTAATATTTTGGACTAACTCAGTTAAAGTTTTGTAGAAAGCTAACAATTCGACGAAAGTCTTGACACCATATCTCAGAATACGTTACAATATCAGGCCACAGACACCTACCATGTGATCTTGAGATCAGTAATATGTACAGCGCGAACTTACAACTGAGATTATATAGAATAATTTTTAGAAAAACTTTTTACTTTTACGATTCAAATCACGTTATTATATACAGGAGGAAAAACAATCGCTTCGTCGTATTTTTGATGCCGGAACCTGCCGCATTCCGCGCGACCGCTCTTGCCGCTAAAGAGACAGATGCCTATATTTCTGATATTTATTAATTTTTCTAGCATATTAACCCACATTTTTTTCCAGCTTGTATTAACCAGCAACGATGGAAGTGAGCAATATATATATATTATATACCTACGCTAGAAGGCTACATATTATAGTGCTGTTAATATAGTTTTTGGAAATAAAAACAAGCTTTCTGTTACTCGATACTAACAAAAAATCACAAAAAAATAATATCTATTCTTGGGCTTATTGACAGCTTTTGGAATTGGTACAAAGCGAATCGCGTCGCATACTATGCATCTTTTTCCTAATGCTGTCTCATCTCCTTAAATCAGGACCATAACTTAACCACTCATGTTTCTTTTGATGGAGCATTAATTTCTGATTCACCGTCACTTATCATTCTTGGTATTAATATTTCCAGTTAGTTAAACTGAACAGATCACATCTTCTCAGTTTCCAAAGAAGCATCGAAATGTCTTCAATTTCTGAAAAGGTGTACGAAATATTTCAGCACGACAAATTTCGCGCTCCTCTACAAGTCCTACATTAGACCTAGAATGGAATACAATTCCCATATATTGGCTGGGGCTGGTCCTACTGTTTAATTTCACGTCTTTACTTGGGAATAACTCGTACAAAAAAATAAAGACCTTTCCTCTTATAATAATTTTAATTCTGCATAATTTCAAGTTCACACTATGGAAATTACAACGCAAGTAAGTTTTTAACTACTTCAGCTATTGAGACAATTACAAAAAAACGGTTGTTTTAAAAACTGTATAAATTCTAGAATTTTCAACCAATTCCCACCAATCAGGTTCAAGTTTTCATTTTGCAAATAGATAAATATTGTACTATCTCTTTCATTAAGGTCGCGCCAAATATTTCATGACGAAAGAACAATGAATATGTGCTGCCATTTGGTCAATGGCGATCATTATCAGAACCGTGTCCGAATGTCAGTGTATAGTTCTTGTAAATGTAAAGTGGAAACGTCAAAAGATTTCTGTTGGTGGAATTGAAGGTAAGTAAATAGCATTTTCGTTTTTTAAACTGGTTTTAATTTGTTACGGTCAGTTAATGTTGGGTTTGCATGAACCATTTGTGTTTGCCTCAATAGATATTAAATTAATTAACAAAAATATCTAATAATTTGTTTATATTTCAGATTATGCTTATGTGAGAAATTGGACATGGTATGTATATATGAGAAGGAACATCAATCATCAGATAAGTATGTATATTGACATATTGTACTTTTAAAAGTTGATTCTTTGTTTCTTTTGTTTTTCGGTGCTTGACGTTGTATCTTCACCGGAACATCCTCCCACCAGGCAAAAAATCATCCGTCTATGAACGTGAGTGGACAACAATAGCATTTAAGTGCAAGTGCTTCCCATGGACTTCTGAGACCTACTAGGATCCTATCAGGATTGCTGAATGTTCTGAAATTAGAAGCAATATTGAGAGGTGGAAATGGGATGATTACTTTAAGGGAATAATTAAGGAAAAACGGGTGTGGTTCGAAAGAAATTTTGACAATTTTGGTATGTTTGGTTGTATTTAGCGATTGTTTTGATTTTGTTTTTTGTAAATTCACTTCTTATTCGTGTAAATGTTCACTTTATTTATGTGTTTTTTTTTAAATATTTGGCAGTGTCTTTAGTTTTACTTATTCATGTTTATCGCAATTTTGATGGCGATATGAAATGTCTTTGTTAATTTTACATCAAGTTCGTAAGTTCACGATTAATTGTCCTTTATGGGAAGTAGTGCTATTTTCGCAATAGGTCGTTTCACTATATTTTCTTTCATACGAACTGTTACAACGCGAACCAAACCATCTGTTCCAGCATGAGTTTCCAAAACACGTCCCAGGGGCCATTTGTTAGGCGGTAGTCTGTCGTCTTTTACTAATACGACGTTATTTTTGAAATGTTTTGTTGAAGAGTTGTCCATTTCGTTCTTTGTTGCAGCTGATGTAAATATTCGTTGCTCCACCTGCTCCAAAAGTGTTGTAATAATTGCTGTGTTAATCTCCATTTATCTAGACGATTTGTGTTGATTCCAATCAAGTCTTCTTGTGCAGGGGCAAGGAGAGCATCACCCGTTAAGAAGTGACCAGGTGTTAGTGCTGTAAAATCATCTGCGTCTGATGTCAATGGGCACAAAGGCCTTGAGTTCATGCATGCTTCTACCTGAGAGAACATCGTATTCATTTCTTCAAATGTTAAAATTGCATTGCCTAATATTCTTCGTAGGTGATATTTTGCTGATTTTACATAGCTCTCCCAAATGCCGCCAAAATGTGGGGCTGACGGGGGAATAAAATGCCATTTAAATCCTTCAATTGCAAGTTGTTGGGCAGCCCTTTCATTTTCACGATATATTTCTTTATATTCTTTATATTCTGACACAGGCCCCTGCGTGCCACAAATCTTCTAAACGCTGCTATAAATGCTTTTGCTGTCATATCACTAACTAGTTCTATGTGTACGGCCTTTACTGCTAAGCACACAAAAATAGCAATGTAGCTTTTAAATATTGTGACACCACGATACCTGCTCATTCTAAGTTGAATAGGGCCGCAGTAGTCGACTCCTGTATTAGTAAAGGGTCTGGTTTTCGTTCCTCGCTAGCTTGGTAAATTTCCCATGAGCTGATATGACACTTGAGCTTTCTGACGATAACACAATAGTGGCGAACGGTATTCCGGGCGTCTAGCAACCAGTATCCTTTTCGCATAGTGGTGATCATAAGTTGGGATCCTCTATGTAATGTCATATTATGGTAATGGTGAAGAATAAGTTGCACGAAATGGCTTCACTTTGGCAGAATTATTGGGTGACGTTCATCATAAGATAAATTGGAATTTTGCAATCGACCACCTACTCTTAGTATTCCGTGCTTGTCGAGGAAGAGATATAAATTTGCTATCTTACTTCTTTTGTCTACATGTTTTGTTATAAGTCATAAATCTCCTTGTTGAAATTCATTCCTTGAATAAATTTTATCCAAATTTTGATTTTTTGAACGAACTGTAAGAATATCACGGTTACACGAACGAGTCTACCGAGTGAAGAAAATCTCTCCAGGACTTCTAGAAGGTACGTATCCTTTATACATAAATTGACATTCACGTTACTTTTTTGTTCTAATTCTATTGTAGGAATTATTGGTTGTATTGGCCAGTTCACGTTCTTGCTCTGTAACCACTGAGGTCCATGCCACCAGAGCTCGTTGTCCTTGAGTTGATTAGGAAGCAGACCTCTTGATGCTAAATCAGCAGGATTATCATGTGTTGGGAAATGATGTCTCGCGGCATCACCAAGTAAGTCTAAGATTTCACTGGTACGATTTGATATAAAACTAGCTCATTTTCTTGGTTGAGTATTAAGCCATGAAAGTACAATCATCGAGTCTGTCCAGAGGTGTGTCTCGACTTTATCGAACTGAAACGTATCCTTCACAAATTTTACTAATCTTGCTGCTAGGACAACTGCGCACAATTCGAGCCTTGGTATCGATACAGTCTATACGGGGGCAACCTTTGACTTCGAGGTTAATATACGAATAGTTGTATGTTCTTCATCCGTGATTCTTACGTACAAAACTGCAGCATACGCTCTTTGGGAGGCATCACTAAAGGCATGTATTTCGATTTTCTTGCCTTCTTTACTTGTATTTAACCATCTAGGTATCCGAAGGTCCTTCAATTCTGCGATATTGTTTTTAAACTCTTTCCATTGATGCTTGATAGCTGAAGGAGTGGATCGTCCCAGTTCACACCGTGAAGCCACACTGCTTGCATTAAAATCTTTGCAGGAGCTATAACTGGCGAAATCCATCCTAGTGGATCATACAATATTGCAATTTCGGATAATAATTCTCGCTTCGTCTCGACTTCGTTGTTTACATTGATGCCCACTTTATAGCCGAATGTGTCAGTGTTAGGGTACCACAGCAACCCTAAAGATGCTATGCTATTATCGAGATTGAGATCTACATTGTCTTTGAGTGCTCGATCCTCCTTTGGTATTGACTTTAAAACGTGACTATCGTTGGCTATCCATTTTCGGAGTCTAAAGCCACCGGACTGAAGTAGTAAATTAAGTTCCTTTTGTTTCTCTATGGCATCATTTATAGTCTGCTCCTGATAACAGGTCATTGACAGAGAAATCACTTAGTACTGCCTTTGCGGCTAAGGGGAATTTATGTCTTTCGTCCTCAGCAAGCTGTTTCAGAACCCGCATAGCTAGGTAAGGAGCACAAGTGACGCCAAAGGTTACGGTTGTTAAAGCACAACTTTATTTCTTCATTGGGGCTGTTCCTCCACACAATCCTTTAATAATTAATGTCTTCCGGATGTACTTTCACCTGCCTATACATCTTTTCGATGTCCGCTATGAATGAATATTTGTGTTGTCGCCACTGGAGAAGGACACGAATTAGTTCATTTTGGATCGGGCCTGTCAAGAGCACATCATTCGATGAAAATCCGCTTGTTGTTTTTCTCGAGGCATCAAACACGACCCTTAATCGTAATGTGGCATGTAGTAGCATGAATAGAATTGGATTTTACCTTTGCTTTGTAAGTGTGATATTTCATCTATATTTGTCCCATACATATGTCTTAAACTAACATATTCATTGATGACATTTCCATATTCTTCTTTCAAGTTGGCATCCTTTAGGAATTTTCGTTCTAGATGGTATAAGCTGGCTATTGCTGCCATTTTTGAAGCTCCTAAGAGATTTTGATGTTCATTATCTTTGAAATGTAGTTTTATCGAGTATGTTCCATCCTCCAGGCGTTTATAATTCTCACGGAAGAAGCTTTCACATGCTTCATCTTGTGGAGTTACGATACCCGCTTGTGGAACTTCTTCCAGATTCCAAAATGTTTGAAGTTGTTCGCTGATATCATTCACAATCACAGTGGCAGTGAAGATTCTTTGTTCTTGATTTTGCTTGTCAAGAACTTGACCACATGATATCCAACCAAGAACTGTATTTTGAGCAATTGGAAGCTCCTTAGGTCCTCTTTTTATCCCTTCTAGTACTATGTTAGCATAGACATCTGCGCCTAGCAACAGGTCTATTTTTCCCGGGTTATTGAAAGTGGGATCAGCTAGCGTTAATTCACTAATAAAATGCCAATCGTTGCTGACACGCGCTTTTGAAGGCAAATGGTGAGCTATATTTCTGAGGACAAGAGCGTCGAATTTCACATGAGTGGAACTATTTAGGGGTACCAACTCCGCACAAACTCGTGCTTTGGTGGATTCTGTCCCAGCTTTCCCAATTCCTGTTATTATTGCAAGAGTTGACTTCTTTTTCAAACATAAAGATTGAACTGCTATTTCTGTTATAAAACTAGCCTGGGATCCTTGGTCAAGCAATGCGCGAAATGTTTGTCTATTCCCGCAGGGGCCTTCAAGCGTGACAAGAGCTGTCGCCAATAAAACTTCTTTATGAGTGTGAACGTGCATGGATTGAATATTATTAAAACTAGGATCTCTACCAGTATGTTCTTTATTTGAAAAGTTTGCGGACGAAGGCACAAACTCTTTTGCATTAGCATTAACAGGTGGATTCGATGATTGAGAAAAAATGTGCATCAATGAGTGGTAACGTTTCCACAATAATTGCAAGCAAAACGACTTGGACACGACGATTAAATGTGACCTCTATTTAAACAATACATGCATAATCCCAACCGTCTTACTGTTTCGTTTCTTTCAGGAAAGGTTAACTTCAGAAATTTTTGACTATTCTTGGGAAGATGATCGCCACTACATACGCCACAGGTGAATTTTCGTTCAACTAAGAAAGCTTGATGACGAACAAAATTTCCTTTATGAGGAGCAACAAATTTTGCAGGCTTGGAATTTGTGGCTTCAACAGCTTCTAGTGTACGAAATCTGGTTTCGAGGAATGCCTTTAAAGAATCAAACGCTGGCAGTTCAGAGTTACTGGAGATTTGTTGTTCCCATAGTTGAAGCGTCTCCTTTGACAAGAACAGCGTCCCATAAGCTTTTTTATTTTAAGATTTTGGAGAGCTTGTACACTTTCAATGGTGGTATCTAGTAATTTTTTAATGGATTCTGAAACTTCTGTACAATATGATTGACCACATAAAATATCAAGCTGAGAATTTACAAGCATTCTTTTATTTTCATACCTACTAATTAAGATTTCCCAAGCAGTGTCGTAGTTGGCTTCTGTCACACCGAAACCTTGAATTAAGCGCTCGGCTTCCCCTGTTAAGCTTGCCTTAAGATAGTGTATTTTTAAAAGTTGATTCTTTGTTTCTTTTGTTTTTAGGTGCTTGACGTTGTATCTTCCCCGGAACACCTACAGCCTTAGCTTCATTGGATATTGTCCAAAAGGGAGCCTTCAAGCTCCTTGTTGATAAGGAAATAATTTGTCATATCGACTCACTCGAACACCGGCGCAATGTTGGTGGCCTGTCGTTGTTTTTTCGCAAAATGCATGGTCAATGCTCTGATGAAAAATCAAGTCTAATCCCTTGTAGAGTGATTCCTGCACGCAATAATCGGTTGCAAAACGCGCACACCCTTTTACCCTTCATATTACTTTCGGCCGTACAGTAAAATTTCGTGATGCTTTTTCATACCGAGCAGTACGAATTTGGAAGAGTTTACCATCTTCTCTTTTTCCTCCGGCATACAGTCTGCGGAAGTTAAAGGGCGACATACATCGTCACCTCCGCCACTCTCTCCACATCCGCTAATCCTTTCCTATCTCCTTTCCCCATGCTGTGCTTTGCATCATAGGGTATCCCCTGAGCGTGGCATAATAATATAAAAAAAAACAGTAGTGGCATATGCTTTCTGGCCCTCATCCTTTCTTTATCTCCTTTCTATAATAATGAGCCACGCGACCCTTATATCCCCATAAAGTGAAGTGACAGTGTTTATGTTTTAGCTGCCATAAATACCTTTTGTTTAATATACCTTAAAAAAAAAATTTTAACTTTTATGTCACATATAGTGGATGACTTATTAAGAAGTAAGTGAATAGAGGTGAGATTGGCAGGACCTCACTTCTTTCTCCAAGATTTTTGAAGAGGAATATATATAGCACTAATAAACCAACAAAAGCTGAACAACTCAAGGAAAATATTTATTAAGAAAGTAATAACTATAACTCGGAAACTTCAGAAATGCCATCCAAAATGCACTTCAAGGAGTACGAAATTGTAGAGCAAACAGAAGCTGGCATTTGGCCAATATTATTTTCCACATTATATTCAGAACTTCTGTTTTCAGTAAATATATATAAATTAATAAATTTGCACACTTTTTTTGCTCGTTTAGAAGTTATTCAATATCAAATTATGGGACTTATAATTTGGAATATAATTGGGGCTCTCATGCACAACAGTTTTATCAAGAGCTTCAGTTGTCGTCCTGTATAGGCGATATGATTAGTGGAACCGTAAAATAAGCACATCACGCCATTTATCAAATATGGTTGTCACCTGAACTGGAATGTCTGGGTTGACTGGAAGATGTTTTTAGCATCAGCCTTACCACAGTTTGTGCATCTTAGCATGTTAAACAAAACCAACTGAATCCAGTGGACAAAAATTCTGAGAAATCCTAGTAAAATAGGCTTTTAATCCTGATGATTATATTGAACTGTTCTATTCTATTGAACTACCCGCCACTAAAAAATACCTTACTAAGTACTAAGGTTTGGGATATTTTTCAAAGGAACCTTCGATCTTTGGATTATGCTTTTTTAATATTCACTCGACGTTTCGGGTCTTGATTAGTACCCTTCTTCAAGAGTTAGCTTCATTAGTATACAAGATAGTATTGCGTACAATCAAAATATTTGATGTTCTCACCTTTGTTCTTGGTATGATGAAAATTTTTTTAAAAATATTATTGAAACATATTTCACAAAAAAATATTAAAAATATGATAAAAACGTTAACTGAACATATAAATAAATAAATAATTTAAACAAAATAAATAAATAAATAATTTAAACAAATAAATAGGTAAAATTTAAATGAATGTTTTATTTAAGGGATCACAGATGAATGGTATGCGGAGTTTTTTGTCATCTTGTGATGTCAAGTTTCAGTTTTCTAAATATGTGTTGGTAATCTTTATTTATTAGATCTGTGGCTTGTCTTAAATTAGTTAGATTTTTTTCTTCTATGTAGATGTGGCATGCTTCTTTGAATTCGCGTTCACTATAATACTAAGTCTTGGACCTAAATTCAACATGCCAACGAATATTAATAAACATAAAGCTGCCCTTGAACTCATAACATCTACAGAGAATGCAGTCAATGATATTTCTGCTATAGAAGAGAGATCAGAAACACGTAAAATGGAAATACACGAAATACAACGCCACATGAAAAACCACAAAGACAATAAAATAGAAACATTCCTACAACACTGCGACCACGAAGAAATTTTTCAATAAAAACCCACATCTATACAAGGTAAAATTAGACAAGGGGCAATATGACAGTAATTATGCAAAAACAAGAATACTTACAAAAAATTGATTCCATGATAAATGGCGAATGTACACACCTGGAAAATGACCCAACAACAGCATAGCAAAATAGAAACAATAAACTAGTTCTTGCCATGGCTAACAAACACTACATCAATAAAGTCCAAAAGAGAAATCTCTCCATCGATACAGCCACATGCCCCCTTCTATACCGTCTCCCAAAAATACACAAAGATGGGATACCAATGAAACCAATAATTACGACAATTAATAGCTCTAGTTACAATCTCTCAAAATATATATGCAATATCCTGCAGCACAATAGAAACAATAAACTAGTCCTTACCATGGCTAACAAACACTACATCAATAAAGAAATGTCTCCATCGATACAGCCACATGCCCCCGTCTATACGGTCTCCCAAAAATACACAAAGACGGCATACCCATGAGACCAATAATTACGACAATTAATAGCTCTAGCTACAATCTCTCAAAATATATATATGCAATATACTGCAACACGTAAATCACAGTACATATTGTGCGTACATATGAAATGAAAATTTTCCTAGATGGTGTAACACTAAAACCGAATGATCATCTTATCTAATTAGACGTGAAATCTCTCTATGCAAATGTTGACACAGAACTAATATTAAAGTTAATTGGCAATCAGTGGCACCTAATAGAAGAAATGACACCAATAGACATAGTTCTTTTTAAACAAATAATAAAATTTTGTGTTATAGACTGAAATTACTTCAAATACAATAATAAAATGTACAGACAAAAATATGGACTTGCTATGGGAAACCACCCATCTGGAATTCTAGCTGAAATGGCGCTTGATTACGTGATGGAAGAAGCATTAAGGAAATCCTACATAAAACCGACATTTATAAAAAAGTACGTAGATGACATTATCTGCGCTATATCAAAATGCTCCGAAATAGAGCTCGCACAGACATTCATTAGCATCCACAATAGGTTAAAATTCACCATGGAAAAAGAGAATAATAAAACAATCCCATTCTTGGACATCAAGAAAAACAACTATCCACACCACACAATAGACACATTAATCAAGAAAGCAACAAGAAATACTCATTGTTATAACACCCAACATAATAGAACGATTAGCAACATAATAACATTAGACAACACTACCCCAATATACAGATCCATCCCATATATACATCCATTATCCCTAAAAATCGCCAGGATAATTCAAAATAACAATAATAAAATAATAACGCCATTCAAACCTATAACGCAACTCAATAGTTTTGCTACTCAAAATTAAAGGACCCTATACCCACACAAGAAGCCAATAATTTTGTCTACAAAGTACCATGTGAAAACTGCACTACAGCATATATAGGACAAACATAAAAAAAACTCAAAACCAGACTATCACAACACAAAACATACATAACCAAGAAAACACCACGATCAGCATTAGCATCAGCATTAGCATCATTATAATAAAAACCGGACACGTATTCGCATTTAATAATGCGACAATGATAAACATAGAGAAAAACAAAGCAAAACGCGAATTCAAAGAAGCATGCCACATCTACATGGAAAAAGGAATCTAACTAATTTAAGACAGGCCACAGATCTAATAAATAAAGATCACCAACACATACTTAGAAAACTGAAACTTGACATCACAACATGACAAAGAACTCCGCACACCATTCATCTGTGATCCCTTCAATAACACAGTCATTTAAATTTTACCTATTTATTTGTTTAAATTGTATATTAATTTATTTCGTTTAAATTATTTATTTATTTATATGTTCAGTTAACGTTTTTATCGTATTTTTAATGTGTATTTTTTGTGAAATATGTTTCAATAATATTTTTAAAAAAATTTTCATCATACCAAGAACAAATGTTAGAACATCAAATATTTTAATTGTACGAAATACTATCTTGTATTCTAATGTAGCTAACTCCTGACGAAGAGTACTAATCAAGACCCGAAACGTCGAGTGAACAATAAAAAAGCATAATTCAAAGATCGGAGTTTCCTTAAAAATATCCCAAACCTTACATCCTAGACCCGATAAGAAGACAAAAGTAATAAAATATTATAGAACTTTGCGCTTACTAAAATATCATTCCTTCACCTTTGAAGAATTCCTTTCATAGTGTAAACATCAAATGCAAATTGCATTCGTCTTATAAATGTTGTTTACTTGCTTCAAATGCGTGAAAACTTCCCATTTAGATGGAAAAAGTTTTGAAAAATTCTTCCAACTATTGTCGCCTTCGTGATTTCTTTTATTTTTTATAGCACCAACGAACAAAGCCATTAAAAGTGCACAAATATTCGTCTGCAGTGCAGTACTAACCCACATTCATCTATAAATGAAAGTTGCCGCCTCGCCGCCACCACCGACTTAAAAAATTCGCAGTTGTTTGTATAATAGTTCGACGAATAGTCCGTAGTTTGTCGTAATCCCTTTCATATACTCAGCACTTTTCAATGAATAAGAATCTTCCCCGGTAGTATACGGGTAAATCCAATTTTATGGGGTAATAAGCGTTTTTCACAAGTTCCTGGAATTGCTCAGATTCCTTATGTCGCAGTCCTTATCCTTCTTAATACACGACAGACGCGACAGAGAAAAAATAGTTTATCGTGCGATTTTAGTTTATTTCGTGGATTTTAAAGGAGGTCGCACAGTAAGGTGAGCCTGATGTATACACATTTTTCTCTTTCTCCTTAAGGACGATGATTAATTCACTTCCACAGCAAAGAACAAGAAGAACCAGATAATTCCATTCAAACACTAGAGGGAACCAAACAGGTATCTTATTAGAAAAACAGGTCGACATTCGCCCTGTGCTCAAGAGTCAGCAAAAATGAACCATTATAAATATCTTAAAATGAAGAGATCAGGTGTCTCAGGAGCACGGCTTCTGTCCCGGTACATTGCATATTGTAACCATTCACTTGTGGTATGAATCAAAGGAGCTCCATGGCTAAAAAGAAGTCGGGCTACACACAACTGAGATTCTTGATGGAATTTCATCAAAGAAGATTAATGAGGTTCTTGGAATACCCTAATCAGAATGGAATGATTTATGTCAGTAATTAAGGATTTGAATAATATTTCATTCTGAAAGGAGTTAATTATTTCAATATTACAACCGTATTGTACCCCACATAAGGTTTGTTGTTAAAAATCAATAGCAACACTTTTATTCCTTAAAAATGCTTTGCAAGTAGTTCTCAAGTCGCCCATTGAATTGCAACGACCACCACCACCAACTACTATGGAAAGTAATAGGGCATTTAATTTGCTACGATATAAAGGTGGCAGAGTACATAGAGCTCTGACAACAATTTAAAATACGTATGTGGGAATAGTTTTTAAGCCAGAATTTAGTATATTCTTTAATTGTTCAGTCAAAACTTCATGGGATTTGCAAAATGAATTGCGTTAGTTTAATTAGGCCACATTAACTTTTCTTCTTAGGCCTGACCTGCCCAATTTGGAGCTCCTATTTCTATGTACTGGTACTTTTGTTAAATTGATACGTGATACTTCTTCCCAGGTTTCTAAAAGCAAAAATGATGGACAAATGGAATTAGCGTCTGGGTAAAATAAAAATCTCCGCCTTAAATTCCAAATTAATTGATGACATTCGGAACGCCAACCATACAAAATCGTGAGAATCGATAAGTATCTTACGTTCAGTGGCAGCTTTCGATATCGAATATTGCCGATTAGGGAGCATGAGTAATGGAAGTCGATGGAGCTTCTCTCTCTCTCAAGCTGATCGGCAAGTAGGCAACATTTAAGAACGCCATAGTTATAAAAATCTGATAATAAAATAAAAAGAAAATTTATATTTAAAAGAAAGTGACCGAATAAGCCCGAAAAATAGTACGAAAAATAGTAGGAGGAAAAAGCTGGAGCACGTCGACTCCGGAGAAAAACGAAGGGGCGCCGCGCCGGGGACTTGGGAAAGACTAATCGAATTAATTTCTGGAGGAAACTTTTGAAATCAAATCAAATCAAAAAGCATTTATTTAAAAGCCCCTGCTTGATTCAACGTACCACGTTGGGCATTACGATATTAGTAGCTTAAGAATAGCTTAGAATAACATCAAGATAAATAAATCAGTGTAGCTGGTATTGTTAGTTAGTCATATAATGAGACTAATGAGCCTTACATATGGTGACATCCGTTGTATGTATTTAGTTATTATTTAGTAATAAAGAGCCGTACTTAGTGACATTACGGCTATGAAATTCAGTTAATATAATATAAAATATACTTTTATTTTTTTTACGAAATAGCTAAGCCTTTGACGAACCTTCTAGAATGCAAATGTTCAAACTTAAAATAAAAATAAAAGTACAAAAATTAAATTAATGACTAAACCTAACCTCACAATAAAGTTGTCCGATTTGACACTGAGAGCGTTATTCACTGAACCAGTCATGTTATGAGGCGCATAGGGGAGAGCCCTAAAGGTGGCATTATATAGTTAGTTATGAATGTTATTATGATTGCGATAATATACGTTACCGATTAAACAGCCACATTAGTAATTGATTAGGCCATTAGTTATTGATCAGGCCTCTATAAGGAGGTACATAAATTTTTTTTTAATCCTTTGGTGAACCTAATCTCTCTGATATCGCCGGGTAGTCTGTTCCACTTAATGACCCCCTGAGAGCAAATGTTTCTGCCGCCAAACGGAGTATTTACCCTTGCGTGTATCACTCTGCGGTCATCTGTCTCACTCCACAAGAAGCGTTTACAAACATACCCAGGTAATAGACAAATTCTGTCCTTATGTCTGAATGACAATACTTTGAGCTTATACATGCATTGTTGCGATCCGGAAAGAAGGATTTCCATCAGTGGACCGACATGTGCCCTGCGTCTCAAGTTGAATACAAATCTGACACATCACTTGAAAGCATGCAGCAGTCCGACTGGGAGAATGGATAGAATACAATATCCGCATAAAGAAAGTGAGGCAGTATAAGTGCATTGAACAGTCGTAATTGCGTGGTCTCCTCACGATGAGGGAATGCTGCGTACAGCGAGTGGAGTCTATAATATATTCTCGCGTACATCAGATTTATATGTGCCTTCCAGGAGAGATAAGAGTTAATAAGGAGCCTTATATTCTTAATAAATTTCGATGTTAGGGGATGCTGTGACCGAAGATGGTTATGGAGCGTATCCGTGGTGATAGGATAGGGATTCTGTTGGGTCTAAAGCATAACTGATAGCTTGCGTTTCAGTTGGGTTCAGCGCGAAACCATTACCAGTTGCCGAGGATGAAATACCCTCTAGAGTCTCATTTGTTATTGTTATTCACTTGTGTAGTCTGTCAGCCGGAAAGCCGGTGTATATTTGTGTATCGTATATGTGAAAATTAACATTGTGTAGAACCTCCCCTACGTCATTTATATATAATGAAAACAGAAGTGAGGCTAATAGCGCTTCTTGGGGAGCACCTGATCGCAAGGGTCTAATAGTGGAGTATGTCTCGCTGGATTTGACCATGAAAGATCTGCCGGATAGGTAGTTGTGAATCATGTCACAAGCAGAGGAAGAGAAGCCAAAATAAGAACGGAGCTTGGATGTTAATCTATCATGAGGCATTCAGTCGAATTCTTTGCTGAAATCAAGGAGCACATGGGTCGCTGAGTGCCCTTTGTCGCACATGCTCCGTATATCTACCATCACTTCAAGTAGCGCAGTGATATTTGACTGAAAACGCCTAAGGTCAGACTACATTTTAGAGAGTATGTTATTTTCGCTGACGAAGGCAGAAATCTGCCCGGAAATGAGGATCTCTAGAACCTTTGATATCGCAGGCAGTACGGTGATTGGCCTCCACGTAGCAATATTGGCTGGAGAAGCCGTCTTCGGAATGGGTGCGACTAATCCAAGTTTCCACTGGTCTGGGAAATGGGAACAGGTTATAAGTTTATTAATGAGGTGGGTGATAACTGGTAGTATGAACGAGAGAATTATCTTGTAGAATTTCGTTCAACTGCACTCGACTTAATTCGGCTGAAGGCATTAATTACCTCCACGTCTGTTACGTTCTCAAGACGGAAATTTGAGTGCTCATCAGGAACTGGCGACGTACTGACACGTGCCGCACCAGACTCGGAGGGAGCTAATCTAAAGCGGGAGTTTATGCAGGATGAATGTTAGTAGAAAGCATGCTCTGAATGAAATCCAATTTCAGCAAATCGTTCAAAGGATCCGCTTGGCTAGAAGAAGACAGGGTGTAAATTAAAGGGGTGGAATGGGGGTTTATTGCGTTGGAGCAGTGAAAATCGGCAGATTCATTGGGGTTTAAGTTTGACTGAGGTTCAGCCTTTGATATCAAGTCCAATGTTGTTGACTTTACTGCAATGTAGTCAGCGAGTCTCCTATGCCCGTAAAATGTTCTGTAGTTACGGTCTGTCTTATTTCTCTTCCATAGCTTGTATGCAATATCGCGCAGTTGACATGCAAAAAGAATCTTCGGTGAATTTAAAATAAAGTCACTCTTCGAGCGTGTCTTTACAGTTTTGGGGAACTGTCTAATAAACACTGCACATATAGTATCAGAGAAGTTACTAGCAACAGCTTCCGGATCAGCATTTTTCTAAATAGGTGACCAGTCATCACCAGTCAGATCTTCTTGAAGGGCATCAGTTTGGGTAGCGTTAAAATTGCGGAACGACTTCATTGAGATGGGGGTAGATAGGGGGAAGTTGAAAGTTGCGAATAAGAGCTTATAGCCTGAGATGCCACGACATTGGCCAGTTGCCATCGGTTGAAAAGAAATAAGTGATTTTAGGAGATCTATGATGGTAGCCAAACTTGGATCGTGACGGTGGGCCCATTATTAACTTTGATGAGGCCTTTTTGAGGTAACAAGTTCGTCAGAGCACTCGTGAGTGGAGGGTTAGTGCAAATGTCGATGCTGAAATCACCACCAATCAGCACACGCAAGGAACGACTCACCATTCTGTCTAGAAACTCATTTAGAATGTGCAGCTCATTGTCGGTGAATGTTGCAGCGTATCTGTATACAACTGCAAGGATAATTGGATCCACGTTCATTTCAGTGCCTGATATTTGAACCGCAAGTACTTCCCAGCTGGCGTCAATGAAGAGATATATGGGTTGAGATTGTAGGGTACCGGCCGCATAGATTGCAACTCCGCCACCTTTTCTGGAAGTCCTCTCCAGTCTATGCAGCTTGTATCCAAAAATCTCAGTCATTTTCGACGAGTTGTGAACTTTAGCCCACGTCTCGCACATCATGAATGCACTGATCTTACAGGTATCCCCCAGATGCCTAGTAGTGGGTGGGGATGGCCCGAGTAGTGAAGGTTGGTGTATTGAAATTGGAACGTTGGAGCGCGGATGCTAGCTCTGCCTGGGTGGGCTGAATGAATTAGAAGAATGAAAATTAGGAGTGGCAAGGGCCAGATCGGAAGTATAACGTGAAACTACACATTGGAAGAACTCTCAACTAATCCGTTCCTTTTAAGATCTAAGATCTAAGGCTTTTTGAAGTAGCTCCAGATCGGCAGCATCTCTATCTTCGTTGATATAAAAACTTGAGCTAATGCTCCCAGAAATGAGGGCGAAGTGCTTGTTTGACATAAGATTAAAAAATATATTACCATCCTCTTCTTTGTGATTTAGGTCTCTAGACTTTATTGGCTGGAGATACTGCCTTGTGCTTAAACGGTAATGCAAGTTCAATGCGTTTGTAGAATAGGGGATCCAGTACCACACTCCTGCATAAATTAGGAAGAAATTTGTCTTTAAAATTATCAGACAGCAGAGCACTCGGCAAGTTGATAAAAATAAAACACCGTCTCTTCTCGGAATGGCGATTTAAGAAATTGATGTCCCCAGGGCATTGCCTGAATGATTTGGTGCACCGGTCAGTAGGTCCACCTTTTCGGAGAGAACTCTCCAGTCACCGTACTCTGGTGAGCCGTTAGATCCGATGTGCACATACCCAGGGCGACTACGGCAGGAGAAATGGTTTGAACTGGTGCGGTTTCTACGGGCGCAAAACTCTTAGAAGGATGAATAGGCTTTTTCCCAGCATTGAGGTGCATGTGCGAGCTGTTACTCGTGGAGATATTCACATGTTTGTGTGACTTAGGTTTCAGTGCATCGACTGGAGCAAGTAGGGTGAGAGTATGATCGAGGTGAATGGTGATATCACTGACTTTTAGCGAGGGCGAATCACTGCAAGTGGCTATGGTGCTCTTAATGTGCAGTAAGTGTTTCCTAAGTACACTAATGCAGAACTTGCAGACCCACTGGATACGGTTTTCACTGTAGGAAGAGAGTTAATCGATAATGGTGACGTCAGCACAAGCGGTATGGGTCATAGTCTACACCCCCAGCATAAAAACCAGTACACGCCCTCCTCGTCGGCTGATCTTTTGGGTGGGTCGTCAGTAGAGAGACTTTTGACTTCATTACCAAACGACAAAGAGTCTGTCACGCTATTACAACTAGGTTTGTACACAGCAAAGCCCTTTGGAAGACGTTTGCATGGGTTGCCACGGTTAAGGCCTGATGTACCGATACTTGTAGGAATCCTGGATGTAGTACGGCGCCGAGTTGAGGCTATAGACTTGGTCGTAAAGGTTGGGGCTCCTGTCTTGTTTGAGGTACATGCTTTCTTTGTAGACATAGTACGCTCGATAATTGAGACTAAGTAAGGCGTTAAACAGCTGAAACGATGGTATAAAATGGTTTGCTGGAGGAATTATTTCCACCGGCTGACCAGGTGTTCGTGTAGGAGTATATGGGAAAGGACTGTACTGATGCTTTTCGCTATTTGATAGCACAGTAAACTGATCTTATATGAATGAATAACTGATTTAAGCAATAGTAAGGTGTATAAATTTAAGCTACCACCCGAGTAATTCAATTCAGTTTGTCCTAATTAATGCTGAATATATTTGTATAAACCAATTTAATCTCCTCCAATTTGCATAAATGGCTGATATATGTATATATCTATATTAATTAATCTCTACCTGCTGTCTATATATTATAGTTTACTTACTTGCTTATTAATTAAATTCATTAAATTCAGTCGATATAGAAACCCGATTGTATGAGATTAGTGCTAGTCTGCTTAGCTTTAGGTGGATCAACTGTTGGATTGTAGTTTATCGGCTTATTTAGGTTTTCGGTGTAAATCCTAGAGCTACTCTTTGTTACCTGCTTTCGAGTTAGTAGGGGTGAGCTTGCGATTAACTGTATCAGGGCTATCTAGTGTTATAATGCCTCCCGGTATTTATGACCTGGGAGTATCGGTATATCAATCAGTTGTATCCTGTTCTTGGTGCGAAAATTTCCTTTGACAGAGTAATTTCACTGACCTGTGACACATAAATCAGCCAGAGTTTAACGGCTAACGGATCAAGCCATTGCAAATTTTTGTGATTAACTATCAGTTGCCAACGCTTTATTGCTTAACGGATATCAATTCTATGTCAATCACCAAATGCAGATATGATTCGGTTTACGAGTTAGGCGTTCCGAAATGGCGCGCTCAGGAGATGTGGTGAATTCTTCAAGAGTCAACGTATTCATATGTGTATAATGTAAATGGCTTTCTGCGAATTCTACGTAATCGCAACAAATTTATATTTTAGGACTTCGGGGATAATATTACTTACCCCACATAATGCCAAGTAACCGGCAGTTAACTCCTTCGCTATATTTCTTACAGGTATAAATTCTTCATCATTATTGTATTCTTCCTGGATGCAGGATTTATTGAAGTAGATTACTGCATTTTTAGGCCAAGGTAGAATCTTCTCCGTTCCTAAAATTAGTTTTAAGGACTTCCATATGCATTTTTTTACTTGCGATAAATTTAAGGAGCATTTCTTGGGCCGTTCCCTGATGGTAGCGACACACTATCGGTACGACATTTATCGTGTCGATGTTGTACCGCATAGAGCTCCCTCACTCCCTCCTACATGCTATGGACAGGGATACGTTTTCGACCAGCTTTCAGTATTTTTTTATCCGTGGAAAAGATTGTCGTCGTCAAGTGAAGAAGAAAATATTGTCTTATATACATATTTGGGATTTCGCAAAAAAGGACACTACATTGGGTACATCCATACATTGAAAGAAACATTAACTGCAGGTTATTCGTAGCAGCACAGGGACTAGCCCAAGATGATGGAAAGTTTCAATCAATGTTCAGGATGAAAAAGAGTACCTTTCAGGAACTTGCTCGGGTTATGTTCCCAGCTATTGGTAGAAAAAATACTAATATGAGGGAATGTGTTATTGCTGAAGAAAGGATATGTGGATATGTATTATCATGGGCATAAAGTACAGCATTACCACTTTCTTCAAATTGTTCCCTTGGTGGTGATGTGTTATTAGAGTTATGAATGGGCTCAAATTGATTACGCAGTTTAGGAGATATTGCGGATTCTGAGGAGTATGATGACGGTTCCTCAAATAAGAATCTATACGGCGGTCCTGAGCGCACAGCAGACGTTGTAGGCTCCAGAGGATGTATCTCCAAAGATATATTTGTCCTTTTAATTTCATCGATTAGCATCACGGCTTTTATTTTAAAAGTTCTTATTTGTTCATCAGTCATGGTGTTAAATTCTGGTAATAAACTCGTGAGAAATAAACTAATAGTATTTCTCTCTATTATCAGAGAATCACATTTGCAATGCTTATCTTCAGCCTTTTCTTTCCTTTCGGTTTTACTTCGTAAATAGTCTGCGAATGTTTTATCAACGTCTGGGATTGGACGTCTGCATTTGCGACCAACTGAATAGGCCTCAGATTGGGTTTATGGTTCCACATTTGTTGTGGTAGGAATACGAGTACTAAGAGCCATCTCATTGTGAGTATTGACATCAGCAGTTTCTGAATCGTCAGATAATATATCCGTGACGACTTCCAAACTTGGCGTAAAAGTCGTTTCCCTTTCAGGTTTTGGAAGATTACCTGGATTTTCTGCAGTGTTTGACGCTTTCATGTATGGTAGTATAAACGATAAATAGTCTGCTAAGTAGTATGGTTTTTTTGCCCTCGACCTAGATCCCCTTGGTGGACATTTCAAGCTTCTAAGAAACGCGGATCTTACATTTCGCCATTTTTTTTACAGTCGTTTGCTAGAACAAAGAAAGATTAACAATTGAATCTTATGTTTATTTATTGATATTTTTATTAGC
Source organism: Dioctria linearis (assembly GCA_963930735.1). Lineage (NCBI taxonomy): Eukaryota > Metazoa > Arthropoda > Insecta > Diptera > Asilidae > Dioctria > Dioctria linearis. The sequence goes on along the minus strand of OZ005740.1, from coordinate 75,963,917 downwards.
TTTTTCTTTGATTTATGTTTAAGGTATATTGCTGAAGGATGCTCATTTGTCCCTTTGGGGCTGTATTTTGCTAGAGGAGGTAGTACAATATCTGATGTAATAAAAGAAACAACATCACTTATTTGGGATAAGTTTCGTGATTCGTACATGGGTATACCTTGTACCGAAAAATGGATTCGTATAGCCAATCGATTCGATGATATATGGAATGTACCAAACTGCTTAGGAGCAATTGATGGGAAGCACGTAAGGATTCAAAAAGTTTCCAACTCCAGTTCTACTAATTATAACTACAAGCAGTATCATTCCATTGTACTTCTAGCAGTTTTGGACGCAGATGGAATATTTACCATAATAGAAACCGAATTTGCTGGTTGAAATAATGACGGAGGAATCTTTCGAGTCTCCAGTGTAAATCGTTTATTACAAAAAAATAATTTAAATTTGCCAACTGGTGCTCCCTTACTTCATGATGAAACTGAGCAAGAACCAACATATCTTTTTGTAGGCGATAACGCGTATCCTTGCAAGCGTTACTTAATTAAGCCATATCCTGTTGGAAGAATCGACAATAAGGAAAGGATATATAATTATGGAATGAGCAGAGCAAGGAAAACTATAGAATACAGTTTTGGTACGATGACACAAAAAATTCGTGTACTGCTCAATACAATAAGATGTGTTAACTACAACAGCATTGTCAACATAATAAAATCGGTTCGCATTTTGCATAATTTTGCCCGTATTAAAGAAGGCATACAGTACTCAATACCTACGTATGAACCTATGCAGGCTACTAGATCTCAAAACTTAAATATAGAAGAAGATCGTACTGTTAATTTAACTTCAGCATCACCTGCAGCTACAGTACGTAAATACTTGGCTAATTATTTCATCAAACCAAGGACATCGCTTCCATGGCAGTATAATTATTGTGTATAAGACATTGTAATACAAATTATGTAAAAAAATATCTATACTTACCAGAGAGTTTTACTTTTACTGCAACTTCTGCCCAAGCTTTTTCCGTCAAATTTTTCCGCGAATACTCCGGTAGTTTATAATTGTATAAAAGAGAGTACTTCTCTAATTCCAAAAATAAATTCAATTCCACTGACATTTTGCTAACAAAATTCACTTGTCACCTCGGTAAATACAAAACTTTATTATTACTTTTCCACTTTCTCACGACATTGAAAATTCGTACGTGAAAATTGGAAAGGTTTTCATGCAGAATAATTTCCATAGAAAAAACTGTAATCTGATATGCAGTGCGCCCATCTTAAAATATTACTTTTAAGAGGGCGAGAATATTTGTATCTACGTATGTACATACAATATAGATTGGAGGAATTAGATAATGTACGTATGTACAGTGTACATGAAAAAGGAAAAAGAAATGAAGTTAGATTTGTACTGCATGTAGATAAGTAGGTATACCGTATGAGTGTATGTATGCCTGACAATAAAATGCAATTTATGCTTAATTGCATTTTGATACAATCCGGGAATGCATTTTTAAGTTCATTTCCAAATTTAAATCAATTTTAAATTAAATAAATTTCATTTCCAGGGTCAAATTTGTAGCACATCGATATATTGCATAAGGCGACATATCGAAGTGCTTATATCTATTGGTTGTGATTCGGGTCGTAGGTACCTGAGTCCCAACAACTCGACTAATACACCAAATCTCACTCTTAACGCAAAACGTCCTTCATGCAATTGGGAGTTGAACTCAAGTGAATTCTTCACTTCGTCTTTGTATATATCTATATCCCCGAAATAATATTAAATCGGATCGATTCAAATACAAAAATTGTGATATGTATGGCAAACCGGCGTCCTAACTTTTTTCTTAAAAGTTCAGAATAAAATTTGTTCAAGAATAAAGCCTCATATGCCACGTATACACTTCGATTCGGTGAACAGCTTAAACCGGTTATTAAATCAATAAACGCAATAAAAACTGATAATTTATAAAAAATTTCGCGGAGCTCAGTACCTGTATGCCTTGACAGTTCTTCTTCTTCATTATCCTAAATGCCGTCAGGAGTTCCAAATTCGCATTAAGATAGAGCTAAGAATCAGCTTTAATTACATGAAATTTTAATAAAATATATATTTATCCATTTTACGTACATATTGCATACACATTTGTAGAAATTCTTCCGAATATTACATTATTATAACTTTTAACTACAACCTACTTTTTGTCTTGCCAATGTGAGTTTAGAGATTTACCTCATTATAAAGAAAATCACGTGGCGACCAAAGTGCTTTTGTCTTAACCTATCCCGTCTCCATTAGCAGACAAAAGGGGTTAGGAGCCCGATTTACGCTGTTTCAAGGTCCGCATAACAAGGTGTATATTAAATATTAAATTTTATAAAATCGAATGATTTTCCTACTTGCGTCCTATTTGTGACCAAATTCATTTAACATTAAATACATAACTAAGAGTTGACGCTCTTTCTTTATACTTCAAATATAATCACAGACAATACTGAATCTGTTACCAATAGAAATAACGACAGTAAAAGCAAATAAGAGCAGCCCATAAATTTACAAACATTTAGATTTTTACATCTCCTTCTGTCTCTTCCATCAATTGCGAAGACGAACGGGTTCGAATTTAGTCCTTTAAAAGCATGGACCTAAGTACATAGGTATGTATGAAGCTTACTGTATCTGTAGTTTAACGAATATTTCTTTTGATACCACCTTATTGCAACGAAAAAGGAAAAAAATCAAATGTGTCCTCATGAGACACTCATTTGGCAAAATAATAAATCAGAAATTTATGCAGCAAAATGTAATAAAAATGCAGTTCACGAATTTTAGACTTTGGTGCAAAATTAGTAATATTTAGCAAAATACTGTCCCAAACAAGAAGGGATCTTGAGGTTGCCGTTGGATGCATCCAACAAGACCTGCACGAAAGGCTCACATAACGGGAACCGCAATCTGCTAGCAAAAGTCAGGAAGGAGGCAGATATAATGAAGCGAAAATATCACCGAAGTTTGAGAAATACAAACAGAGTACAACCGATATTAAGAGGTGTAAAGGACGATCTTGATGGATATTCCCAGAATTTAAAAATGAAATACTTGTCTGCGCTAGAATCCACAAGTCATACGCAGAGTATCTCCCGGTACACTAACGATCTTAAAGAAAAATAATAGGAGGTTCAATAGAACAGGAAAAGGCATTTTACGCTTTTTGTCTATATATAATACTTTTTCCAGGTTCGTTAGTTATTGAGCAGAACGATCGAAGGAATGTCGCAATAACACACAAAAGCTAATAATTTAGGGAGAACTAAGAATTATAAGCTCAAGTAAAAAAAACAATATATGCAAATAACATAATCTAGGAAGATACTCCAGCACTCTGCAATAGTGAGAATACTAACTAGAAGACCAGGGCGTTCAGCCCAGATATAATTATCGAGCTTTAAAAATCCGTAGTATAAGTTGATAAGTGAAAACCTAAAATTTTGTATTGCAACATCAAGAAGGGTTTGTCCGATTGAGTTCATTTTTAAAATTTTGTTTACTGTTTTTATGAAAACGCTGTGTACAAAATGACAGTTCTCTGCTAGAATGCGCACTCAGCCAGTGACCAAAAATATAGTGAAAAATTAAATTTTCGCATGTCAATCCTACGAAGAGCTGCCCGATTGGTCTCATTTTCTACCTTAAATATACTTTTTTTTTATAGTTGGTGTGCAAAAATGTAAGCTTTCCAAGTACACGCGCTCTCGAGTTACTGTGAGGACAGGACGAACTGACGGACGGACATGCAGAAATCTAAATAACTTTTAATATTATGCCTGGGTCTCCAATCCACTTTGCTCTACCAGCATTATTTCTGTGCCGTACAAATGGAATGGCAAACTTAGTGTACGCTATAGATTTCATCTACGGTATTAAAACATGAATTAATCTATAATATTAAATTACTAACTATGACTATGAACAAGTTTGAGAAAAAGTGTTATGATTGGATTTTCTTTTTATTAAACCTAGATATACGTATTAGAAGCAATAGTACCTACACGATTACATAGCTATATTTCCATATGATAAAATGGTTATGGTTTAGATCTAGATTTATGTAGATTTATAGTTAGAAATGTTAATAGTACCTCGTTAAAAAACCTTCATAGGGCAACTCCATTTACACTATCCGGTATTCGTCGGCTCCCTGTTCTTCTCAGTACAGATACCTTTTTGAACTAGAGACTGAAACATCCTGGTGAGAAGTTAGTTCCGGGGCAAAACTAAAATTAGAAGATGGATATTAGTCAACAAAGAGTCATGTTCTTATATAACGCGAAATACTTATCTAATGTGCATGCGATTCCCGTGTTGTACGAGTCTACCAGTATTTATAGTATTTCTGCCAAATATTTCTGTTGCAGGTCAGTGTAGCTAGTCACCGGGGCCGTATTACGATGCCTAAAAGATGGAAAGATGGATTCATATACTGGAATAACACCATTTGGTATCGAAGCGACAGAAAGTAAATCAAGCCAATATTGCTAAGGACCTTCAGATAAAGCCTTAACATCACAACATATACGTACACCAGTTTAGTGCCAAGGAAGATGACCAGATAAGAAACTATAATCACTAAGTACGGTTAGGTTTATAAACGACACAATTATGTGAAAATGTTCATCTTTTGTGGGGTCTCGGTTGTCCCGAGCGATTCACATTGGATCATTAAATGAAATTACCCCACTTCTTGGTGGAAACAATCCACGAAAGCCGAGATTTCATCACATGTGACACAAAATTTTGATAAATATAATAACTTGATACGATGTTCCCACTTTATAACAATTGTTCGATTGCGTAGAGAGGTTTTATGGCATTTTTATTGGGCGAATTCGTGAAGAAATAGGCAAAAACTCACAAATATGTAAACTGTCACTCGCGGTTTTCGGCGACTTTTATCGCGGAAACTAACATATTCCCGAGGAAATTTGATTAATCGTAGGGTTTCCAATCTTGTATTCCACGGTTTCACGTTAATTATATTTTTGGAAAATGCCCGGAAAACTAATTTCTAAAAGTCAAGATTCTTGACCAATAGCAGTTCAAAACACCGGTCACGTAAACAAATTTACAGGGCTACCATATGCAATGAAGATTTCAAATTTATTTCAGAAAATTCTTTTTACTGCACTTGTACCCTCACTGGCCAACTATACAAAAAGAAAGCAATTTTTTTTACATTTGTGGCTCACATGAACAAGCTGAGCCTTCCTTGCGTCTGTCGCCGGATATTTTTGCAAAAGGGGCCTATGCCCACCACATTTTCGCGGACCTAGCGGGACTCCAGGCCATAAATAGAGCGCCGAACAGGAGTTAAGAGTTCAGTTTGTGCCGAAGTTTCAATTGTGGCGAAGCTTCGCGTCAGTTCTTATAAAGTTTTTTTTTTACAAGATTATAGGGTGAGTTGGTGCCAATGACACTTCACGATTTGCGAACAAGGGAGGACAACACTACGTCACCTACGGGTATCTAGGCGAGGCGTTTCAGGGAAATATTGAACTACAGCATAGAGCAACGTGAAATCGTTGTGCGCCCCACCTAGATCAAAATATTCAAAAGAGAATTAAACTTAGAACAAAGAAGAAAAATATTTCCTTTGATACAACGGGAGAAACTGTTACGCCCTAAAAATTGAAGGTGGTGGTTTTACAAATGTTGTGTCGTCCCATAAATGAAATTCTTTATACTTTTGATGCTGCTTGGAAAAATTTCTCTTTCAGAACCACACACACCAGCATAATCTTCTCTGGAACACTATGGTGGTCGCAGTCAACATACAATTACGATTCTCTGATAACTCCTTGGCGAGCGGTACCTGCGAAATCTATCTCTATGCTTCCTCACATAACACCCAAGAAGACTGTCGAGCGTGCAGTCGAAACCTGGCTATATTCGCAAGAGAGCGATATATATATATATCTATATGTATGCATACAACCTGCCTTGTCTACGCGGGATGAACCTCAACGGATTAGTTAAGCTGTAGTTAAGTATGAATGTACATAGAAAAGTAAAATAATCTAGCGTTGCATTATGCAAGTAGTTTAGTCGAAATCTCTGTGTAAATGATATTAGCAATGTTCAACGCGCAGTCATTCAGCCACCCCGAGGAGTTAATAGTTCCTATAGTTTCTGTTTCAGAGTCCCGCTAATCCCTGCAAATAGTTCGCCCGCTCGCATCCTGAGGAACAATTCAGTTTTCTCGCTATTTAGAAAAAAAATTGGTCCAGACCTCTCATAACGTATCACACAAGACGGGAAAGATAATTGTAAATATTTATATATTTATCTACAAAAAAAAATAATAATAATAACTCTCTCAAAGCCTAATACATATATGCAAAGAAATACTAGATTAAATCACATTAAACAAAATCTTTCCTTATGGACAAAACTATAATGTGTTCAGAGCCTGAGCATAAACGATACAATACGATGCTTTGGGATTTTGAAACCGTTGATTTTAGGTAAATGATTGTTTAGGGAATTTAAAAGGTCATAAAATGAAGAAGTTTTTCCCATACTTGCGCATCCCATTCTTATAAGAAATTTCCCAGAATTATTACTTTCAAATTGGGGTTTATTTTGACACATTCTAAGTCAAAAATAAAGGAAGGCATATCACCTTGGAAAATTTTTAATAAACAGTTTAAAAGTTAATTTGTTGCTCTAAAAAAATTACTAGGGGCGATTTATTTCCGCAAAGTATTTACCCAGTTATAGGGTAAACTGTAAGTTACGGAGCGGATTCTAAGAAAAATCAGTTTTTCCTTAATAACTCCAAAACTACGCAAGATAGGACATATGTCATGTTGGACTTTTCTATTCCTTTTTCTGTCAAGATTCTATGGGTGCAGTATGGCGGTACCGTTCCGGGACACCCGTATATTTATGCTTCCATACTATACTAAATTGAGAGTAATATTCCATTAATGCAGGTACATATATATATTTTTTTTATATGAAGAGTAGAGTTTAGGGCCGGATGAAAGATAACGATTAAACCAACTCTAAATTTGCACTAAAGTAAAACGAGAAGGAACGTCTCCCAATATCTATTCTTCAGCTATTTCGTAAGCCCACAAGTAAACATCTTATGTTGCATACTTGCATCCTATCTAGAATTTTCCCCTGAACGAGGAAGGAGGTTTTTAGGTATTTATAATTCCTATTATTTGATTAATGGATATATTTCGATATACTTAAGGTTTACGAAAGAAAGTGGATAAGTTTCAGTTTAGTACATTTGAGTAGCTTTTGAGGGGATTGTTGTGGTTGCAACGTTTTTTTTTTGTAGAATTGTTTAAAGGAAGTGGAGGTAACTAGAGTTGGGAAATACTATAATATATTATACTATTAGCTCCGGGAAAATTTTCGCGTAGTCCACAATTATTATCCTCTGGGATGTACTGCGTTGGTGGTATACGTACATATATGTATGTACGGACAGGTACATGATTCCCCAGGTCCCCTTTTTTTTAAGAAGTTATTTTTAGGTGGAAGTTAATGTGTTTTTAATGGGTCCAATAGGAATCAATTGCTCAGTTAGGTTACGAAACATTAATAACAAAGGTGTATATAATAAGACGGATCCAGTTAATTAAGGTGCGGATTGCAGTCTATTATATAATATAGGTACTTCGTTTCACACGCAATCATATTTCCACGATAATGTTTATCGGCACTAGTCCATTATACATTTAATCATATAACTTATGCTCGTCTGAGAAATTTCCGAAAGTGGCGAGTTATAATGGCGTTGGTTTATTTGAATTATTGAAATAGGGGAGCAATCAAGCCTCTTGAATTGTAAACATACGAAGAAAAAAAAATCTTTCTGCCGCTACGAGCTTTATTGATGCGCATATAGGTACCCTATACATTGTGCCTAAGCTTAGATTATTACAGAGCTATCAGAGATAGCGGGTAACTTTAGTGATAATTCATTTAACACTAGTGATTATTAAGTCTCGTCAGCAAAGCAGAGTTGAAATAGTAAAGACATACCTGCAAAGAATATAACAAAACTAAGATATTTTATCCATATATGGTTTACCTATTTTATTACAACTAAACGGCCTTGTTAAGATTTGTGAAGTGGGAAGTTGTTCGGTTCGATTTTTACTGATAAATCAAAGTCAGATAGAAATATTATTCGATTGTGCTTTTTGATGTTATCACTTCATTTCTTGCATATTCGGTTTGCTAAAAGGTTTTCGAACTAACTACTCCACTTCGTTCCAAGGCAATATTCAAACACAGAAATTAAGGTGAACATTTTAATACCTAGGCTTGTTGCAATGAGTTTCTAGGTTGCTTCTAGATAATGCCGATTAGCACCAACAAATTTCAAACGCTATCCTGTATTTAAACGAAATTTAGCAAATACCAATCAATAGTGCACTAATTTTAAGCTCGTCTGTTCATCGTGTGATGAGTGATATCTGTGAGCAGGAGTTACAAGCAAAACTTCACATTTAGAGTCCAACGGATTTAGACCAAAGCTTAAACTCTATATGACTATGGAGCAAATTGTCATCTTAGGAGATGATATATAGGGTGTATTAAGTAGTAAAGCATCTTCCACATCGAAAATACCTCTCTGGCAAGATAGCGAATTATCATCGAAATTAGTTGCTCGTCGACTTTGGAAGAGTTACCATAGTGTTTCTATCTCAGTAGCGCTTTAAGAGTTCCTATCAATTTCAGGGACTCAGTTAATTCTATATTTCGTTCACAATACGTCAATTGACAACTCAATCGACAAACAATATCGCATAGTCAACGAATTACATCAAATTTATTGCATGATCACACTTTAAATTCAAAGATCCCTAAAATGGAAGTCAATAGGTTATCTCAGGACGAACTCGTGTATGAGATCACAATACGGGGGCTTCAAGTAAGTAAAGTCGATGAAATGCGATCTAGTCTCAGAGGAGCATTAAATGCTGAAAAGTCAGGGCACGTGTTGCTCATTCGGCCTTACCCTTTTACATTCGAACAGGATAGAGAGGCTTTGCGAAAGAAATTAGAAGAAATTAAAGGCCTAGTTGCTACCTTTGCGGGTGATGTCGGTTCAGGGGAGTACAAGAAGATAGAACCAAAATAGACTGGGCTTTAGAAGAAGGAAAAGCGGATATTAGAAATGCATTAGTTGCAACATTGGGTACCTTACAGGATCAAGTAGAAGGTGATGATGTCGGGAACAGATGAAGAGGGACACAATGACAGCTTGTCCACGTCAAGAGTAGTTCTCCAACCCCCACCTAAGGGTGAACCTTTATAATTTTCAGGACACCCAGGGCAGTTATTGAATTCGTTTCTCGAGAGAGTTACTGAGCTAAGTGAGGCTAGAGGCGTTAACAAAACGCAGTTATTTCGTTCCGCGTTAGATCTATTTACAGGCAGAGCCTTAATTTGGTATCGGGCTAACAAGAATAAATTCAGATCGTGGTCAGGGTTAGTAGCAGAGCTGAGGAAAGAATACCTACCTCCAGATTATGATGACCGACTCATCGAGGAAATTAAGCGGAGAACGCAAGGCAAGGACGAGTGTATTGGTAACATATGCCGCCGTGATGAATAGCTTGTTCACAAGGCTCACACAACCCTTACCAGAGACAAAGCAACTGAAATTAATCAAGCGCAACGTCGCACCATTTTATCAGTCACAGCTCGGACTAACGGAGCTAGCAACTATTCAAAGCCTTGTAGATCTAGGTCGAAAACTGGAATCTGTCCGTGTTTCTGTACCCCCTCCAAATAAACGGAACTCTCACTTACTCGAGCCCGACCTAGCTTATGTAGCAACAAATCAACCCATAGTAGCATCCACGAATAATGAAAATTTCCATCAATACCAGAAGAAGGCAGTATAGATGTTTCAAATGTGGTCGAGAAGGGGCATGTGGCTAGATTTTGCCAAGCCCCGATAGGTCGTAATAATCGCCCCGATAGTAATAACCATAGAGGCAATGTAAATTCTGAAAACAGTCAAAGAAATCTCCAACGTGTCGAAATAATACCAATAACTTACCACAATCCAATCCTATATCGGGAAACGAAAGAAGAGCTCAGCAGTAGGCGGCGAGTTGAGCTCACATCTGCCCCAAAGGGCCCGCGACTGGCAATGAATCTTCTGAACCGGAGAGACAAGGGAAGGGATGCACTCGCATGTTTTTTTGGATTACGTCTTTACTAAGGTAGAGAATGACGTGAGCCCTACTTAAAAGTGCGAATATTCGGACTCTTGGATTCAGGAGCATCACGCACCAATATAGGTGGATCTGGGTGGGACTAGATATGAAAATGTTAAGTTAGCCAATGGGGACAGCGTTGCAATTTTAGGCGAAGTAAATATACCAATTATACTTGAATGTCACATAAAGGTTTTTGAAGTAATGGTTGTCCAAGAAATACCATATACCATCATCTTAGGGGCAGATTTCTGGAGAAAGATGGACATAACGGCGAATTTAACGAATAATTCCTGGAATTTTAAAGCGAGCGAACCAGCAAACTATCTCTCTACATTAGAGAGCGAGTCCAAACTCTCTTTCGAACAACAAGCGGACTTAGATAAGATAATAGACGAGGCTAAAATGAAAATGGGCAAGGGTATAGGCTGTATTACAGAAGTCGAATACACAATCGAGACTGATTCCAGTCCGAATAACCAAAGATATTACCCCGTTTCACCTGCTATGCAACGAGTTATTGACAAAGAGTTAGACGAAATGTTAAAAGAAGGCATTGTAGAACCATTAAACAGTGCGTGGTCATCGCCTGTTCTGATGGTTCGGAAAAAGGACGGGACATATCGTTTCTGCGTAGACTTCAGGAAACTTAGTAAAGTCACAAGGAAAGATGCATTTCCTTTACCATATATCTCGATAATTCTGGATAAACTACGCGACGCGAACTTTATGTCCTCTTTAGACATTAAATCGGCCTTTTGGCAGGTCCCAATATCACAATCCTCTAAACAATTCACGGCTTTCACCGTACCCGGCCGAGGATTGTTCCAATTTCGTCGAATGGCTTTCGGCTTAACAAATTCGCCAGCCACGTGGCAGCGACCTATAGATAAAATTTTATCGGGAAACTTGGAAAATCCAGCGAAGCCAGCCATTGGAAACAAGTCATACCTAAGAATCAAAGAAAATAAGCTATCTATAGAGCTCATGATATCCCTACTTCAGGTCACCGTGGAATACAGAAGACCTATGATCGACTCTTTCAAAAATTCTATTGGCCACAAATGAAGGCTGACGTCGCAGCGGACGTGAGGAAATGTAAAACTTGCCAATATATCAAACCAGTACTTCAAAATCCAGCAGGGTTAATGGCTACTCGCAAACTCCCGAACAGTCCTTGGGAAACAGTAAGTGTAGATCACATTGGTCGTTTAACTCGCTCAGCCAAAGGCTATGTCTATATATTAACAGTGGTGGACCTCTTTAGTAAGTTCCCTATGATATTGCCTCTCCGAACTGCTACTGCCAATTCAATTAGTGTGGCTTTAGAAGATTTAGTCTTTTTACTCTTTGGTGTGCCAAAAACTTTATTTGTGACAATGGCCCACAATTCAAGAGTCGGGAATTTCAGAAACTGTGTACTGAATATAAGATCGAGATCAAATACACCGCGTTCTACCATCCTCAAGCGAATCCCGCGGAGAGAACGAATCAAGTAGTTAAAACTATACTCAGGGCTTATCTCTCGGAAAACCACCGTAAGTGAGATTTTTATTTAGCTAAAGTAGCTTGTGCTATCCGAACAGCAACCCAAGAGTCTAACAAACTTACCCCTTTCTTCATAAATTTCGGACGGGAAATGATTCTTAAGGGAGACGGTCATAACAGATCAAGTAGTGAAGGAGAGTATAATGCTGATGGCAGATCTGAGGAGCTAGAGAATGTAAGAAGGGACATAAAGAGAAGATTAGCTAAAGCTATGGAATATAGTAGGTGCGCTTACAACCTCCGCAGGAGGGATTCACGTTTTTATATACACGACTTAGTCTGGCGTAAGAACTACGTATTGTCCGATATGAGCAAACATTTCAACGCAAAATTAGCCCCAACATATATAGGCCCGTTCAAAGTAATTAGGGTTGTTTCTCCTTGGACGTATGAGTTATCAAGTAAAGAGGGAAAATCGCAGGGAATATGGCATGTAAAAGACCTAAAACCGTATCAAACCGAAGTCGAAGAATAACGAGTTCCCGGTACATCTCTTTCACATTAGAGGATTTTGATATATCAATACTATACCACGTATTGCACTCACAGTTAGGTATTAGGACCTTAATAGAACCAGGTGATAATTATGGTCCAATCTTATTTTTATTCTTATATATGATTAGTCCCGGCTTGAGGTTGTTTAAAATTTAAGTTTATATTGTTTAGAGCGTGGCTCCATTACGAGGTATCCACATGGGTAAATTAGAAAGAATCGAATTACGAATAAGTGCATGGTCACGCCACATATTTCTTTGCTCTTATTTTGTTTCGAGATTTCAAGAAAATCTTCCGGAGGAAATCAATCTCTATGCTTCCTCACATAACACCCAAGAAGACTGTCGAGCGTGCAGTCGAAACCTGGCTATATTCGCAAGGGAGCGATATATATATATATCTAAATGTATGCATACAACCTGCCTTGTCTACGCGGGATGAACCTCAACGCTTTAGTTAAGCTGTAGTTAAGTATGAATGTACATACAAAAGTAAGATAGTCTAGCGTTGCATTATGCAAGTAGTTTAGTCGAAAACTCTGTGTAAATGATATTAACAAGGCCCAGCGCAAAGGTTAATAGTTCCTATAGTTTCTGTTTCAGAGTGTCCTATTCTTTTTTTGTAGAGAATTTCAGGAGCTACAGAAAAGCTTCTGGGCAAAATTGAGTTGCATGCTCAGATTTGAGGACATTCTTGATAAAATTCCGCTATTGAATTGGAACTTGGATAGATTTCGATAGGAAAATTAATAAAAGCAATTATTCGGAATATAAAAAATGACAAGTTTTATTTTGAACACATTGACTTTTGTAGATGTAGCAGATTTAGAGTGAGCATTTCTCCAATATGTGATCTCGTATTAGACTCTCAATAAATGCTACCGTAATTCAGCTCTGCACGGTGGTAATCTTGACGGATTCAAATTTCTTCATTTTTACCTAAATTTTTCATTGAAATTTTTTGTTTGATACGTATTAGAAAACATGTCAAATCTGACATCGTGGAGGTTGTTAATCTGCCGAACTCCATATGCATATATGAGAAACAAATCCTTACAAGGTGACAAATCACTCTATAGTAATTCTTGGTCATCGGTGGTGTGAGAGCTAGTCTCGGACGTGGGAGGGAGTGCCGGTTTTTTATTGGACAACTCAGTTTTTAAACTTCAAATATAAAATTTTATTAAATACTTCAATGTATTATAAATTCATTTGCTTAACATAATATCACAAATTCATTTACTAAAAAACTAACCTACAAACTACTAAAAATTCAATATAAAAATTCAAGCAAAGAAAAATAAAATAAAAAATAAAATAATGAAAAAAGACGAACTAAAATTCAAATTCAAATTCAATGGGCTCCTGATGAGGCGCTGCCAATTTTCTCCTCGCTCTGAAAAGGGTGAGAAGATCAAAATTACTATCTGTCATCAAACAAAGAAAAGGGGAAAATATTGTTGCTGCTAGTGCGTGAGGGCACAAGAGCAGTAAAATGCTTCTGTCAGTACAACTAGTCAGATTAGACTCTGACAGTATTCTGAGCGTGCGCAAAAGAGTAGCAATATGCTACTATGAAGAAGAAGATGTAGCAGATTATTCTCTGCAGCAGAATTATTCTTCTGCGTAAATGTGAGCAGCAGATTATTCTCTGCAGCAGAATTATTCTTCTGCGTAAATGTGAGCAACAGATTATTCTCTGCAGCATAATTATTCTTCTGCGTAAATGTGCGCAGCAGATTATTCTCTGCAGCAGAATTATTCTTCTGCATAAATATGACCAGGGGATTACAGATTATTCTCTGCAGCAGAATTATTCTTCTGCTTAGGTGTGGACAGGAGATTGGGAAATGATGGAATTTTCAGATTATTCTCTGAAATATAGAATTATTCTTCTATTTTGGAGGTTGGGAATGATATTCTTGTTAATCGGATTATTCTCCGAATCAGATGAGCTCTGAACCAATAATGATTTTTTGCTGCGGCTCGTCGGCTTTATAAAGCCGCTGCATCCAGTTATGCGTTCTCGCCTTTTGGCGTTGCCCTAGCAACGATTGATGTACCTCAGACAGCTGACTGACGTAATGTCATTTTCTGTCACTGAGAAATTGTAAATATACGAGATGGTGGTATACTTTTGAGGTAAGCTAAAAGTTTTGTACAATTTTTGTTATGAATAATAATATTCTTATATGTTTCAGGTATTACACTTATTTGTTGGAATGTTTGGAGATCGCTGGATGAACGGAAGGAAGTTCCCAACTATTAGATAAGTAGTTTTTTGTTAATTTCATTAAGATTTTAGTTCTTTGTGTTTCCTTTTTTCCCTTTTCTATAAGAGAAAATATTTCATCGTGGGAAGGATTAGAAATATGGATGGAATTTACAACGAGGGACCATCATCATGCATGTGTGGCCTAAACATCCTCCCGCCTCAAAAAAGGGACAAATTGTAGCAAGCAGTACAGGAAAGATTGCAATGCTACCTCCTTCATACTTGAAATTCATTTACGTGAACAAGAAAAAGAAAAATTTAAGTGGTTTCGTAATAAACTTACATTTTTTCTGGTGAAAGATGTGTACTTTGTCTCCCTTTCTCTTCATTTTCAGAGTAACATCTCCGGGAAATCTCCACTTGAAAAAACTCCTTGTGTTTCTGACTCTGTCCCAGTGCACTTCTGTGGTCTCCAATAATTTAAATATGATGGGAGTAGAGATTATTTTTCCTGCTAGGTCGTTTGGAATCCCATGATGAGGTTTTCTTAGTTCAGCACTGATGAATGGCTGCCTTTGAACTTGCGTTGGAGAGGGATCCATATGTTGAGTTGTGGCTCTAATGACGTCCTTTAGTGGTCGGTCACTGACTTTGGTTGATGACTCCACATTTGATGGAGGATCGTGGAATTCTTTCCAGGGAGTAATTGGAATATCCATAAGCGATTGAAGTGCATTCCCCTTTGGAGATGATGTGTTGCTATTTGTTGCTGCAGCAGAATTGCTTGTAGTGTTTGCCATAGGCGTTGCTTTATCAAGATCTCCTGGTAGATTTGGTAATATTACTGATGTCGCATGCTTCTGTTCAACATTCCGTGACGTTGTTGAGTCACGAATTACTGGGTGGTGTTTCTTTGGCCTTGGTTTAGCTCTCGGGGTGTTGTTTTCTGAGTATAATTCTGGCATATTGAGTGGTGTAGTGCTCGTTGCAGTAGGCAGTCTTGGCTGTGTTTGCACATGAATTCCTGGATGCCGTTCCTTGGACCTTGGCTTGAACTTGAGGCTGTCGTTTGCCTTAGGCTTAGTTTGTAATCGTTTCAGATTAGGTCCTGCTGGCATTGCTCAAACGGTCTGACTAGTTTCCGTACTGGAATAATTTCGTGTGGGGGTGGTTTCACTATTGCCGACTGGAGCCTGCGTGCCTTTTTCGGTGTTGGTGGCAGTGGGCTGATAGGCCTGATTGGATTAAAGGGAGCCAAAAGTTCCGGAGGCGTAGGAGATAAGCCGGCGTCGATAGAGTCTAAAGACTCAGAATTGAAGATTTCTAATAATTCCTCCATAATAGAAATAATATAAAAAATAATAAAAATAATAAAGAAACGAATTCGAAAATCACTGCGCGCACTTGTCACTGTTCAAAACTGAAGTGATTTTTGTCAGGTTTCGGAATCGTTTATATTTGAATATAAAGGGTGTTTTGAAATTGTGTACTGCCAGAGAACAATAGACTTTGGTGGGGATAATTGATGATTGTTAGGAGATGTTGGTGAGAGGGAGAGGATAGTTTTTTTTTTAATAGGACGGGTGAGAATATTTAATTCATTTCTATTATTGACTGAGGAGGAAAGAGCTCTCAAATGTTTCGCTCCAGTTCGTATTACTGGGGAAATATTATTCTCTTGCATTATTGATGCAATATGAGAGTCTTTGGATGATAATTATGCCATCTATTGGTGAGAGGTTTAGTTTCTCTGTGATCTAGTTCAGTTTTCATTTTATTATATTGTAAAGTTGCTGACACTGAACGAGATGGCAACACTTTTGTTTCATTTTTCCATTTTGTGTTGATGGTGGAAAGAGTTGTTAAAGTGTAGTGCTTCTTTGTTTTACTTGGTGTATTTCTCCAGTTTTTTCTCTGAGCAATGTGGTGTAGAGGTGTATTATGATTCTTGGTGGACACATATTCATAATTTGCGGGGAGTAGGAGTTTTCTTGTATGCAGTTGATGTTTTGGTGAACATTTTGGCATTGTGGAGTATTCCCAAACTTTCTTTAGTTTCTTATCCAACTTGGGGTTTGTCGTCGTATAGGTGGATAGCACAGTCGTTGTCGTGCTCTTTATTTCTGGAACTCCTCCGACCAGAATCCAGCCCAATTCGGTGTTTTGGGCTGTAGGTGTATTGCTAGATCCTCTTCTAATTCCATTTTTAATGATGGCGACATAGATATTTGCTCCGAGAAGAACATCAATTTCTCCTGGAACTGAGAACGTAGGATCTGCAAGAGGGAGATTGTTTATGTGTTTCCAATTTGACACTTCGATTGTCTGTGTTGGAAGCAGATCGGTGATTTTTCGGATTATGAGCATGTTGTTCGCTATTTTAAAATTGTTTTGTAGAGAATTAATTGTGACTGTGGTTTGCTGTACAGCTGTATTAGTGGGAGTTGAACCAAGTCCAATTAATTCTTGGTTGGTTGGAGATCCTTTAAGCTGTAAGAGTTTACAGGCCTTTTCGGTCATAATAGACACTTGAGATCCAGAGTCTATTAATGCTCGGAATGTCATTGTGATTTCGGATGGTGAAGTGACATTGATCAGAGCTGTGGAGAGGAGAGCTCTTTTCATATTGGCGGTTAGAAAACTTTGAACCTGTTGTTCGTCATTTCTACAAGCTAAGGGTGTGCTTGGTTCAGTTTCCATACTGGAAATTTGGGTGGATTGATTAGGTGATTCTGTCACCGAATCGTTTTGCTCATAGTGGGGCAATGTGTTATGACTTTTATTACAGTGGTAACACCTTTTATTGCTTGTGCAATTTAAGGTTAGGTGGTTAGGAGATAAGCAAGTTTTGCATAAATGCTTATTTGTGACAACTTCATGTCGTTGTCGGGTGTTCATATTCTTAAAGGTTGGACAGTGAAATATGATGTGGTCACCCTTGCAATGGCTGCAAGAGGACCTTTTTGTAGGTGGGTGAACTGGTGTTGAACTTCTGCTTCTATTAAAGAATCCATAAGTTGGTTTTGGTGAGAATGGTTTTCTCTGTGTCATGTTAGAAGATGTATTTCTATTTCCTATCATTTCCAAGGTTCTGAAGCGAGCCTCTAGAAATTAAGTTAATATTTTTAATTTGGGTAATTCTGTGCTATTGTGAAGGCTCTGCTCCCATAACTGGTGTGTGTCTGGGTGTAAATTTTGTACAGTCAAGTATATAATTATAGGATCCCAATTGTTTGTCTCTACACCTAAATTTTGTAATGCTAATAGCGCCTCTGTTATATTGTCTAGTAGCCTTTTGATACTTTCGGCAGTATCATGATTTGTGGTTGGGAGAGACAATAATTTTTTTAGTTGTACGTTGACTAGGATTCGCTTATTTGAGTAGCGTTCCTTTAGGAGTTGCCAAGCTGGTTTATAGTTTGCGTCTCATATTTCATAATGCCTGAGCAATTTTTCTGCTTCTCCTATTAGATTAGTTTTTATAAAATACAACTTGTCAACGTCTCTTAAATTATTGTTGTTTTGTATAACCGAATTAAATAGATCGTGAAATGAGATCCATGTCGAATATTCACCATTGAATGTCGGCAGCTTGATTCTAGGAAGTCTTACGCTATTGCATGACATTGTGCTAGCAGAATTTGTCTGTGCGTAAGGTGGATTGCTGACAGATGGTGTTGGTGTTAATCTGTCTATGTCTTCTTCCATGCTTGCTGCTTTTTCAATTTAGTATTCCTGAACCTCGCTGAATGTTTCTTCGGTGAAATATTCTAATTGGAGATCTTCTTTTCGTACTCTCCTTTGTATGGACCTGTGCCGAGTTTGGAAATCTTTTCAATACTCGGTGAACGTTTGTAGGCGTTTTTCTGTCGATTTGACAGTTTTCTTTTTTCCATCTCTTTGATGCCTTCTAAATAAGTCTGCCATTAAATCTTTGACCTCTATTTGGGACTGTACCAACTCTGACACAGAGTCAATGGTTTCGTCACCAACGTCAGATGAAATGGATTCGCCATCTTTCGACATTTTGTATGGAAAGGCTTGAATCACGTGATATTAAGCAATGTATTCAATTTTATATTTGATTGACTGAGTTATCCGGCTCGAAGGACCAATGTGAGAGCTAGTCTCGGACGTGGGAGGGAGTGCCGGTTTTTTGTTATTTATTTTTTACAAACTACTAAAAATTCAATATAAAAATTCAAGCAAAGAAAAATAAAATAAAAAATAAAATAATGAAAAAGACGAACTAAAATTCAAATTCAAATTCTATGGGCTCCTACTGCGGCGCTGCCAATTTTCTCCTCGCTCTGAAAAGGGAGAGAAGATCAGAATTACTATCTGTCATCAAACAAAGAAAAGGGGAAAATATTGTTGCTGCTAGTGCGTGAGGGCATAAGAGCAGTAAAATGCTTCTGTCAGTACAACTAGTCAGATTAGTCTCTGACAGTATTCTGAGCGTGCGCAGAAGAATAGCAATATGCTACTATGAAGAAGAAGATGTAGCAGATTCTTCTCTTAAGCAGAATTATTCTTCTGCGTAAATGTGAGCAGCAGATTATTCTCTGCAGCAGAATTATTCTTCTGCATAAATATGAGCAGGAGATTGCAGATTATTCTCTGCAGCAGAATTATTCTTCTGCTTAGGTGTGGGCAGGAGATTGGGAAATGATGGAATTTTCAGATTATTCTCTGAAATATAGAATTATTCTTCTATTTTTGAGGTTGGGAATGATATTCTTGTTAATCGGATTATTCTCCGAATCAGATGAGCTCTGAACCAAGAATGATTTTCTGCTGCGGCTCGTCGGCTTTATATAGCCGCTGCATCCAGTTATGCGTTCTCGCCTTTTGGCGTTGCCCTAGCAACGATTGATGCACTATCTGAATGTACCTCAGACAGCTGACTGACGTAATGTCATATACTGACGTAATGTCATATACGAGATGGTGGTATACTTTTGAGGTAAGCTAAAAGTTTTGTACAATTTTTGTTATGAATAATAATATTCTCATATGTTTCAGGTATTACACTTATTTGTTGGAATGTTTGGAGATCGCTGGATGAACGGAAGGAAGTTCCCAACTATTAGATAAGTAGTTTTTTGTCAATTTCATTAAGATTTTAGTTCTTTGTGTTTCCTTTTTTCCCTTTTCTATAGGAGAAAATATTTCATCGTGGGAAGGATTAGAAATATGGATGGAATTTACAACGAGGGACCATCATCATGTATGTGTGGCCTAAACAGGTGGCAATATTTTGAAATGCAAGCTGATAACTTTCTGATTCTTCTAGTGATTTGAAAAGCCTCAATTTCCTTTTGCGAAAAAAAGCTGGAGTGTAATCACAGCTTGTCATGGCACGATAATCCAACTAGCTCGTATAAAAATAACAGCCGTAATAAAATATTTATTTTTGTTTTTTTTTTTTTTTGTAAAGAAAAAACAACGTCTGGCACAGGAAATTGCCTGGGAATGGTGAATTTATGTTTTTCGATGTTTATAAAAACAGATGAAAAAAACAAAAATCGAACTTAAACTATTTTGAAAACGGCGGTTTTTATCTGCGAAACGGAATGCGAACAAGTAAACGCAACGCTTTTCACCAGCCAGATGGGCTGCATACCTATTGAGATGGTGAAAAATGGGACATAGCAAAGAATCAGCCGAACTAACGTTCTTTTTTTCATGACGGTGCTAGCTCTCGGACTATTATGATTTGGTTTATGATCGTTTAAATAAAAGTTCTTAAAATTCTTCTGTTCTCCGTCTCTATGAAATTCTCAGGATCAAAAAAAGGCTACGTCACTCGATCACACTTCTTCTCTCTTTAATTTGATACCCCATACATAATCGAACTTTTGAGCAATTTTGTACTTATCAATTTATGTCAATAATGTATTTCAATACAAACAAATTAGAATCAACTTACTCAAACATAAGGAACTTGTGTATGTAAACTTGTTTTCTCTCTCTCTCTTCTTTGTATGTTAAAGTCAAAGTCAGATTGAAAAATGTCACTCGTTGTTAATCTTAAACAAGCATGTACCTCAAATTATATAAATTTAAACTCCTTGTTGAAAGGCTTGCATTTATAAAAAATAATTAAAATAAATAGTTCTTTTGCAAAGTGGCGCATTGATTCAATTTGGACACAGGAACAATTCCCTTGAGTTGCACAAATCGCACGAAGGGCACAAACTCTTGCCCTATTCAGTTATTATGTTTACGAATTTTTAAACTTCCCGAATACAGCAAATTAACGAAATACTATTATTAACAAATTTCTTATAGTTCGGTGCTAATATATATTTTTTATGGAAAACATGAAGCATTCGACCTCAGTTGGCATTTGAATTAAGAAAAATCGGTTGCTCCCTTCCCGAGAAATGATTTTTTGAAAATAACGTTTTATCGTAAAATCACGAAATCTCTAATTTTGGGCCAGACTTCAACAGACATCGGAGATGTCTTAAACGATGCATTGTGATACTCTGAACATATTTTATTAACAATGTTTTTTTTCAAATAAGCGATGGAAGGGTTGTGGTCAAGGATTTATCTAGTACCTTTTGAAAATGCTAATAATGAATCGATTTCCTCAGGTCCTGGAAAGAAGTTTGAGTACCCACACTCGGAGGCTTGAATAGTAGTGCTGGGCACCGTTAATAAAAAACTTAACTTCGTTAATTCGTAACTAAAAAAGTTAACTTCGTTAAACGTTAAATCGTTACTTTACGGAAGATTTAACGTAGTAGTAAATGTGATCTTTATGTTATTGGATTAGTGATATTAGCAAGTATATCAAACGTATTATACCCTAGACACACGAAACAATCAATGATCATTGGCGAAGCAATGATCATTGCAAAGCTTGTGTGTTATTGCATTATTGGCGCAATTATCATTCCTTTCGCCATTGCATCAATTATGCCTGCACAAGCGCATTCGTTTGCAATATTGTCGGTAAGTGCGCTTTCGGTGGTGAGGAACTGCAAGTTATTGGAAAAATCAGCTGATTTTCCACCCATCACTGTCAGATGCCAATTGTGAAATTTACTGATACATTTTTCAAGGTAAATTTCGAATATTTTTCAAAGCGATTTCTTGAAAAAAAATCTCACATTATACGTCTAATACAAGGCTCGATTCAATTTTTCACAAATTACTTCATAGTTCACAGTTTTTAATTCACAAAGTTAAGAAGTGTCATCAGTCAAATCGAGTTACCGTCAAGATATTGTATGCTTGCCTTACCCAGCAATGATCATTCGATCAATTAACGTAATTGGGACAATGATCATCCTAGCGCGTAATGTGCATAGGGTATAATACCCTTGCTTATAAAAAAATGTTTTGGTTGGGGAAGTTTAGGTAGGACATCGAAGATAAATAAAAAAACAGTATAAAATCTTAGTTTGTTATAATAAATATTTCGGAATCAAATTAAAATTACAGGAGAATCAAAATTCTGGAGATCACTGGTGCAAAGCCGCAGCAAGTTGGCATTGTTCGTCGTCCAGAAGATGCCCAAACCTTTTATCTATGTATGACCTATAATAAGGCATTGGCTGAAGCTGTGGAATTCAGAAGACTCTTAGCCTTGATATTCTTTAATTTAAATAAAGTTGCAGCAATTGTTGGCAGAAGTGATCCGAGATATGCTTCATCTTCTCCTTGATGCGTGATGGCTTCTATGCACGGAACCTACGCATAGCAACACACATATATTACCAAAACTAGTCATAGCATAATTTCAGCGGCGTGACGTCATTTTCGTCATAAACAGTAAGTACCTAATTAACGGTTAACGGACTTATTGAAAGATAACATCGTTAATTAACGATTAACGGATTAACGGTCTTGTGCCCAGGGGCCGGATTCTATAACACGGAGAATTTCGGAATTTGGGAGATGAGATTTTTTTTTTCTTAGAATTCATAATTCCCTAATTCTCCATTCCCAATTCACTAACATGGTTGGAGAATTAAGGAAAACGTAAGAAATGTGAAAAAGTGCGAATCGCCGGGGACCTGCAAATGGAACAAACAAATGAGGATAAACGATACGACAAAGCAGGCACTATCCAAGATTTAACGAGGACATCTATGTGTGATGAAGAAATATAATTCCTAAACAAAAATACTATCAGCGGGAGATGATCTCATATTATAAGGAAGTAAAGTGATGAACCTTACAAAATAAATAGATAAACAATAAATCCCATAATATAACAAATAAAACGGTGATTCTCGTATTATAATTATATAAAACAATGAACCTCATAATATAAATATGTACAAATATATATATCTCAAATCTAAATTGAACCCCAAAACAATTAACGCATAAAGAAACCTAAGCCATAGTGTAAACGGTGCCTCAACGTACCTTAATGGAACGGATGTTGGACTTTGAAGAAAAAGAAGAAGAAGAATTGTCACGAACAGCAGGGTGATAAGTGTCTTTTGCTACTTCCTTCTCGCTCAAGTCTTCCACCGGCCAACACGAAATCTTTTGGTCCACTGAGGAAAAGAGGCAGTGTGTAGAAAAAAAAAGTCTAACCCGAAATTTTCCCAGCAATCAAATATTGAAAAGTGCTAGTAATCAAGTATCCATAAATATCAATAATAAAGTATTACAAAACACAAGTATTGCAAAGTTCGAGTGATAAAGTTACGAGGGAAAGCGAAACAAACAGCAAATCATCAAAAAGGAAAACGGAGGTGAAAAAGGGAAAAAGGAAATGGCACCATCAGAACCAGAGCCAAAAATAAAACTTAAATAAATTACTAAGACGAGTTTAAAAAGACAAAACCAGCTAGAGGCTTGGACTGTAACGTCGTAATTCTATTGCCTGTAATAAAAGGGATTTGAGCAAGGGCCGCGGGCCGGCGATTAGCATATCGGATTGCGAGCTAAGTATACTTTTACACTTTTTGTATCTAGGTAATCCTGAAAAGGAAAAGGGAAAAGAAAATTAAAACAAAACCCTCGTGGCTGACTGGCTGGTGGCGTTTTGGTTAGTATTTTGATAGAATAAATATATTCCTTTTGTTCGTTATCCAATTGGAGCATATTAACAGGTCACATGTGACGAATTTTCTGGATACAAGTTTGATATGCAATATGCAAATATATTTCTTTTGATCGTTCCACGCGTTCGAGTGGATAAAGTAGATTACATGTGCTGAATTTTTAATAGACCAGCTATGGTTTTTTACAGGTCTTTGGTATCTTATAAGTATACACTATATTCTACATAATATATAGCATAATAGATTCTCTAGGTCCTCGGTGTTCGCTATAATTTACTACTTGAACGAGGTTTAGTTCTATGACCCCATGAAGGGGATATTATTAATCTTTTGTTTGCGATATTAGTGTGTTAAGTATGGATTTATGGATTATAACTTATTAACCCGTTAAAAAAAAGAAGGATACTTTGTTCTCATTGTGGGTTTCGTGATCTGTCCCTCTACCAGAATGATCACGTGGCGGCCTTATCCTTAAAGGTTTTAAAGATTTTATTTTACAGATTTCGAGTAGATGGTAAGAACCCCGCCGTCTCTGCGAGCTAGCGTCTACGTACTCTTGGTGTACGTAACAAAACTTCGGCCGGTCACGGATGATTGCATAGTTCCTGGATTATGTATTTCGCTCCTGTTGAGTACGTGGGACTTGGAGAACAAAAAAAAAAAGCGGACAGTTAAGTAACCTTTTTTTTTTGCATAACAAAAAATAGAAAATCCAAAATTATTTACCCGTGGAACAAAATGAAAGTAGCCAACATACAAAAGTTGGTCGACTTTCAACTTTAGCACAATTTTCCTGCGTTGGCATTTCACAGCTGACTAACATTTTGTTTGTTTTAAAATTGTGTATGCTGAACATCATGAGTTTCAAAGAAAATTTAATTATGGTGGTGAAAAACTTAAAAAAAATAATATTGTGGCCCCAATTAATTATTAATACATTAAATTTACGATTTTGACAATTCATCACCGCATTGCGCTTGGTGGCTGCGATGTATTCTTTTCCAAGCATTTGTGATCTTTGAATAAATAACTAATAAGGAAACGGCATATCGGGTGAAAACGTAAACATCTCGGCGAAATGTATTATACCCTAGGCACACGGAACATATCAATGATCATTGACAGAGCAATGATCATTGCATAGCTCGTGTGTCATTGCATCATTGGCGCAATGATCATTCGTTTCGTCATTGCACCAATTACGTTCTCACAAGCTCATTCGTTTGCAATTATGTATTGCTTGCCATTCCTCTTGCCGATTAGTGCGCTTTCAGTGGTGAGAAACTGCAATTTATTGGAAAAATCAGCTGATTTTCCATCCATCACTGTCAGATGTCATTTGCGAATACATTTCAAAGTTAATTTTGTTTGTTATCAAGCGTATTATTTAAAGAAATATCTCACGTTAAAGATGGAAAAAGAATGCGATGTGATGACGAAGAGAAAAGCCCGAATTTGGAAAAGCGGTGAAATTTATAAATTGTGCGAAGTGTGGCGCATATACATAACAGACCTAAGAAAGGCACGAAGAAATAGCCCCATATATTCCGATATGTCTGGCAAGCTTATAGATATGGGAGTAATCGCCACACCAAATGAGATAAGGGTTAAAATAAATAATTTAACCCAGAAATTCAGGTGAATTTCTTAATGCCCAATAAAATAAAATATTTAATGTGAATCGATTTCGGAAGCGAGTAAAAGTAATTGGGCCGCCGGGAGGCTCACCATCGACATGGCAATTTTTTAACAATGTCCATTCGATTGTAGGGAGCTTCATGTCAATTAATGTGAGCAGTATGCATGAAAGCATTGTATTTGTAAGTAATAAAACAAGTATTAATTGTTATTCGCTTTAATTCTTTTTGTTTTTGACATTTTAGGACTCTACCATTTCATCTATTAGTGCAGCACCTCATGACACATCCTCTGAGTCAGGAAGTACTCATATCTCCATACAGCCGTCCTCCCCCTCGCAGTCACCGTGGTCGCCGTTATCTTCGGCACTGTTGTCTCCTCCATTGTGTACGACTCCACCACTGGCCTCACCGACATTGGCTTCATCATCTGCAACTCCATCATCCTCGTCGACACTAGCTTCTCGTGCTAAAAAGAGGAAATTAAACAAAACTGGAGATATTTGGCAAGAAATGAAACGGACTAATGATTTAATTGAAGCGGATACAAAAGAGGCAAAAGCGTTGTTAAAGAGAGCAAACGAACTGGATGAAAATGGTTGAAGATAACTGAGAATTTTATGTCTAGAAGTTTAGAATTACAAGAAAAAATTTTGGAAGCTGTAAAGCAAATAGCTGAATGATGTTAAATATATAAAGCTTACATACCTATATATTTTGCTATTGCATTTCTTATTTCGTTGCCTGTTTCATCTTGGTTGCCTAGTGTTGTTGAATGATGTGGTTGTAATAATTGTTGTTGACAAGTAGATGTTTGACACTCTTCTAGCCATATTTTCCAAACGGAATCTTGTTGCTCGATACAAAAATTATGTAAAATGCAACAAGCCTCCACGATTTTATATGCATTTTGCACTCTAACTTCTAAGCCTTTTCCTAATCTACGAAATCTGGCTTTTAAGTAACCGAAAGCATTCTCCACCACTCGGCGACATTTGGATAAATGTTTATTAAAAATTTTTTCTACAGGCGGCTGATCATTCGAAAATGGATATGGTTTCATTACTGTTGCAGATAATCGGAATGATGAATCACCCAGAAGGACAATAGGCACATTCACATCTTCAATCATTCTGCTTTCTTTAAAAATTTCACTGGTTTGGTGAATTCTTTTCAACGATGAGTTTTGACTTTCGTTTATAACTCTGTATTTTACTTACAATATTTACGCTATCCAATACAAGGCTTAATTCCATTTTTCACAATTTTTTTTCACAACACACACTTTTTAATTTACAAAATTGACAACTGTCATCTGTCAAATCCAATTACCGTCAATATATCTCGTGTGCCTGCTTTACCAAGCAATGATCATTCGATCAATTACGTAATTGCATCAATGATCATTGAGGCGCGTCGTGTGCCTAGGGTATTAGTGTGTTCTGTTTGTTTTCGTTTCGTCATGGCAGTAGTGGAATCGTGCAATTTTTAATGGGGGTATTTCAAAAACTTAAAATAAATTGAATACTTCCAATATTACTAGTAAACAATTAAAAAATATAGTATGTCAAAAAATTCGTTTAAATTACAGCAAAACACATAAATTTATGAGTTTATGCACGAAAATGCTATGTTAATTAATTCTGTTTTAGTAATGTTGAATTAATTAAATGCTTCCTATTCTATTTGGGTATATACTATTTGCCAAATAGCCAAATGGAATAGATCCCCCTTCTCTTTAGCCAAATCAAAGTATTTATTTTATAAACATTGTGATTTGTTTCCAGGGACCACGTGGAGGTTAGAGATAGGAGTATTAGGTTCATGTATCATGAGAATATACACAATACATTCACCTCGTTTAGTCCCCATTAGTTTCTATTGCTTTTAACATCTTTGGAATTTTAATAATAAAATATATATATGATGCACTTAGTTCATATTCTAGCTTAAAAGCTAGAGATTCCTCGCCATAGTTTTATCTTTAATATTAAAATATAATAATTCGTATTCTCGCTTTTATTGCTATTGAGATCTCTGTTGAGTATCATAATACAAAGGCATTTAGCTTAATTCACAATCCCTTAAAATGTACTATTTTGTTAAATCTTTGGCGGATGGCGCATTTATCTGAAGCTCTTTTGGCTAAAAAGAAATAACGCGTTTGTAAATATTTAGTTGTAATTAATTTAATAAGGGCACTGTAATGGCAGCTCTCATTCATGTGTACTGATTGGTCTTGAAATAATGCTTTTCCTAGGAAGTGCTTTTGAACGTCTATAACAATTTTTAAGAAATTTTCCTTCTGAAGAATGCTTTCTTTCGCTTTTAAAAAATGAAGACGATATCGAAGAACACTTTCGATTTGCTCGCAAATATCTTTAACGCTTTTAGGAGGCATTTGAAGGAAGCCTCGAATTTTGTATCCAGCTAGAGATAAAGGTGAAAACTCGCCCTGAAGAACCGACAAGCATTCCTGACAGTGAAGAATTTTATTAATTTTGAAAATAACAAAGCCTGAAATATAATGAACAACATTTTTTATATACTCTGTCAATCTGGTGGGATATGCTACATAGCTGTGTTCGAGTAAAAATTGTTGATCCAAAATCCTATGATCAACAACATCTTCATCATGTTCATAAGCTACATACATATTTCTTAAAGCACTATTAATTTCTTCTTGAGGATCAGGCGTTTCATAACAAGACTTAGGTATATTCAAAATAGCTATGTTTTCTTGCGGGACGCTATTTCCAATTCCTCCTTCTCTGATTGTGCAACGTACGAGGAGTTTCTTATAAGAAGCAATAAACTGTCTCACCGAAGGATTATTGTTATGACCCAAACGCATTCGAATAGAATCGAAAAATAGCATAATAAATCATTCATGCAGCGTTTGAATATTTTTAAGACAAGCTATTATACCTATGAATCCAGTTTTTCTCGGTGTATTTATTGCCCGACGGAAGTTTAATTTCTGTTAAGTATTTTATAGCTACAAAATTCCTAATTTCATAATAATTGTTGCCACATAGTGCTCGTTTTTTATACTCTTAGGTACTATTTAGTATATCAAAAATATCGTTTAGAATCTTTATAAATTTTGAGAGTGGCCCACTTCCCATAAACTCTTTCAACTTTAATACATCTCTGCAGAAATCCAGGGTATCTGCAACTGATTTGCTGAAAGTTTGTACTGCTAACTTCACTTTCATCTTTTGCTGCATGAAATATACATGCGCACGTCTTAATTTATTACCTAGGTGCATTTCTTCCTTTTCCTGCAACATGACTAACTTCCTCGCCATGCTGGTAATCAAAATTTGTAAGTCAGCTAGTGCATTACGCACTAACCTAATCATGTGGCAAGGATCAGGATGTACTATATGCTTATCATTCCTGCCATCTATCTTGAACCAAATTTGTGCACTGGAATTCCTAATATCGCAGCCTAGAAGCTTTGCCGCAGTAATATTTACAGAGGTCCCATCAAAAGTTATGCCAATAACTTTAGCACCTATCTCTAAAGTGTGCTCGCAGCATAATGAAATTAAGTTTCTTTTCAGCATTCACGGACACGATAGGAAAAAAGGCGAGAGGTATTTTCCATGGCCTGTTAATACAAACTGCCATAAACACTAAAATCTGTGCTTCGATTTCTCCACACCCCAAACCATCGCCAACATCAACAAAATCGTAGGAATCTTGTCCATCCCAGTCAATATGTTGTCTGATATGTATCTCATCAAATACAAGATTAATAAATAACGTTTCGCCATTTTTGTTTTGCTTCATCACTTGCGTATTTTATTGCTTCGAACGACTGCAATTAATATTTTCATACCACTTTTCAAACGTCCACCAAAATGTTCCCTTACATATTCATACGCTTTGGCAGACATGAAGCTCAAATTAAGCGCAAATGTTCTTATAGCCGTGTCATATTGTTTGGAGACAGGATTTTCTCTACTTCTACAGAATTGTCGCTGAATAATGTTCCAATTTGGGCCCATTTTATCTTTCGATATTTCTCCTATCTCCTAAATTGTTGCTGCAGCCGCTCTATTTCTTTATTCTTCTGAATTACTACTTTCCTCAACTTAATTAACTTTTGGTATCGTCTTTTTTCTCTAGTTCTTTCTTCATCTAATTCGTCCTCTTCTGAGCTTTTCATACACTCTTTAATTGTAATATCTTCATTAATTATATCCTATTGTAATTTTTGGAGAGCAAAACTTTAATTGGAGATGTAGAAAATTTTCTTTTAAAAACAAAATTAAACAGGCGATCATATAATAAGCAATTTAGGGAGACCACACACTGCCGAATCAACTGATTGTCAAGTCAGCGACTGGTCTGTTGACTTGTCACCGACTGATTGATTTTTAATCGTTGCTGATTGACTATCGTAGCATGTGCGCTAATTGCATCGTCTTTTGCCAGCTTAGTAATCCAGTCAAAGACAATGAGTTTGAGTGGTATTTCGATTTTCGTAAAAATTTCACAGTGTTGTTAAATACTACGGAAATGATTTAAAAATTGCAATAAGAACAAAAAACCTGTTGTAATTTACTAGTGGTTGAGGAGAATGAGAAGAAGGAGAAGGATTTCAAGAAAAAGGATGTGGAAAAATCCATCCATCCTTTCCGAGCATAAACATAATTAACTAATTAATATGAATGTTTTTAAAATGTAATAAAATAAACCGAACTTTACTTAAAAGTTCAAAATTTCATCAAAGCTGTATGATTCCTAAATTACTGCGGCTTCGAGGAAATTCACAAATAATACGAATTTTTTTCACTTTCAATTTTCAGGATGTTCTCTTCAGAAAAGCAATAAGATTTCATCCCGAAATATTATATGTAAATCCATTTTTAAAAGTTTTATACAAATATGTACTTTAGTTATGACGATTTAACAAAAGAAAAACCTTTACTTACGGACGGCAGCAATCAACAACAATCAACTGATTGATATTAGGGTTGCTGATGCAGACTGGGCACAACAGTTGGTTCGATTCAGTCAGTTGCCAGTCGTTAACTCCGTTCTGACTTTTTAGTTGCTGACTGATGTAAAATAGAGCAGATTGCGGTACCGAACGCTGTTGCGTGTAACGAGCAAAGTCAACTGACTTTTTAGTCACCGACTGGAGTCTGTGATTGTGCAGTGTGCGGCCTGCTTTACTGGAGTTATCCGATCATATACGGTATACAATATCGTCCACGGAGTCCAAAGTAAGCCGACATAACATATTTTATTTTCACGAATTAAGACTTCAATATACTAATTACAATTAAAACGACTTAAGATCTAATTTTTTAAACTGCCTTTTCCAAGATTATACATATATAGTCCTACCTAACAAAACTATGGCAAAGGTATATTATTTGCACTTTAAAAGAAAATATTTCCTATGAATTGATTAGATAAATACCATGTTTACATGCAGGATTGAACCATGGTTCAACTTGGGTTCAATTCCATATATACGCGGCTCGAGTAGAAATTGGGTCGGCTTGACTCCTCAACTCGACCATGCTTGGCTGGCGTAGTCGAGTCGAAATGGTGTCCTATAAACGCGAATTTTGTAGTGGAGTTGGCAGCTAACAGTTGGTTTTTATTTTGTTCGCTCTTTACTCGAACGTTTTGATGGTTGTATATTTTTTGTGAGTTTATTTTGTTTATTTAAAGAAAATTTATAACTTCTATAACTTCATCACAAAAAATACCGTAAGTAATGTTATGTTTAAAATATTTAAAATAAAAAAATACTCACGCTTTCATTTAAATTGATCGTTACTTCGATTACAGAATCGTGGCTCTGTGGTTGTTCTTCATATACCTGCATGTATTACAGATATTAGGAAACGCTAACTTTTGTTTTTGAAAACAACATATTCTTAACAAAAAGGAGTTACTTACATTTGTGTTGCAGTCGCCACAAGCTGAAATATCATGGACTGGAATAGCAAGATTTGCTAGTCTTTCGGGACTTTCTCTCATAAAAACAAAGTTTTGATTAACATGGTCTTCGATTACACTCAATTGAAGCTAATAAAAAAGTATTATTATTAAGATTTTTTTTGTCTGTATAAGTGGTGGTGTGTACCTACATATGAAATAAAACTAAATACTTTTAAATGACTTATAATATTTGAAGATTCCACACAGGGTAAATGCGATATTTGTTCATCTTCCATGGAGAGACTGTGGCTTATTGAAGGCTGAATAAAGAATTCTTTTCTTTGCTCTATTAGTGAATCGCTCCCAATGTGGCTATCTTCATAAATCTATTAAAAAGCTTATTAGTATTCTTATCTCAAATTTAACTAAGAAGGTACCATCATTGCTGGATAAGTAGACTGGTTGAGTCTGGTATTCTCAACATAGCTCTCAGTATTTCCAACCTGATTACTTCCACTTGTGTTTACACTCTGCGTCTCTTGTGTTACAGAAGAAGTATCCTCAATCAGATCCTCTTCGTTTATCTATAATAAACCTTATGAGTAGTTCTATTTGAGCTTTGATAATGAAAATACCCTCATTACTGAATGACTTAGTACATTTGTAAAACCCACTTCATTTTCATTTGTATATGTGTTGCCTCTCTAAGAAGAAATATTATGAAAGAAAAATATGAAGTATGTTTTAAGACTTGCCGTATAAAGATTCTCATCAGTGACGGGACTTTGTAGAGGTATAGTAATGTCGGTAATCCTTCCCCAATGTTGTCATGGTCAGTCTTCTTTGTTTTAAGCAATGTAGGTAGGTAGTTGTGAGAAATATTGATAATATTATACTTACTATAGACTTGAACAGCAATCCTCACAATCAGCAAATTTATGAAATGGTAGGTTTTTAGGGTTTTGCGAATTTTGTTTTTATTAACGTCGTTTTCATTGAAATGATCCTCACATACGGTGCTGTCTACTGAAGGTATAAAACTCATCCGCCCAATAGCTTTAAGCCATTCTTTACACCAGTCATTAACTTGAGGAAACCTAATTTGCCCAATTTGGAAAAATAAAAGAAAACTTGAAAAAATGTAGCTGCGAATACACGAAATTTAATAGAAGAAATTATATCGCATCGGTTTTAATAAATTTTTAATTTTTTTATAACTTTTCAAATTGTTAAAAATTTTCCTAGCCCCCAATTTATTTTCAAATAAAATTCTTTGGCGTTGCCTGTGACAATTTAAGTGACCACTGATAATTCAACTGCAAACCAAACAAACCAGCATTGGGAAATGTTGAATTTTTTGCCTTGGAAGTTTATTTTTATAAATATTTCACTTTTATATTACTTAAAACATTATAATTAATTAGAAAACTATGAAACTTGCTTGAAAAATCCTTTTGCACGACACAATCTCCGGTTTTTTCTGCAGCACAGCACAGCGCACTTAAACACCATAATTAAAAGTCTCCGGAGTCTCGATTATATAAAATCCCATTCACAAAGTTATATATGAATTTGATACTTCACTGCTATTAAGTTAAAAACACTTTTAATTAATTATTTATCTCAAAATCTCTAAATTAACACCGTACTTTCTTTTAATGAAATCTGAAATGTCAAATAAGTGACCAGCCCATTGGCAATTTTTCCCCCCGCTCCTATGGTTTGACTGTCATTGAATTGCCTACACGCGTACACTGTATTCGCACGAAACCCCGATTCCTTATTAGTTATTTATTCAATGTTTGTGATATCAAGTATCAAGAAACAGCAGTGAGCCGAATTTTGGTCTGCTTTGATGCTGCCCTCTTGTCAGTTACAATAGCCGTAATAGAACAGGGGTAAAGCCCACCGAAGTTGATGTAGTAATTTCATGGTGGTGTGGTCGTGTCGACAGAATCTTGACATATATTCGGTTTTGGGTTAATAACTGTAGATGGTGTTAATTACGCATTATTATTGTCATTACTATGAATTTATTTGAAAACGGTGATTCGCTCGGGGTTATCTGAGACTGCCAGATAAATATATGTATATATATAAGCTCTAGAATTGTTGCCCGAATATTTATGAGAGTTGATCTTCGCACATCACTTTCTTATTTATATATTTATTATTATTGAACATATTCCAATTGCATGTTTAGCAATAATAGTGATTTTTTATGTACTCGTATATTATTTTGTTATTATATTTATAATTTTGTTTACTGTTACATAACCGTATTTAGTTGCCTGTTGTTACATAATTGTATTTGGTACTTTATATGTTGTTAGATGTGATATAAATGTATTTAGTTAAAGCTTTTTTTTGCCTGTTGATATCTAACGATTTCCTATAGTAGTACCTATTTAGCATAGTTGGCATATTTGTGATTTAGTTAAATAGTTAGTCTGGCGCTCATACAGGAGCCCTGGGTACATCAAGGCCGCATTAAAGGACTTCCCACAAAATCATGTAAGTTAATTTATAGTAATGAGCGTGAATATCCCAGGGCAGCATTGCTGCTCAACACTAATCTAAATTTTATTCCTCTTTCGCAGTTCATTTCGAGGGACGTAGTTGCAGTAGCTCTCGAGGTACAAACTCCGGGAGGTAGTCACGAGGTAGTAGTGACCTCAGTCTATTTTCCTGGAGATGCGGATACACTACCTCCTACAGAGCTAAAAAGACTCATCAGCTACTGCAAACGAAGAGGAAAGCAATTTATCGTTGGATGCGATGCGAACGCACATCACACGCTATGGGGTAGCACGGATACCAACATCAGGGGTGAGTACCTCCACGATTTTATAATATCTAATAATTTAGAGATACTAAATCGAGGTAATAAGCCAACCTTTATGAACACTATCAGACAAGAGGTACTGGACCTAACACTTGCCAGTATGTTCATAAGCACAAAAATAAGCAGGTGGCACGTATCGAACGAGATTTCCATGTCCGATCACAGACATATCAGGTTCGATATAGAAGCCGCACTTAACTCAAGTCTAGAGTACCGAATCCCTAAATTAACTAACTGGGAACTCTATCGACAACATCTTAAGGCTGTAGTTAACTCTCCCGACAGTAGCAATAGCACAACGGAGGAGTTGGACTCAGCCAATACGCAGCTACAAACGGCTGTACTCACTTCATTCGAACACAGCTGCCCTCTGAAGCAAAAGACTTGTAATCGGCAGGTACCTTGGTGGAATAGGGAACTGAGTTTGAAAAGAAAAGAAGTCAGAAAACTATTTAACAGAGCCAAGCTCTCTGGTACCTGGGGAGAATATAAAAAGGCTCTAACGGAATATAACATAGAATTAAGAAGATCTAAAAGAAGAACCTGGCGGACCTTCTGCGATGGCATAGATCAACTGCCCGCAGCTACAAGGCACCATAAGGTACTTTCGAAGGATCACACGAATGATATATGCTCACTTCAAAAAGAAGATGGGAACTATACCGAGAGTTGTGAGGAAACAGTCAGGCTCTTATTAGAAACTCACTTCCCCGACTCTACCAGTCCCGTTCAAGGAATAGTAAGTAGCTCCAGACCCAATTGAGGTGGGCAATTACAGGGTCTCTAACAGGAGTAAGAGCCTTGCCGGAAGAAACTTCACTCCTAACAAGGTTAGATGGGCCGTTGGTACGTTTAAACCCTTTAAATCTGCTGGAGGGGACGGCATCTTTCCTGCCTTACTACAGCAAGGGGTTGAAGAAATACTTGTTCCACTACAAAACATTTTTCGAGCCAGTTACGCTCTGGGGTATATTCCCCAATGCTGGAGAGACGTCAGGGTGGTATTTATACCGAAAGCAGGAAAAAGAGCTAGCTCTCTAACCAAATCGTTCCGACCCATTAGTCTCTCGTCATTTTTACTTAAATCCATGGAAAAAATCCTAGACCTACATATTCGAAGTGAAGTTTTGATTAAATCACCACTTCATTCTAAGCAATTCGCTTATCAAGCAGGCAAATCTACCGAGACTGCCATCCACACTTTGGTTAAAGACCTCGAACAAGCTCTTGAAGCAAAAGAGGTGGCCTTATGTGCATTTGCAGACATAGAAGGTACTTTTGATAACACCTCCTTCGAAGCAATTAAATCAGCTGCCGAGGACAAGGGCTTCGAGCCCCCCACGGTTAATTGGATAGACTCCATGCATAGAAGCAGGAGGATAACTACTACTATAGGAAACTGTTCAGTCACGATCACTGCAGCTAAAGGCTGCCCACAAGGAGGAGTTCTCTCTCCACTCCTATGGTCGATCGTGATTGATGATCTCTTAGAGAAGCTGACCAGTTCGGGTTTTACCGTACAAGGCTACGCGGATGACCTAGTAGTCACGATACGGGGCAAGCATGACCAAGTGATATCCGAGCTCATGCAAAAAGCCCTTTCTAAAGTCCACACTTGGTGCTTAACCCAAGGCCTGAAAAGAAGGCTGAGGCTCTGCTTCAAAAAACACAACGGCTTGCCTGTCTAGGAATAACTGGTGCCATGAGGACCTGTCCCACAGCAGCCATGGAAGCCTTACTAAACCTTCCACCCCTACATCTGCAGGTGAAAAAGGAAGCAATCTCCAGTGCTATTAGACTGCAAAAGGACTGTTTCTCCAGGGAATCTGGTTGGTCATTTAAGTATCTTAAAACAGATACGCTTTGAGCAAATGATGACAATATCTGATATAATCACACCCAAGGTGGATTTTGTAAGACCATTCGATGTGGTTTTGGTAAACCGACAGCAATGGCGTTCCACTAAACCGTCCTTTCAACAAGGATCGATGGTGTGTTATACAGACGGTTCAAAAACGAACAGTGGAGTCGGACTGGGCGTATACGGCCCCAGATGCCATATATCAAAGGCCCTGGGCTCTACCCCTACCGTATTCCAGGCCGAGGTATTGGCCATAGAAGAATGCGCCAATACCAGCATTAAAAGAGCCATAAATGGCTCAACTATTAATATTCTCTCGGACAGTCAAGCTGCCCTCAAGGCCTTAAAGTCCTACACCATCAAGTCAGGGATAGTCTGGGAGTGTCTGCAAACCCTAAAATATTTATCAAGAGGAAACAAAGTTATCCTCATGTGGGTACCTGGACATGAGGGCCATAAAGGCAACGAAATTGCTGATGGCCTAGCCAAAAGAGGAGCGGAAACTCCCTTTGTCGGACCGGAGCCATTCTGTGGCACCTCAAAGTGCTACCTCAAAGCTGCCCTAAATAACTGGGAGAACAAACAAAAATCCCTATACTGGGAAAGGCTACAAGGACTTCGTCAGGCAAAAAAGTTTATCGACACCTCTGGAGGAAAAACAAAAGAACTATTACTCCTCAAGAAAACAGAGCTCAAAATAATTACAGAACTCTTCTCAGGCCATTGCCCCTTGAGGTATCACCTTAACAAGATGGGCTTGGCTGAGACTTCATCCTGCCGCTTTTGCCAGGATGCTCATGAAACCTCGGAGCACCTGCTCTGCAACTGCGAAGCATTGACCAGGCGGAGACTACTCCATCTCGAACATGCTTTTCCTACACCTAACTACGTACGGAACCTCAATCCCAGAAGGATCCTAGACTTTATTAACAGTCTGAACCTAGAAAGGGAATAAATTCAACGGGGACTCACAATAGATATTTTATGTCGCGGTGATTGCGAGGCTGACGCCTACACACCCCTCTACGAATCTAATCTAATCCAGTTAAATAGTTGATGGAGATTCTACATAATTAGTTCGCCGTTGCATCATTTTGTAATTTCTACTACTTCTCCTTATTGTTTATTAATTACATTCCATTACTGTTATCAATTCGTTTAGGCCGGGTGGATCTAAGAAACAAAATACTTAGCCTTAATT
Organism: Dioctria linearis; assembly: GCA_963930735.1. NCBI lineage: Eukaryota > Metazoa > Arthropoda > Insecta > Diptera > Asilidae > Dioctria > Dioctria linearis. The sequence continues at coordinate 75,926,903 of OZ005740.1, read as the reverse complement.
TTCGGAGAACTCCTCAAAAATTTAATCATATTTATAGTTTTCGTTTGTGAGCAGTAGAAAATTTCTGTTTCACACATTTATGTATGTATGTAAGTATGTTCATAGATATGAAGGTATGTACGGAACCAATGACATTTTTGAATCTTCTAAAATCTGCTGTATTAGACCTTATTTCAGGCAAACGTTTTATAACCCAATGTGGGGTGAACATTACCTGTTTATGAATTGTTCTAGGGAGATTGGATATGTTTTGCATAAAAAAGACTACGGCTCTATAACAACGGAGTTTCCTATGCAAAGGACATGGTCTGGTCCTGTCTGTTTCAAAAAGTGTTTGGATGAGGTAGGCGTTAACGTATCAGTGGGTTCAACAGTAATGTACTTGCAGATTTTGTCTTCGTCATCGTTCCAATCGGATACCGTGTAAAACGAAGGAGAATTGCTCCGCAGCAAACTCAATAAAAATTGATAAATCAATGTACATATGTATGTATAAATGTATGATGTATGGTCCATGTAGGACTATGGGAGGCGAGCGAACCACATTTTATCTGAAGGATTTGTTGCTGATTTTACGGAATTGAATCGACGATTTTACGCCTCATATTTCTGATTACTTCAAATTGTTTTTTCTGTTGCCGTTTAATATGGAAACACTCCCATAGTAATTTGAGATTTCGTCGGCATTCAACTGAAAATGTCTAAAAATATGACTTGCAGTGGGTAAAATTACCTACGTGAGCACTAAAACCAGGGATAAGATCAGAAGTTATTTTGTACACCGATAAGTTGGTAATCACTTGATATCCTTTAAAATCGATTTAATTAATTACTGCTCCCACGCAAAATCTCTTCTAAATAAAGGAAGCTCATTAGTTTGCCATTTTGGAGTAAAATTTTAGCATAACATATGCAATACTCAAGGGTAATATATATTACTTGTGCACGGTATTATGATAAAAGCATAATCATTTAGTTGTAAGTGTAGTAAATTAATTTTAAAATACACATATTTCAGGCTGATGTATGTATTTTTATATACTGAAATTACTTTTACATAATTTTAAATTTCATTCTTTAGGATAAAGCAATTCCAAGATTTATTCACCTACTTCTCGTTTTTTCCTGTGTCACCATTGGGAGCATATGGATTCCACATAGCTTCTCCATCTCACTCTGTTCTGGATCATCCTTCTGGCCAAGTTTTTCCATTTTGATTTATTTTTTTATTTTCCGTCCTTCTAAATGCAATTCTGGGTCGTGTTACACTGCTAAATTCTGTATGATAATGCCTGACAAGTACTTCTTTGTGTAGGCCTTCTGAGAATTTTTCCTATCCCATTTCATTTTCTTTGTTTTATCTAGACCGCCATGGCTTTTAGTGTGTACCGATTTTTTTTTTGTTTTTTGTTTTGTTTAAGGCAGGGGACAGGTGACCGTATCCCAAAGCACGGATGCCAAAGTGGCCCATTGTGCTGGTCCTGCTGGAAGGCCATCCACCAAAACCTTCCTGCTTTGATGAAGCGCATCAGGTCTTGGTGAGGCAGGTTTTGCAGCTCATCCACAGGTAGAAGGGCAGACCCTAGATTATCCAGCCTGCACCGGGCGAAGGCCGGACACGCAACCAAAAAGTGTTCGGTAGTCTCGGGCACTCCCTCCAGGCAGGACAGACACTCAGGGCTGACAACAACTCCCATCCCTGTTAGATGAGCGCGAAGTGAGCTGTGGCGGGTAATGATGTCAACCACAGTTCTACATTGTTTCGTTTCGAGCCCCATGAGAAAATCGGAGATATTCCGCCATTGGGCCCATCAAGAAATAGTTTTGCACACCTGCAGGTATTCAGGTTCGCTCATCTCGGCTGATGCTTTCTGCGAACATCCGCTTCACAACCTATGTTTCATTTCCATAGTAGAATTGATTTCACGAATGAGTTGAATACCGAAATAGTTAAAATTCTCTATGACAGTGCTGCCGATGGTTATCTGGATGGTATTTGTCAAGTTTATTCCCCTGTATTTTAATTTTTGTTTATCTGTTCTTACACACCAGCCTCTTCTGCACATGCTTCTGGAATATTAATCAGTGAGTGGGCTAGTCCGGTGATGTCATCTGTGTAGTTCCTTCCTACCAGGAAAATGCTATTACTTAGTTGGTTAATATTTATTCCAGGATAGGCTGTAGGATATCTGCTCTAATACACATACTTGTTTTCAGTAGTTCTTCCGGGATTCCGTCGCACCTTCAGTTTTATTGCTCCTAAGTTTGATGATTACTGTGGTTGGTTCTCTTCTGGAGGATTCTGGCTGACTCGACTGTTTAAGGTTGCTACTTCGGATAGGAAAGGTATACGCGTTAAAATTAATTTATCAGTCCTTACAGTATCAGCAAATGTCTTGCTTCTGAATAAATCATATGAAGACTATCCTGAATTTGTGAAAAATTGTAACAAAATGTCTGTATAGTAACCTTAACGAAGAGTTTATCTTCAATCGTTTAAATCTTTTGACCGACATGCGTAACCTTCAATGCCTCGCAACCTTGAGATCAGTGCTGACTACTTATTTCACAGAGAAATTAAACAGTAGTAGTTTTGTTTATACTGAGATTGTTGGGACGTCTGTCCTAAATTACTCCTTGATTTATTTATTCTGACTGGCTTTGCTACGAAAGTTTTAGTTTTCCCCAAAGTGTTCGGTAAACACATTGCTCTGAAGGTCTCACAGGTTTTTAGGTCTTTCTTGTTAGAATTTTCACTCTCCAGCTCATTATTTCCAGTTTCCCGCGAGCAAGTTAAGGAACTAAAATAACGAGACAGTTATGGTACCAAATCGATAGCATGCAATCATTTTATTAGTGTTTATCTGAAAACGGTGAAAAGTTCAAGAGTCTGTCAGTTTATGAACCAATAGAAACTAAAAGACAAGCCCCACATTAAAATAGTTGAAAGATACTAAGAGACGAATTATGGGGATGATATTTTGAATTTCGATTTCCCAAGAAAACCTACACAAATCTGTTTCTTAAATATTGTTTACGAAATAATAACACAAAGAGATTAAAAAGAAGAACGACGCATTATCACTGATGATCCACTATAATCCTCCAGAATCTTCGATCAGAAATATATGAAGCGATGACTCATCCCACCCTGTTCTGATGTACAGTACGGATGACCTTGTTCGTGAATCTCTAAGTGTTATTCAAATAAAATATGTATGTTACCGACCTAATAAAAAGAGAAACACATTTTTAATTTTCAATTTATTAATAAATATAAACGCAATAACCCAAGATTTATAGTCTCGCGCTCTACCTACTAAGCTATGCTGGTTCCGAACGATTGCAACTTAGAAATATTTATGTTATATGGTGCTCGCCGCACAGAAGGAGGAAACCGCAGTTATTTGGAAAGAAGATGTACTTGGGTAGCATATTCTCTAATATCATGTTACACGTCCTCGATCTTTTGTTTTATTCGCATTAATAGAACGGCGCTTTGTCGATGTGTTTGATCTTGCAATTTGATAATATTATCAGATTTTTTAAAATATTTCGTTAACTGTACAAGCTACAAGCAGTGGCGCACCGAGGAGGGGGACGAACGGGACCGGTCCCAAAAAGTCAGTTTTTTTTTAAATAATTTACAAATTATGTATAAAATGTAATTACAAAGTCCCATAAAATTAAATAAAACGTTTAAATATACAATAGCAGTACTTAAGAGCTCAGATGGGCGCAGGACGCGACTTTAGAGTCCTATTTTTCCGACTCCTTTGGACTTGGGACACATATGGTCCCCCTCCAAAGCCAAATCCTGGGTGCGTTACTGGGTACAAGGCCCAAATCTTGTAGGTATTCCGACAATTATACTTTACATCCTTTATATAATTTATATACAAACGGAATGGCAAATTTAGTATACCCTTATAGATTTCACCTAGGATATAAATACTACGTTTCAAAAAGCAAATTAACCTTTTATAAAATATACGCAACTCTATTTTGGAACGCGTTTGCTATATCTTCTAGCATTACGTTACAAAACATAACAAATTTTCTAACTAAATTATAACTGTAATTACTGATTTTATTTTTTTGCATTTTTAACCATTCGTATAAATGTATTATTTTCCTCCGATCTTCAAATTTAAAAGGGTAAATATTTGGCCAGGAGTTACACCATCTACGAAAGCAAAAGTTGTTACAGTTAATCATGTTCTGTAAGTTCCTTCTCCGACAAACGAATTTATTATAAATTTTGGTACAGAATTAAAATTGGTTATGCTTTAGTTATTCAGAAATCGTTTTGTGCTCCTAAACATTTTTTCAGGTTTCCAAAAAAACAAAATCAAGAAGGATCATCTTAGGATTCGAAGGAAATGTATTCACCCAAAACGAAATGCGTACTACAAAATTTTTAATACAAATCGGTCTTTTCAGGACTACCAAAAGTATACAAAGAGTAATAGAGATGTAAATAGTGAATACACTTTAAATAGTATACTTAACCCTTAACTCACATCGTTATTTTTATATACACGACTAATACCGTGGGACTAAAAATTACCCCAATAGGAAAACCTAAAAAAAATTTATTAAAATAGCAAATATTTTTTAATGTGTGACCTAAATAGAAACTTTACTTTACATACTACCATGCAGAATACAAATAAAACGAAAAATATATTTAGAAACTCTTTATTTAAAAAAAAAACTGTAAACTTAACTTTTTCTTAACTTTAGTAACAGCCTACGCAACATGATAGATATCCCAATTTATCCACTGAATGTTTCTTGCATACAAATTTTTCACATTTGTCACCATATTTTGTGCATTTACTGTCATCTTTCCAACTGTAAATATGACAACGTCTCGATTTTGATTTTTCTGGAGGTGGTCCTTCAATTTCTTGGGATGTAGAAAGAACTGGTTCCCGGGACAGTGTTGATGACTGCAATTTCCTTTTCATGATGTGAGGATTGATCAGTGCAAGCCCGAGATCTATGATAAATTCACGTCGCAAAATTTTCTTATGGACGTTGCTGGCTTTCCAAATCACGAAACAATTTACTACTGAAATATTCACTATAGTACCAAATATTACCATTGGCCAACGTCTAGTTCCTCTTATCACTGAAAATATTACGCATTTCTGATCCGGAGATTCAACGCCACCCTTAGTTGAATTATTAAACGCAATAATCTCTGGTTTTTGCGTTCGCGAATCATTTTAAATTTCGTGGTGCATTAAAGAAATTAGAACTACTGAATAGCTCTTACGTAATATACAATGGTTTTTCTGAAGTAAAGCCATAAACTGAAGAAACATCCTGTCTATCTTTCCTGTGAAGAAACTCTTTAGGCAGCTCTCTTTTGTTTTTTCTTAGAGTCCCAACATATGTCAAGCCTTTTTCCTTGAACTCGTTAATTAATTCGACACCAATTATCGGCTGTGATATTTCTATAAGAATTGAAAAGAGGTTCTGCTAGTTTCAGTACAATTTGCCTTGGAATAGACAAGTTTGAGGTTCTCGGCTCATTTGATTTCACAGAATATATGAACGCAACATTATAAATGATCTGGTCAAACAATTCTGAATTAGGCGCCAAACGATTAACTCCTTTTCTCGCTTCTCGCGTTTCGTCATCATCAAATCTAAGACAGACCAGTAGAAATAAAAATCTACTCTTACTCATAGTAATTCGGAATATATCTCTACCTGTTCCGTCCGTATTCCAAAGAGAGGAGACATCTTCGTGATTGGACTTGAAAATTGATGTCAAAAACTTAAGCCCCAAATAGACTTCAACTCAACTTCATTTGTAGCATGAGTGTAACTTTGGCTGGTCACCCACGATGAACTGTTTTTACGCAGGCTATCTTTTCATTGGTGAATGAAACAATCATGTCGATAATTTCTTTAGTAAAAAGTACCTCTTAAGCCTCGAGTGGATTCATGTTCTCCTTCCGTACAGCGGGTCCTTTTATTCTTAGTATATGGCGAACCAGGCTATGAGCTCGAGCTCTGGAAACTAGTGATGCCAGTTTCGACCACTTAAAACCATTCTTTCCGGCGTAAAAAGCAAGTTGGGACAAAGGTACATCAACATCTGTACTTATAACACTCTCATCATCACTCATGCACTCCATTCGCACGGTATACCTACCAACATACAGTGCACATCATATTTCATTTTCTTTGTGCATATGATAATGCACATAAAATAAGTTGCATTCTTTCACGTACGGTCTTGGATCGTCGCGACGTGAGAAACCAAAAAAAAGAAAAAAAGCTTTTCACGAATATCTGGGTACCTGGGGGCAGCAAGCCCAAACTTCGGGGAGTTGTCTTTTTAATCCGCCGAGTGGAAGTTCGTGAGTAAAAGGAAAATTTTTTTGAAACCAAAATTGAAGCGTAAAAGTTAATTAATAAAGAAGGAAAAAAATTTTGATACGAAAATTGAAGTGTACAAGTTAATTAATAAAGAAGGAAAATTGTTTGAAACGAAAATTGAAGCGTACAAGTTAATTAATAAAGAAAGAAAATTTCAAGAAATGAAAATTAATGTGAACAAATTATTAACAAAATTGAAGATTTTAATGAACGAAAACTGAAGTGGTTTTTAGTAATATTGGTCAAGAAAGGGATTTGAACTCAGTAAATACATATGGGTTGTGTGCTCTCTGTCAGAGCACCGCACACAGAAACCAACAACACAACAACTGGTGGCAGCAGTATTTCTACCCAATAGAATCAAATCAGTGCAATAAATGAAGGTTAATTAAATTATTTCAAAAATAAAATTAATAAAAGTCTGCAACACTACAACAACCAATAGCAGCGGTGTACCCAAATCAGTGCCAATAGAATCAATTAGCTAAATAAAAATACAACAAAGGTCCAATTAATAAAATTAATAAAAATTCGCCAGACAACAACTGGTAACAGCGGTAACCGGAGAAAATTAAAAAGAAAAAAATAATTGGTTTAGAAAAACCTTTCAAAATATATATATATATATATATATATATACATATAATTTTACACATTTTTGGACTCAGCGATACAAACTTACAAAATCAGTGCAAATAAATAAAAAGTAAATAAATATATAAAGCTTATAATAAAAGAAAAACAAAATAGTAACAAAAAAGAAATAAGCCCGGGTACCCCAAAAAATGGGTGCTTAGAGGAACAATTAAATATATATGTATATATAACATATATAAAATAAAAAGTTTAGAGCCAATCTGCTCCAACGAGGGAATATAGCGAGGCTCCATCCTGCTTTCAAATAAGACGAAATATAGAAAAAAGACACCCAGTAATCGTCACCCGGGACGTGTGACGTGACATTCACCAGCCCAATCAACAACTGCAGAAAGCCTTTGCCAAGACATCTGATAAAGAAAATTCTAGTTACACACCGGACAACTACATATTGAAATCACGAAATCAGAGGGATATTAAAAGAATATCATAGTACCAACAAAAAATACAGAACTCCTGAATTTATTTCCGGTAAAGTCCGAAATTGGAAGAGTACTGGGCAGACTTTGAAGAAACAGCATCCATTATCCAAAATCATGAAGATTTCGACGAAACTCATGAATATTTTAAACAATCATGCTCTGATAAGACAGAGGATTATTACAACCTAATCAAAGCAACACTGTCTGATTGGTTGAAATCCATTTCAACTCATGGGGATAACACAAATAACCCATTTTACATCGCACCTTCCAAAAATTCACAAAAAGCAGTATAGATAGATAATCAGAACAACGCAGACCAAAACCAAGAAAATTTAGTACAATTTCGGGTACAGGAGGATAGACAAAAAACAATATCACATATTATCCAGTCTATCAATCGTAATTCGCTACCAACTGCAAGCCAGGCATATTTAACTCAAAAACTATATTAGCTGCATGGGTATTGGGATGATTTCAAAACAAATCATACTGAAGTAATTTCAAATGCTGGCCCTACGGACAAGGGCAGCGATTACTTCACGAAAGATTTCTATGTAAATATGGAATCATCATATTCAAATACTATAATTGCGCTACAAGAACAGAATCTTTAAGATCTTCAAGACAAAAGTGTTGTAAAAGTCAGAGTTTCTTAAACGTCACGTGTTTCTAAACTCAGCCTTAAGAATTTTTCTTTAAAGACAATCCAGGGCGATCCGAATGCACTTGATTACCTTGATATACATATATATGTGTGCGTTGAGCATGATTTCTGTATACTTTTTCTGTCTTTTGTTTACTGTCATTAGGATCGCGCGGATTTTTTGAATTTAGTTATTTCGATATTTTGACAATTTGGTGAAAAATTATTAATTTAACGGTGCAAATAAATACGGTAAGCGATGCTGTCGAAATTGATGACAACAAATTGTTTTAATAGGTTGGAATTCGTTGGCGGATTATTGTATTACCGGAAATTATTGGTGAGCAGCCTCCAGTTGAAGAAATGGCGGGGCAATTTTGGGACGAGAAGAAAATAAAATTGTTTATCACCCTTAGGTTAGAGCATGATGTAGATTTTTCTCGTCCGATTAGTAAGAAATGTAAGCTCTGGCAAAAAATAGCAACCGAATTCAATCGAAAAGGATACAGAGCTACGAGCAAAGACCTGGAGAAAAAATTTAATAAACTGAAACAAACATATATACGAAATAACGAACGATCAAAGAAAACAGGAAAAGCATCTTCATCGTGGTGTTATTTTGAAATATTTGATCGGGCACTCGGAACAAAAGCTAATGCTCAACCTTCGGCTGGCGTTATAGGAGACATCATTGATGGCAATAGCCGCTCATCTTTAGCTTCCTCCAGTTCTGGGATGCGTCCTACCCCCGAGAAAAGGAAGAAAGCACACACGGAGGAATTACTTGAATTTAAAAAGCAGAAATTCCAGTGGCAGAGGGAGAAAATGGAGGCTTTGGAAAAGCTTGAGCACAAAAAGATACAAATGATACAAAACCTCACGGAAGTCTTAAAAAATAACAAATAAGTCCGCCATATTAATTTTAGTTTTGATTTAATTTACATGTAATTTGAGTTTTAATTTATTTTATTTAAAATAAAACAAATAACACTATCAAAAATGTCTGTTCTTTTATTTAATTATAATTATGAACGAATACCAGAAAAATATTGTGTTAGATGTTCTCTTTTACCTATCACAGCTCTCGTTTCCGCATCATTCATTCATTCCGGTGCATTGGTATTATCCTCGAAAGTGTTAGCATCTTCAACATCGTAGTTGTCTATAATTTCATCATCCTCTTGATGAAGAAGTATGAAATTATGTAGGATGCATGCTGTCATTGCAATAAATTTCAAATTTTCTAATTTTCTGATTTCTAAATACTTTAAACGTCTAGAGATACCTTTTAGTCTTCCGAAGGCCTGCTCGATAGCAACTTCTGTGCTGCTTAGCTTCCTATTAAATTTTTTCTTTTTTGCGCTGAAATCTCCATCGTGTCTGTGAGGAGTTAATAAAAACCATGCTATGGGGTATGCCGAATCACCCAAGATGTGAAATTCTGGGAATAAAGGATTTTCTTCGGCAAGTTTTTTTATATAAGGTGCTATTTCTCCAGACGCGAGCATCATGCACACTCCCTGGCCAGCCAATGTAAATGTCGGTAAATATCATTTTAGAGTTGGACGTAGACTGTAGTTGAACGGAGGGCTGCCCATGTCTGTTGTAATAACTGTTATCTGTTGTTGGTTCGGTTATAACAATATGTGTTCCATCGACGTAGGAAACAACATTAGGAAAGGAATTGTTCTCTCTGAGTAGATTGAATGCATCAACTTTTTTTTTAAGATCTCTTTCTGGCCATTTAATGAACTCTTTTCTTTTATTGTACATCATCTCGCATATTTTTATCACAATTCTTTGAGCCATCTCTCTCTCAAAATTGCAACGGTCACCGACTTGCCTGCAGGTTTCTATGTTGGCCAAGTTCGAAAGGGTAGCCAGCAAACACCTGTCAAACTCACATTTAGGTCGTCCAGTACGCCGTAGTTCCCAGTGACTGCCGACTTACTAACAAGCGCTGAGGTCAAGAATAAGCAAGCCAGCAATATTAAAATTTCGTTTTCTCGTAAAGGTTACCTGGAAACTCCATCTATTCATTCTAAAGTGGCTTCTAAAATCCTCCAGACTGTAAAAAGGTACAACATTTGTAACAAAACCTTCGACTTTTTGTGTTTCGACTCGTAATTCAATTTCTTCGTCAGAATCTGAAGAGCTACTTTCATCTAACAGAAGTGTTTTCATTTCTTCCATATTCGATTCCTCCAAAATAATTTCATACAATTCAGAACAGTTTATAATCTGATTAACTTTTAATTTTTATACAAGATACAATAACTGTCAAAACGATATGCGCTGTCAAGTGTTGTAAAACTCAGTCTCAATCACATTCAGATGGTTCTGTTGACAGCTGCCTGACCTGCAGAAAAATTTTTAGTTTAGCAACACGCCCTAGTTTATAATTAATTTTCATTATATATCAAAGAAAGAGAAAATTTACATTTGGGAATTGGTTTTCAGTGTATTTTGTTTGTCTGTAATCGTCTTGTTTTGTATACGTGCTATGTGCTATAATAATGTGGTATATTGGTTTAAGTATTTTTGAACTTTTTGTTATTCATTAAAATTGAAACGATTAATAAATTTGATGCAATATTTTAGCCAGTACTACTAATACAGAAACTAAAGCGGCTCCATGTGAAAGATGTTGAATGAGGAAGTAAAATCTAATACATACACAGATAAGTATAAAGTTTGTTGTTTTAAAACTAATTTTCTTTGTGCGTTTATTGCAGGCTCTTCTTCGAGGTGCTCTTCACGGAACAGTTATTGTTGGTGAGAATGTCAGATTCCTTGAACCAGCTTGGCTTGAAAAGTGCAAATCAAATTGTTTTCTTGAAATTCGGCAAGAAGAAACAAAAACTCAGGAAAACTGTTTTCATAAAAATCAGAAATACCCTCACCATAAATGCGACACACAATGTCCTCTATCTTTGGCATAGGCAATGCAATATTTATCGATACTCGCTTGAAATATTCACCACATCAGTAGGAAATGTAGCATCCGGACTTCTTATACCCACAGGAGAAACATTGAATTCCCTAAGATATAAGTGTTTCCTTAAATCATTACCCCAATCACTTCCACCGACCTCAGCTGTTGCGAAGCGGCATACTTTTGCGCTTATCATGAAGTATAACAATCGCTTGGCACATCTATTTATCCTTAAAAATTTGCTGGCGCCGGCTAATTGCGGAGAAGAATCAGTGACCCACACAGAGAAACAAGCACCATCGAAACTTATAAGATTAATTTCGTGCGAATGCAGACAGCTTGAAATTGTTAAACAGCAGAATTGAAGGATTCAATGATCTGCCAAACTTACACTGGACATACATAGGTATTTGTGATAATTGTGCACACTGGAAAAGGTTTTGAAGAAGCGGAAGTCCCAACCTCTCCGAAATTCCCGTCCTGCAATATAGAGTTAACACCTATAAAGTAATTTTACTAGTTTTCTTTTATGCGTGTTTAAATGTAGGATTAAAATTTGTTTCCTTTTGTAATTATATGGCTCTTCCATTCGTTATTCTATTAATGTACTTTCGGTAAATAATTCATTTTTTTAATATTGGTTGCTTAAAACTTCTGCTAAAATCAGCTGGTTACGTAATTTGTACCATAAAGGATATTACAATTTCCAGCCTGAAATTATAACATTGATTATTAGCTAAACCAAACTCACTAAATATCAAATTAAAATATTTGAATTATATTAAAATTATGTTATCCTGACGTGAAGTTAAACTCCAGCGGCGAGCTTTATTTTGGACTTTTTCTACGTCTCAGCTATTATTATTCCAGTCATGCTCCCGTTTTACAGTAAAAAGTCATAAATAACCTAGACTCATACGATACTTCCCAGCTCGAACCATTAAACTTTTAGCAGATGTTGCGACTTGTTACAACTTTTAAGAAATTCATGAAGAAATGTCGTAACCACACATAGTTAAAGTCATAAGTGCTTGAGGCCCCACTTCGACGACGGAGCTCAACAATAGCGCACAGGTACAATGTACTTTTCAATAACAGGTAAGGAAGCCAAGCTTCTCAATTTTGACTATGGAAGAATATTTCTGTACTGTCTCAAACAAGAGTTGATCTTCAGGGGCATAAGATGATGCTAGCAAGTAGCATGTAAGATGTCAGCTTATAATGGTCTCCAGTTTTCAAAGCTTGTCACCTCTTCTCACCTAAACTAGTACACTTTTGTTTTTTTTTATGAGACTAATAAACCAGGCCGGGAGACTACTTCAAAAGACCTCAGTATTGTTCCTTTAAGAGCAGAATTGTCTTGTAGCGAAATGTTTTTGGAGTATTTTATGCACGTCCTTAAGATTCTTGTGTGCTTCCATTGTAGATAAACTTTTACAGACAACAGCATTGAGAAAAATTTCATCATTAGTTTTACAATATGCAGTGTTTTGGGAAAAATAGTAGCATTATGGATCGGTAAGTTCTCCCCCTTCATTATTTAATAAGAATGGGAGTTTATTAAATCTTTATGCTATACGTAGTGTACATATTATACTGCGATGTAATTCAAGGATTCTTTTTGGTATTCTCTGGTATGAAAAGTTCGATTATTTCGTTTTTATATAATTTTTTTTTGTATTTCGTTAGGCAACGTTTCGCTTCAGGTTTGACCCATTATCAGGTATGTGATAAATTAACAAGAAGGAATATTTTTTTAGATTTAGTACATGTTTAAGCTTATTAAACTAAAAGATGAAAGATGGAAAATAAAATAATTTAAGAGCAGAGAGTAAAAATATAATTTGAAAATCCTTACAGGGATTACTGCAGAAATTCGTTAAAATGAAAGACGGAACACATTAAAATATAAAAATATAAGGAATAAAATGTGGGTAAAAATTATATGAAAAACAGATGATGAGATAGAGAGCATGAAAATATAAAATCTAAAATATCTAAAAAATCTAAAAATACAAAAAAAAAATAGAAAAAAACGTAAAAGAACATAAAAAATCTAAAAATCTAAAATATTTTTCAAATCTAAAAATCTACAAGAATGTATTTACGGAGAATAGTGAAACTTACATTAGGAGCATTGGCGATGAAGGGAGAAGATCTTTCAGAGAAAATTATCACTCACACATAAATTGACAAATGTGTATAGACACACGTTAAACACTATTGTACCTTAACAAATAGGCAAAATGATAAATAAATAAAAATAAGCAAAAATTATCATACACAAAAATAAATTAATAAGAAAATAAAACGTCTACGAGTCATAAAAATAAAAATAATATCAAAGGTCACAGAAACTATAACTAGTGGGTTCGACAACAAAACTTCTATTGCGTAAGCAGACTCATATATAAAAATGAAATAATCGATCTTTTCATACCGGAGAATCCCAAAAAGAATCCTTGAATTACCTCGTAAAAATTGATCACCCGGTAAAAAAAAATTACTACAATTATACTACGAAACTGTATAAGGGCTAAACATTAAGTTTAGGCCAAAACTAGAGTTTGAGGTAGAACTGTGCAACCGCCTATAAGTGGTCAACATAAATTAGTAGAGCAGAATTTATTAAGGTGGGTGTAGTCCAGCGCAGCTTAAATTTTTATAATAGTTAATTTTCTTACAAGAGCTAATGGTATGTCTGAATTGCGACTATTGCTGCTTTACTTCAATTACTAAGCTAAGCACAACTACATCAATTATATTTGTTAGGAGAGAATCAAGTTATTTCTTCTTATAAATTATTTTTTTCCATCTGGTAAGCTAAATATATTTGCCAGTTGCACTCAGGACAGCCTGAACAGAAAACTAAGTATTCAAAATTAAATTTGCTTTGGCATAAATTATCCTTAATAACTATCAACAAATGAATCCGTTTGCTTAATATAAGCCTCGCAATCTGCTATCAATTGTAAGCGACATTAATGTTGTTCGCATGCGAAGAAAGTTGTTTTGATTACATAAAAATATTCGCAGGATAATAGACTTGCTAAGTCCCCTACGTCTGTTCCATAATCCGTCCAATTTTTGAAATACCGGTACCAGTAGCCGTCTAAAAATGAATCGTGTAATTTCGACATTTAATTTTGTTAGGACTGCCATACTATATCGTAGTACAGTCTTGTGATTTAATTGTACACACTCGCACGCTGAAGATAAACGTTAATACCGTGCAAATGCAAGACTCGATTTAAGCAAACAGCAGTGCACCTCAACCCAATCCGAAGCCAAAGCAAAAAAATTTAATTTAAGATATTTCATAGGAGGCATAACAAAATTGACAGCGACGTAATCGGTGATGTCGAGGAACGCAAAAAAATTTTACGGAAGAGGGGGAGTGGAATGAAGGAAGGAGTTCAATTGTTCCTGGAAGGATATTGAGTCTTCTACAAGCCCAATAACAATTACATATAAGTGGACTTATACATTCCGAGCAACATCTTACAAGTTATTAATAAATCAACTAAAGGGCAAAGGGCCTAATATAAAGCTTTAAACTGTCCCTCTTTAAAGTTCTGAGAATAGAATATTATAGAGTTTTTTTTCATTGTTTCTGAAAATTACTAAACAATCAGATGATATATATGGAACATAAACAAGGTAATCCACTCCATCCGTATTTAACAATTTGTTAATAAAAAAGTTTTTCCAGGAATTTGAGTTAAAAAAACCAAAATACAAATCGAGCAGAGATCAGTGAAACATTCTGGATATGGTTTCGATGGAATGGGTGTCTGTGTTACAGTATCTAGAAGAAAAGATGACATAAAACCAAATATACAATTGCCAATAAAGATAAATAAGTACATATTTCCTATTGAACAATGATGGTAAGCTCTTAAGTACTGCATTTTGACTCATACATATTTGTTAAAATGGCATTTTTCAAAGACCCGCTGTGTGCTGCCTGGTTAGTATTTGATACCGCTTAAATCTTATTTGTGTTGAAGAAACATATTATATGTAAGTAGAAATGTGCAGCCAATAAAATTATATTCAATCTTCTTCATACCAACATCGCTTCTGTCTTAATGACCATCTCCTAGGTTCTTTGTTTGATATTCGGTCAAGCCAGCGAATTTCAAAGTCTTTCCCGGAAATTCCAATCACAACAGGTGCAATCCGCGTCTTTGAATTAAATAACCTACCCTAAACTAGGATTTTATTACAAAATTACTTTTTGTAAAAAGTGCTCTAAAAAATGACACATCATGCACACCGCTGAATACGGAAACCTTCCTAGTACCTCACTATAGTACTGCGGTGGCTAAAACAAATCGACTTACGGCGCTGGATGTTTTTGTTTTCGTTTAATTTGAACTAAGCTTCTTATGGCGTTGTATGTTTTTTCTTCTTATCAGTTTAGTTTTAAGATGACCCCCCCCACCCAATTTCCATCCAAGATCCGCCACTGTCTCTACGTTGACGCATTCTCAGACAGTGTCCAAATATATAGTGAAAAACAAAATGTTTGTATGGCAGCCCCATTACTCCATTTGTCCCATATTCGAGATAAGTTTACTTTTTTTAATAAAGCTCGTGTGAAAAATTTCAGTTCTCTACGTACACTTGCCCTTGAACTATCGCGCGGACATTTATGCACATAAAATAAATGTTCCTTCAACCGTTCATATAGTAAAACAAAAATCATTTTCAATTATAATAAGTTTTAATACTTACCTACAAATAATTTGTATGTGAGGTATTTCTTTTACGATTGGTCGACAGGTATCCCGGAAGAGAGAAGTTTTGTTCAGATATTAAGCAAACAAGATAAAACCTATAAACTCGTCGTCGAGACATTGGTTCAGCCTAAAACCCCAATGCCAACAGATGTAACGAAAGACAGAAAATTGATGAAATCGTGCAAAAAATCTCGCTAACTATTTTCATTAAGGAAATAAGATCCATTTTGGAGTTCAGCAATTTATAAGCACCCTACAGTTCTTCTGGCCACTCGTATCTTATTTGGCGCTAGCAGGTCAAAATATAGCTTACTTCAGTCCACTTGTCATTCGCACTTCTACTGTCGTTCGTCGCCATTTTAACTTCATCTACTTTCGACTGCCGTGGAGAGCCCAGCGTAAACGTCGGAATCAAAATCAAGTTTTTTTATCTAGCTCGTTATTTGTAATCAATAAATTAAAGACCTGTACTTGAACGAAATCTATTTTATTTAAATTTTAAAGTAAACAGAGCAATCAAAGTTTTTTTATTGGGTTTGGAAAGTCAGCAGTACATTCGCCACGGTTTCTTAATTCATAAACTCATCTACGACAATAACCAAAGAGCTTCCACAAACACAGCAGCTGCAGCCTAGTCATTGGCATAACTACTAATCATGAGGTCGAAAGAAGCGCATCAGCTATGTAATCACGGAGTACCAAGAAGATCCCAATGGGAAAAATTGTCAGGCCTTCCAATGGAAGTCTTCCATGTTAGTCGCATTGAAGCTTGGTGGAAGGAATCTCAGTGGAAGATATGTACAGTCCTTCCAATGAAAGCTTGGTCTTCTTGGCGGTAGAAAAGCCTTTCTATTGCTTCCTCCTAATGACATGTAATGTTAAAAAAATGAGGCGTCCAATGAAAAGCTATGCATCTATGCCTTCTGAGTAGAGTTTCCGCTTGCATCCTATGTTGTTTGCAATTCCCGCTGGGATGTTACTCATACAGTCTGCCGAAGGGTGCAGAATGCCTGGAAAAAATTGCCACCAATTGTTTCGCTTTAACAGGTACAATTTAAAGTCCAGAAAAGAATTAGTTTTGAAGCACCGCTTGTGGAATGGACCAGAAAGATTAAAGAAATGGCAGAATATCCTTTGGAGCGACGAGTTAAACGTAAATTTCTATTGCTTTGATTGTGTTCAAAGCCTTCAAAAGCCAAAGAGAAAATTATTTCATGTACGCTTCATGAAAGTCACAGTTGCATGGCGGTAGAAATGCCTTGGAGTGTGGTTGTTTTGCGTGGGCTTTATTATTTCGCATGTTCGATACTAACTAGATACGAATATAAGCAATATTAAAGCAAGTGCCACACCAGGCCACTGGAATCCTGATCTGCTGGTTATCAGCAAGTGATTTGCATGTTGCTGAGTTTTACTGACATCACTCGATATTTTATTTTTAAAGTAATTAAGTCGTGTTAGTTTAAAATATTAAACATGAGTGAACGATTTTTTTTTTTCAAAATTAGCACAAACGAAAGTGCCTGTGATAATCAACGTGTGTAGACTACTGCAAAGAGAATAAATTGGAAAAATCTGGGAGAGAAGTTTCGTCGTAAATTGGAAAAGTTAGTACATTTTCTTGTCCAAATTTTTATTAAATTAAACGTCGTACTGAAGATTATTAGGGTTTCTGCTAATATGAAACGCTTCTTCCAATTTTTGGAATTCAAATTTGATTTCACAATTATTATTAGCATGGCTTCATTCCTCTATACACAGAATATAACCCATCGTGCACGAGGCGTTGAGCTTCCTGGCATTTACCACTTATCGTGAATGATTTCCACTGAAGATAGGTTCGTTATGAAACCGTGTAAACCGAAACCGTAAATTTTTATACGTAAAACCATGTAAATCGAAAACAAACTAAACTGTGCATAATTTAGTTATGTATTTCAACCGAAAATAAATTGATCTCTTAAAAAAACATAAAAATAACGGTCTGTTCATAAAATGACAAAAATAATAGTAGTATATGTAATTCATTTTACATTAAGAAACAAGAAATATAAATTAAAAAATCTAGCCGAAAATTTAATTACTGTTATCACTTTAGTAGACTATTAATCAATGCTTCCTGATTGATATGATATCACTTTCAGCTTGATGAGATTTAAGTTCGATGTTAGATAAATTAGAAGCAAATTCAGATCGGCAAACCTTTGCAATGAAATCCGTAATTAAAAAGCGTGTCTTATATGTATTTTTTGGTCAAATCTTTATACTCCTGCTCATATTGAGTTAAGCGTTTATCAGTTTCTAAATGAAATAGGAGAACTCGGCCATTTTGTTAGAAATAATTACCCAATTTTCGCCTTAATTCAAGTCCTTCACGGATAACTTTTGCTCTGAATGAAACTGGTTCAGACTCCTCTTTATCAGGATCACTAATAGAATCATTAATAGGATTAAAAAATGACTAGAAATATAAGAGCCAATGTTACCAAGAGTACGGAACTAAAACAAATACTATTTTTATTATATTTACATAAAATTAAGACTTTGAACAGAATTTAGGATATCCAAAGCTTTCAAATGTTACCAATATCTCAAAACTCTGAAAAGTTAACTTGTATCCCTCTGCTTTTGAGACTCTCAATTGTAGTTTTAATCCCTTCGCGTTCATTTACAAAATCTTCCAGTTTAAATGAAGTTGGTGTGATACTTAGGTTTTCTATCGGGTGGCTATATGTTCTTTTATTTTTTGTGGTAAGGAGTTTCCTAAGAACATCCATACATCTGAAAATGTTTGTACATGGTTCATAATATAAATACTTCTAGTGTGCACTGTTTTGTTTCACAAGGCTGCAATACATTAAACAATCGACAACTGATATATTCCCGGAAAACTGCTGCTGTTATCATTCTTATCAGTTGGAATATTTACACTCTTTTCTGTTCCAAATAGAATAAACTTCAGTGAATTGATTTTGTAGGTGTTACTCTGTTTGGTGGTTTATTTCTATGCATTCTGTAGTCTATGAATATTACCGATCAGTTTAATTTGCACTGATTTTACGAAAGAGCTAAGCTTTTGTAATATTAACATTTTCAGTTTGATTCCCTCTTCGAATTACTGAGTTTGATAATTAATTTCAGTGCATTTTACAGGGTGATCCACAACTTAAAATCCAAACGCCGGGAGCTGATAGAACCTTGAGTTTTGACAAAAAAATTTATGGCAAGGGTGATAAACATGACTTTTTTTCTAGATCTGGAAATCCCAGAATGATTGGATTGATTATACACCTACCCAACATTCAACCGGTTTTGTGACAAACCTGTTTTGATAATTTAATTTCAGTAATTTTGTACCTATCACGTGCAGCCGTTTTTAAGTAAGCCTCATTTTTTACTTATCTGCATGACACACCAATTAATATAGTTAGGAATCTTAAAATCAGACTTATGTAAAAAGCATATAGGCATATAATCAAATCAAATATATCATTCTGGCGTTTCCAAATATTGACAAAAAGAATCATGTTTTTAGTGCATTTTGGCAAGAAACATGGAAAATTTAAAAAATTTAAGATAAATTTTCCAATTTTTGAATTTGCCTGTAACTATCGACACAATGGGATTAGAGACATGAGTCAGAGTATTATCGGGTTTGAATGAAAAACATCCAAAGTCATAAGCCCCCAAACCGGCTTAACGACGAATTTTGCATCCGCCTTGCCGTTCAATGTTTATCAAAATCGAAGATCTGCGCAAACTCAATTGTTTTGCTTTGGTCATTTTGAAAATTTCACAAAGTGGAGTTAGACCACGTCTGTTGATAGAGAGAGAAATTTCGTTTCGTACGAACATGATATACATAGGAACGTCAGTGGTGTTAAATGAAATATTCTTGTCTTTTAAAATAAAATTATATTTCATTACTACTTAACTTAATCACTAATTACAATTGTTAATTGACCTTGCTGTTACTACTCGACTGACTGACTTCATAGTCCTGCTTTATAGTTATATAACTTGACTCAATTTAAGTATTTCAAGTGAATTATTATTATTAATATAGGATAAATCAGTTCAATTCCTTGATACAAAACTTACATACGTATATGTGCATGTTTCAAATTGATCGGTAGACCGCAGAGTAGTTTTATATGTTATAGTCACTAGGCGAAAATCGTTTCGGCTCTTTTACTTGACGGCCATATCTCGTACTTGCACTTGGAATATTTTCTTGGTCATTACTATTACACTGGGTATCCAAATTTTCGATTAATCGTTTTATCAATTCTCGATTACAATTTGGAATGTCTATTATATGTGCCCCATTTCTTCTGTAAATATGCCCTTGACTATCATCAATTAAATATGATCTGGGCTCTGTACACTTATCAGAAATAATTCCTGGAATCTAGTGTGTATCTGGCGTCTTTTTAAAATAGATTGTTTCTCCCTTATTCAATGGCTTTAAAGTTTTTGTACCCCGATTATAATATTTTATCATTTTATTCTTAGATATATTTAAACGTTTATTATAAATTTTTGTGTTGACTCATGGAGGTATATAATTACTTTTTAGTATTGGTAATTTCGTTCTTAGATTTCTGGACATTAACAGCTGTGCTGGGGAATTGAAATTGCCTTTGGATGTATTCTTATATTTCAACAAAGCGATATAAGGATCCGACTTATGTCGATTTCTTTTCAATGAGTTCTACACCGGTGCAATGCAGCTTTACGTGTTTTTGTTGTTGCATTACAAAAACAAAAACACATAAAGCTGCACTGCACCAGTGTAGAACTCGTTGAAAATAATTCAACATTAGTTTCTTTACATTTAACGAGTGGGTTTTTAATAACCTGAACAGGTCGTTCTCCCATTCCGTTTGACCTGGGAAAATATGGACTCGACTTAATATGTTTAATATTCCAGGTTTCGCAAAAGTGTTTGAAATCGTCTGAATTAAAGGGGGGGGGGGGCTGTTGTCTGAAATCATTTTTTCAGGAATACCATGCCTAGCAAATATAGGTTTAAGATGTGCTATAACTTTTGTACTTGTATGGCTAACCATGAGAGATGATATCTCTATGTATTTAGAGTTGTAGTCAACAACTATCAAACATTTTTGCGTATCAAAGTCGAAAAGGTCTATACCTACTTTATTCCAAGGTATGTCCTCAACATCGTGTGGTGTGATCGGCTCTTTTCGATTATTTTGTCTGTGACGAAGGCATGCTTCGCATTGACTAACAACATTATAAATATCGTGATTAATATTTGGCCAGTATATCTTTCCCCTAGCCATACTTTAACACCTTTCGATCCGCAGATGACCTTCATGTATAATTTCTAAGATATCAGAACGTAATTTACTAGGTATTATCAAACTATTTTCCTTCAAAACAAGATCATCAGCGCAATGAATTTCATCAGGGAAATTAAAGTATGGTTGTGCAAAAGAGTCTACTTCTTCCTTACCGCCAAACCTGTCGACAATATTCACCAACTTTAATGAAGGATCTATCTTCTAATGTCGCACGGCGAATAGATCAAGCCTTGGCTGCGAAACAGACAGACTTGATATACGCAGATTTACATGTATATACAGGTCTTTTTCGAACTCAGTCAATGTGTAACTGGGTAAGGTTGCCCCTGATAATGTATCAGCAACATTCATATATTTTCCAGGCTTATACGATAAATCCAAATCGTAAGACTGTAATCGCATCATGATTCTTTGGAGTCTGGATAGTACTTTGTATAGAGGTTTTTTATGAATTGCTATTAGTGGTATATGGTCCGTTTCAAACTTTCACCCTTTGTCCATAAACGTATTGATGAAATTTTACACACCCGAAAAGCATAGCGAGTAATTCTTTTTCAATCTGCGCGTAATTTTGCTGGGCATCCGTTAGTGTTGCAGATGCAAAGGCAATTGGGTTATGGTCATGGGATATTACGGCACCATGTCCATTGTGTGATGCATCTACCCACAAAATCAATTGTTTGTTTGGATTAAAATGCATTAGTATCGGAGCATTTGTAATTAAATAATTAATTTTTTTTAAATTCTTCTCGTGACTAGAAGACCAGTTCCATGTTGAATCCTTTTTCAATAATTGTCTTAAATTACTTGTTTCGAGAGACGAAAGATCCAAGGTAATTGACCATACCTAAAAATCTCCGTTGATCTTTAGCACATTTTGGAGAAGGCATTTTGCAAATAGCCTCAAATCTTCGAAATGTCTGGTTTTATACCTTCACTGTTAAAAATATGACCTAAATATTTGACCTCTGTAAGACAAACCTTTGACTTGTCTTCATTAAATTTTAGACCTAAATTTCTAGCCCTGTTTAGTATCATATTTAAAATCATGTCAAGTTTCTTCTACCGTGCAACCATGTATTAAAAAGTGGTATATACAACGTGTCCCAAAATTCAACGATAAGCCGACTCCGGAGGATAGACCTGCCCATGCCTACGTGGGGGAAACAAAAAAAGTATATCTCAATTGTTTTTGTAATTAAAAAAAAAACGAAATTCTTTAAAAATTTAGACCTTTTATGATCATTTTCACTACCATGACCACAATTTTTTAAATATTTTTTTTTTTTTTAGGCAACCTCAATAGCATTGCTATCCACCACAATCCTTAAAAATTCCAAAATGCCTCTAGTTTTTCACAAAAATTAATCAAAATTATTTTTTTCCCTAAAATTTTTTAAGTTTTTTACTTTTATTCAACTTTAACTCATCGTGGTGTAAAAAAAAGTACATACTATGGAAAGTTTTTTTAAAAAATGACGCAACTAACCAAGATTCCAAAATGCTAGGAAAACAAGTTACAAAAAAAAAATTGTGCCTATTATTTCTATACAGGGTCTAAATGACGGTCGGGTAATGAACGGTATTAGTTCTTGAAAAATGTTTGATATTTCAAAACAAATGGTACAAACAATTTCACGTGTAATTTATTACGTTATTAACATTGTAGCAAATGTTCGAATTGTTTGCCATCAGCATTAATACATGCACGACATCGCCTTAAAAATGATCGTTTTATTTGTCTTGCATATCTTCTGCTATTGATGTGATCCTCAGGCTGAGTGATTTTTTAACGAAGCTCGTGCAATGTCGCAATGGTTTTTGAGTAGACCCTGTCTTTAAGGCAACCCCAATAGAAGAAGTCCAGGGGTTCAAATCGGGTGAACGGGGTGGCCTTAAGATAGGACCAAGTCGCCCGATCCAACGCCCTGGATACTCTTTATTTAAATATTCTCACACAGGACGGGCAAAGTGTGCTGGGCAACCATCATTTTGGAACCACATGTTTTGGAAATCACTTAAGGGCACGTCGTCTAACAATTCTGGGAAGTCATTTTGTAAAAAGTTTAAATAATTATTGCCATCTAAGTTTCCTTGTAACTCAAAGGGACCAATTACTTTTCCATTTAGTATGCCGGTCCATAGGTTAACCTTGAATTGATATTGGGAGCTGTCTTGTCTCATCAAGTGCGGATTTTCATTGCTCCAACTCCCATCTTCCTTGCATGTTGTTGCATCCGACCATAGAATTTTGTCTAGGAATTGGGGATCTTCCCTGTGCCTTTGCAGCATCACACGGCAAAATGTGACTCGTAGTGGATAGTCCCGCGGTAATAACGTCTGCACCCGCCTGTAGTGATATGGGTGAAGCCTGTGACGTTTTAAAATTCGATGTGCCGAACTTTTCAGGATTCCTGTAGCTTCTACTATGGCACGTACCGAAGTTGTCGAATCATTTTCTATCTCATTGAGAACTTCTTCATAACGATCCAATCTAGGTCTTCCAGCGTTTCTCCTACTGGATGGCATACGACCCTGCGAAAACGCTTAATGCACATTGATAAACACTCGATAATCAGGATATCTTTGAGCATTTCGGTACCTTTCTCGATACAGTTTGCTAGCAGTGTTAGCATTGCATCGGCATTCTCCATAGATGAGGTGCATATTAGCGTATTCCTGTAGTGTGTATGGTTGCGACATGATAAATGCTAAACAGTCCAAAATGCGCCAGAACTCCAAATCACAATACACAAAATCGTAGTCCATGATAATGCCAGGTCATTTCAGTTTGCAGATCACTTCCAGTCCAAAATAATGGCAGGTCAGTTAAGTTTGCAGATCGATTCCTCTCCAAAAATCCAAGCCAAAAGTCATTAGTACGTACGTATTTTTTTTCCCCCAAGTAGTCATGGGCAGGTCTATCCTCCGGTGTCGGCTTATCGTTGAATTTTGGGACACGTTGTATATTATGAGCCCTGGAATATCCCCAAAGAGTTTAATGATTTTTTAGTGAAAAATATCCGGAGCCGTGTTTATACCGAACGGCAATGTTAGAAATCGGTATCGTCCGAATGGGCTTATAAACGTACAAAGCCTACGGGAGTATTCATCTAAGGTAATAGCCCAAAATCCCGAATTAGCATCAAGTGTTGTAAAAGCTTTTGATCCACTTAATTTTGCTTCAACTTCTTCTATTGTAGGAAATTGGAAATACGATCTAATTATACTTTTATTAAGATGACGGGGAACCAAGCGCAATCTCAAACCACCATTCACTTTTTTGATCAAAACAATCGAATTCACCCACTCAGTGGGCTCTTCAATGGTTGTTGTAATAATATTTAATTTGGCTAACCTGTACAGTTCTTCTTTAAGCAATGATTGCAATTTAAATAGAATTCTTCTTGAACATTCACCGACTGGACGAGCATCTGTTTTTAATTTAAAATGACGCGTAAATCTGCAAAATATTAGTTTTATAATCCTTTTCAATTCTATATATTCTTTGAATTAAGTTCAGCTTAATGCAAGTGGGCAAACCAAAAATTGTTGGACACTCAAAACCTACTAGATGAAATTTTATAATTTCTTTTTGAAAATTTAGTTCAGTTTTTATATCACATTCACCCACCGTCTTAAAAATTTTACGACTGAATGTTAAAATATTAGTTGCAGACTTTTAATTTCTTTAATATTTAGGTTTAATTCTTTAAATTTTTTCAATGAAAGAACATTTGTTTGCGCCCCTGTATCCAGCTGAACTTTCAATACTTTATTATTGATTACAATATCTGTATACCAAATTTTATTATTATCATCAGCATGAATACCAATGAATAAATCATCTGCTGAGGCTAATTGTTGCGTGTCTTCAATTTCCACTGATTTGACGTTTTTCGATTAGCACATCCGAGCAAAATGATTTCTACGTTTGCATTTTAGACAAGCAATGCCAATAACACCGAGTTCGATGCAGCTGACTACAGCGACCACACTTTCCTTCTGACTTTTTTTGCACTGGGCTACTCTTCATATAACGTTGGAAATTGTTGTGATATGCACTGGTAGTTTGTTGAAATTTTTTGTTGATTTAATGAAGCGCTCCTACAAGATTGGTCTCCGTGTACTCTTTATCTTCTAATTGCTGCATTTGGACTCTGGCAACTTTCATTGTTTTTGCTGTTTCAATCGCTTTATCCAGTGTGATATCCCCATCGCTTAAAAGCTTTTCTTTTATATAACAAAAATGTTCTCTTAGTCCACAAATGAATATATCACGTACAAGATTTTCACGCAATGACTCAAAAGAACAATTTAGACTTAGATTTGTTAAAACTGTTACGTATTCGTCTATAGTTTCATTTGTATGTTGATGCCTTGTGAAAAACTTATGACGGTCAATAGCAATATTAGTTTTGGGAATAATATATGCATCGAGTTTCTTAGTTAAGTCTTGATATTTAATTTCATCGATGTCTTCATTAAAAGAGGTAAATATTTGTACATTCTCTGAGCCCATGTGATGCAACAGCAAAGCAATCTTTCGATTATCTGTTTGACCTTCAAGGTCAGCGGCACGCATGAAGATTTTAAATTGGTTAAGCCACGTTTTCCATGCAGCTGCTTTGTTTTGGCTTTTTAAATTTAAAGGCTGCATTCCCAAACCTGAGTTGCCACTGTTTTTCTTTAAAAATTTATTTATACCTTCAGTCTTTCCTCCTTGTGTAGTGCCAGATGATTGTTTTGTACCACGTGTTTTTTCGTCGTCACTTTTTCCCATGTTTTGTCACGTCACTTCTGTTTATACTTTATTCCACTTAAACACACTTGACACCATGTTAAATGAAATATTCTTGTCTTTTAAAATAAAATTATATTTCATTACTACTAAACTTAATCACTAATTACAATTGTTAATTGACCTTGCTGTTGCTACTTGACTGACTGACTGTATGTGACTGATCTCTCTAATTTTAGTTAACCGTTATACTAATACATATCAACTGTAATATTAATACATAATGAACTGTGATATTTACTATAGTTTCGTGTATTTACATACATACATATACATATAACAAGTGGTTTCACCTTTTGTAATGATATCCATGAAGATACATTACTTCATGATATGATATTGCAAAGTAGGTCCTTTTATGCATATGTGTATGTATGGAGATAGTTTATATCTGCGTCGTCGATATTCTATGAGATACATTACATCGTGATATTGACGATGCGTAATATATATTAATCCTGCCTGTATGCAGATAAAATAGACCTAAATGTAAGATATATATATACCTAACACAAATATAGTAAGCACTCCATCAATAAAAATCTACTCTACATATTCAAATACTTCCATTTCACCATAAAAGTGGCAAGAAGAAAATATTTCCGGAAAAAGGATGATTTTTTTTTTATAATTTGTACAATGCCAAGAGGATTTGAAAAAAAGGGCTCGCAATAAAAGCCTTGCAAATAAAGTCATGTACTAAAGACAAGGGGGCCATATTCAGTAATAAAATGAAGCTGTCTCTTGGTAAGACGACTGATAACTGAGATGAAAGAGGACCTTTAAAATATGAAAAGAAATTCCTGGATATCGAGTGCTTTTCCTATATGGCTGCCGTTTTAAATGAAAAAATCAATCGAAGAAATCTTAAGCTCCTCACAGAAAATGACAGAAAGAAAGATTACTCAAAATTTCAGTTCTGAAAACGTTCATACTTCAGCTTTGTAAAAATTCTGTTGAGATTTTAATTTCATTTTAGAGTGGTTCTTAATAATTATTTGTAAAATTGAATGTGAACCATATTGAAGTTTTCCTCCGGAAAGGGATTTCTTAAATCTCATCTTAAATTGGATATGAATTGATAGCCAAGCTCAATCACAAGATTTGTTGAAAAAACATTAAAGCTTAATCTTAAAAATACTATTTTTTAATTTTACTTAATTTCTACAGTGTTCATTTGTTCAAAGTTCGTATAAATTTTGAGTTGTCTTTGGATTTTCATTGAAGAGTACAATTTCTTCGATTGATTCGATTTATGGAAACGAGAGATGGATATGCTTAAAACATTAATGGTAATGGCGATCTCTTCTCGAGTGATACGATACAACCTTCAATTACTACATCTATGTCGTAGGAAATCATCATATAATTAGATAGTCAAGTGGTTGCCACTCCCTGAAAATATTGCATTGTGTTCGAAACTATGCCTTTGTGTCAAATTTCAAGAAAATTTTCGTGACTTCATTGGTGATTTGTTTTAATTATCATTGAAAATTTTCGTTGTTTTACTTTTGCATCAGGGTGTTGATGTAAATCGCATTAAAATTAATACCGTCCTCTCATACAATGGATATAACTGCTTTTCAAAATTATAGAGGTTATCAAATTACTGCATTAGGTGTCGATATGTCGCCCTCTTCATAATCTTCGTAATTAAGTAGTATCAGTGTCAAAAAATGTTGATTGTTTTCCCAATTTTCCCAAAATGTTATCCTAATATCAGTTACACTGTGTTCACAAAAAGCATAAACTCGATATACCTTACACGAGACATAGTGTAGGTTCTAGGTCTAGTGAAACTAAAAGTAGTGGTATAGAAACTCTCATTTTAGACTAAAAAAAACAAACTGTCTTGGGAAGGTCCATGTACATAATATCTTATATCTCTGTAATTTTTTACTCGATGTCCACAATGATCTTGCACGATGAAAGATAAGCCTGGAACTTGATCAGGTGCAAGAATAACAAAATAAAATGAATTCGACAAGATATGTCGACTCGAATGCAGTAGCGAATGGAGTTATGAGTTTTTTTTATTGATGCGGGGGGGGGGGCGGAGATCCCCTCCCAAGCACGGAATCCATAGCGGCCCATTATGATGTCCTTTACCAAAACCTTCCTGGCATATTAACGAAGCGCATCTAGTCTTGGTGAGGAAGGTTTTTCAGCTAATTTACAGATAGGAGGGCAGACTCTACACTACCCAGCATGCTCCGGGCGAAGGCTGTGCATGTACACAAAAAGTGTTCCGTTGTTCATGCTCTCCTTCTAGGCAGGACAGACACTCAGGGCTGTCAACAATTCCCATCCTTGTTAGGTGAGCATGAAGAGTGCAGTGGGTGGTGATGATGCCGAGCACAGTTCTACATTGCTTGCTTCCGAGCCCCGTGAGATAATCACAAATATCCTTTTGGGCCCTTCAAGAACCATTTTTGTGCATTTCAATTACCCATCTCTGCTGATGCTTCCTATGAGCATCTGATTTGATGAGAGAACAAATACCCGAGGTGGCAACGCCTTCGGAGGGTTCCGGTCCGAGGAACGGAGAATCAGAGCCAGTCCTAACTAAAAGGTCAGCCCTTTCGTTCCCCATGATCCCCATGTTACCAGTAACCTACTGAAGGGACACCTTGTTGTGGACAAACACCATAGATGACCTACAGTTCCCGGTAACATTGATGTTGTCCGAGGGCCACTAAGAGCTATCAAGGCAGTCTGATTATCCGAAAGCATAGCATTGTTCTCCCCGCTGTCATTGAGATCGCGAAGACTTCAGGTTGGAATAGAGTGATGCATCTTCCCAGCGAATACTCCATCCCAATGTCAAGAACAGGGAAGTAGACATCCGATCCAGCTCCCTCATTAGTGAGCATAAATCTAATAATTGATGTACACATCCGGTATACAACCCTTGGTCTTATGCCCCATGTGCATCCAAAAGTTCTTTTGCATTAAACAAAGACCCTCATATCCGCAGTAGCTTTTCCTCTACGTATAATCCCCTTATCAGCTTCGAGTTGAGGTAGATTTCCAAGTAATATTGAGGCCTTGATGCATGAAGGCACAGACAGCAGCCATGTTGTGCTGTGCCTTGAAATGCGCAGAGGGATGTCATCCGCATGCGCTTCACATGAGAATCCCACGTTTTTCAGCACCGTGATGAGTGAGTGAACCAACATACGCGAGAATATTATGGAAAACACGACACCTTGCGGAGAGCCTCTCTCCACCAGCACACTGATAGCGGTTCGGCCGCCCACATTCACAGTTAAGTCTTAACATTTGGTCGATCTATCACACTAAAGTGCAGTCAACAGCATGTCAACTAGCTGCCTCACATAGCAACGCGGGGGTGGCCTTGTCAAAAGCCCGCTCGATATTCAGAAATGCTCCCAATGTAAACAGAACACAATCCAGTCCCTGCTCAAATGATCAAAGACAGTAAGAATTGAATGAAGTGCCGTCTCCGTAGATCTGCCCCTCCGGTAAGGTGTTTAAGGGAGACGCTCTTAGGGGTACTCCTTTGACATACTTTTCCACAAGCCTCTCGAGGCATTTCAAAAGGAATATGGTTCGAAATCTCTGCGGGCCAATTTAGGAAGCCTTAACAGGCTTCGGAACGAAGGCAAGCCTCGCTTTCCTCCATACCTCAAGGCCATGTCCAAAAGGGATACATGTCCTGAAAATGGAGTCGATGTAAGGAGTGTCTTGAGTTCCGAGTAGTTTTCGGTCGATAATCCTCCATAATGAATATGCGTTGGCTATACACACATCCTTATACTAAAGGCGTCCTTGTTGAAGTATTTGCAGTAACTTGGAAAGTTTACTACTACAAATTAGTTACAAATTTTGTAACGTGTGTATACGTTTCTCATTTTTATTTAAGTGTTATAGTCCAGTCAGTTGGGGGTTTTTGCCTACTAGAAAAGATAAGGTAAATTTGATTTTGATATATGTTATATAGTTGTCAAAACTAATATGTTTTAATGTGATTTTCTCATTTAATATCTTTTATGCATTCTAATAAAAAACACTAGGTATTTTTTGCAAACTTCATGATTTAAAACCAAAAAAATTACATTAATTTTTATCTAGTTTGGAACTAATCTGAAGGTGTAACTGGTGTCTCCTTTTTGGAATTTATTATTTTGAGAGCGATAGCTGTTTGCTTGTTCGTTAATTTTGCGCTGCTTTGGTATTTTGTTACGTTTAATTTCTACGTTCGAATTTCACTCTGCGCTGTATTGTGAACAGCTTCGCTCTGGACTCAAAGCCCAATCTGCTCCACTCTGCTCCACTCTGTATTATCAATGCGGCATTATAATGAAAGGATACTTAACATTCTAAACTTACCATTCTTCTAATTATAGTTGTTGTATAACACAGCATGGCGGGTTGCTCATATCTATGAAGACGTAAAGCGCAAAAAAACAACATAATTTTTGAACGACTTACTTTGTTCAAAGATTTGTACAACAATTCCTTTTGCCAAGGGGCAAATATCAAAGAAAGCGTTTTGAATCATAAAGTGTGTCCCACTTAAGTCTTGAGGTGTTAGTAAATCATAACCGGCAACAAAAGCTATCGTTTTGAAATATCCTCCGAAAAACCCATTAAAACTACAAGGAGCTTGGTAATGGTTCGTTGCACCTCGCCGGGTACTTAAAATGTGTTTACAAACGGTGTGACGATATTTGCCGGAAATAAAACCAGAAAATCTTGTAAGAAAACGGGAACTTAACAAATTCATAAAATGAATGTGAGAAACGTGTCTGCATTTGGCATCGAATTGCGGAGCCATACCAATGATTTTATTGATTTTTTTATTTTCTTTATTTTTTGATAATAGGGTGCAGCTCACACACATTCAATTTTTCTGCAAATTCCTCAGGTTTCATCAAGAGAACGGGCTGCGCGGCAGGCTAGCAGAACTTTCATTACTTTGGCCAATACATTTTTTATTCGTAATTGGCATTAAGATGCATTGCATAATAATGAGTCGAAATTAGGTGATTCGTATGCAACTGTGGATTCATGTCTTGTATTTCGAAAATGACAAACACGTTTTGAGCTTGACCTCCCATACATACAGGGTGTTTCCCCGTAGGAGGTTAAAAGACCAGGAGGTGGTAGTATTTACCCAGATAACCCAAACATTTTATGGCAAAGGGAGGGGAATATATCAGTTACAGGGTGATTAAGAAAAAAAACATGTTTGTCACATAACACTCTGTATCTTAAAAACCACTGGGCGTTCGGTCACAGTTTAGAGCTCATTGTATACAGAACTTCATGTCCTTTCCAACGACTGCTCAACTTTGTGTCAGAGCGCATGAGCACCTGTCAGTGCCGTTCGTGACGAAAGAGTTTGAGGATACTAAACATGACTGGATTTACATGGGGTTTTTTGATTTAGAACGAGTGAATTGGGAGACCTCCGATGGGATACATTTTTCTTACGTTTTGAGGGGTTTTAGGGTAGCGTGATAACTACCACCATTGGGGTTAGCCAATTTGGACCGTGTGTGTTATAAGCGGGAATTCGACAGTCGAGAGTTAAACGTCGAAATTCGGTAGTCCAGATTCAAGAGCCGAGATTGGAGAGTGAGTGTATAGAATTTATGACTAAAAAGTAGAAAATAAAATACATTTAAAAAAACTTTTAAAATCAATAACTTTCGTAAATAAATTGCACTAAAAAGTAAAAAGGAAATAAAAAGGTATAACAAGAAAAGATTCATTGCAAAATAAGAAATGCTACAACACAAATTAAATCTTAAAAGTTTGGGCATGGACTCCAACTAGAGTATTCTAATTATAGCTATGGATGCCCAAACTTTTAAAATTGATCTGAGTTGTAGCATTTTTTTTTGTAACGAAACTTATCTTGTATATATCAGTGAAAAAAATTGTTTTTGACTTTTTATTGCAATTTATTTACGAAAGTTATCTTGCAAAACTTAGAACAAAAAAAGGACTATATCTGACAATTTTTTTACCGGAACTCAATTGAAAAAAGCGGTACCTCTACAAAACATTTTAGTTTTCGTGTAGCTCTTATACAACCCTTATAAAATAAAAATATAATTCCTGAACTAAGTACCTGAAAAATATTCTTTGGGAAGCTTTCCCCGTAGACTAGTTCTACTGGGGTGGCCTGAAACTCTTCTCCGAAAGCTGTTCTGAGTCCGAGTAGGGCTAAAGGAAGCACTTTTGACCAGGATTTATCCTTGTATCTCATTATTGTTGCCTTAAGTGTCCTGTGCCAGCGCTCGAGAATCTGTTTGATTGAAGATGGTAAGCCGTGGTTCGAAGCCTAACAATCTGGAAAGTTCAGCGAAGAGTACAGACTTAAATTGAGGTCCCTGGCCGGTGACAACTATTCTGGGTACTCCGAAACGCGATATCCAATCTTGGTACAGGGCCGCGGCTACTGTTTCAGCATTGATACTGTCGAGGGGAATAGCCTGCGGCCATCGAGTGACCCTGTCAATAATCGTAAGGCAGTACCCTTTCGAAGGAGGCATGGGATCAATAATGTCGACGTGTACGTCTTGAAAACGGCGTGTGCTGGGAAGGAGCCGGGAGTGGTCTTGACCTGTCTTGAAACTTTGCTCTGTATGCCCAGGAGTTTAAATGCTTATTGATAGACGGTCAAAACTAGCAGGATATGACCATTTTATTTGAATTGCGAATACCTGGTTGAGCAAGGTTGTGGATTGAATCGAACACTTGCTTCCTGAATTTACGTGGGATAAAAGGTCTGGCTCCGATGTGCGAAAATTCGCAGTACAACTGCTTATTTGTACCGAATATTGGGAACTTTTTAAATTTATGTTGCGAATTTTGAAAATTTTGTCGGAACTCAGCGTCCTCAATTTGAGTATCCGCAATAGATCCGAAATCTATGATGCTGGAAAGATGAGCTTCATCTATCCGTGTCCAGGTGTCGCCGACAATGTTATCCTTACCTGTAATGTTTCTAATATCAGTCGTAAATTTCCCAACGAAATCGAAATGTCGTAATCGTCTGGAAGAGGCTTTCTCTAGGGTTTTGCCTAAATGCAAACGCCAGCGGTTTGTGATCCATGTACAAAATAAAAGGTGGTAGGTAGCATAAATATTTGATGCCCTGACAGCTAGCGAGTAATTCTCTATCATAAGCGCTATAATTGCGTTGAACGCTGTTTAATTTTACTGAATAAAATCCTAGTGGCTGGCAGGAATTCTCCACTTTCTGATGGAGTGCGGAACCTATGGTTGAATATGACGAATATACGTACATCGCGATCTCGGCAGAGAGGATAGGCAAAACCAAAAGGGATTTTTGTGATAAGTCGTCTTTTACCTCCTCGAAGGGCTCGATGGTTTCCGGAGACCAGTTGATGATTTGGACGCCTTCTTAGGTCCTGCCAAATAACTATTAAGAAGAGCTTGATGACTAGCCGCTGTGGGAGGATTCGTTGATAAAATTTTATCATGCCTAAGAAATTTCGTAAGTCTTTAACGGGTTTAGGCGTTTTAAAATTTGCGATAACTGCGACTAGCTAATATTAGATAAGTTCTTGTGTTTTAATTATTTTAAGGAAAAATTCTTTGTGTTCCCTTTTTGAATCTTTTTAGGTATATATCTGGGGATGAACCAAGGAATCATCGAGGGATATAGGTGTGGCCTGAACAACATGTATTAGCATTTATGGCAAATAAAAAAAAATGATATTTACAGTTAACTAGTTATATACCATTTCCTTTATATATACAAATATATGTACAAATTCTACTTCACTTACTAGGAAAGAAAGTTTTCTTCTCAGAATGAATAAAACTTTCTTTTCCCCAGGGGGAGAGATGTTGTGACTCAGGTACCAAATGCCCCGAATCACAACCATATGGTGAATACATCAATATATTGCCCTATGCAATATATTGATGTATTACAAGGTGACCCTGAAAATGAAAAATTATATCATTTTAAAATCCCAATCAAAATTTAAAATGCATTTCAAAATGCATTCCCATGTTATAACAAAATGCAATATAGCGTAAATTGCATTTTGTTATCAGACACACATTCCACTCGCACGATATGCACACTTTCGTACACGCAGTGTCTTCCTACTTATTTTCCGTACGTACACTGTACATACGTACATTACTTACTTCCTCCAATCTAATTGTATGTACATACATACATACAATTATCAGAATTATTCGCGCCCTCTTAAAATTAATATTTCAAGGCGGGCGCCCAAGTGCATATCGGATTACAGTTTTGCATAGATGCATATAGCTCGCATCAAAAAACTTTTGCATTTTCTCACGTACGTTTTTTCAACGTCGTGAGAATACAATAAAATAATAAAGAGCTTTTAAAAAAAATGATCATGGGTACCTGGGTGCAATTTGCCCAATCCTCTTGGCAGTCGTTTTTTAATACTCGTGTTGTAGAGTGCCGACGAAAAATCTTTAGAAAAAGTAAATTTGATTCGGAAATAGAATAGCTCGGGTGTCGGTTATTTCCTAGAACTGTACCCAGATGACCTAGAGATTTGACTTGCGATTGCAAGAATGTGCATTTATACACATTTATTATAAGGTCGTGTTCCATTAACCGTGTTAAAATTTTCTTTAAATTAGTGAAATGATCTAATTTAGATCGAGAGGCGATTAAAATGTCGTCGAGGTAGACGAAACAGACCGAGAATTTCTGGAGCACAGTATTAAATGAACCTCTGGAAGGTTTGTGCCGCATTCCATCGACCAAAGGTCATGGCCTTAGCCAGATATAAAGTTGAAAAATATTTGCAGTCTTGCAAGTGATAAAAAAAATCGTGGAGTAATGGAATCGGATAGCGGTCGGGGACGAGAACGGCACAAGCATTTAATAGCCTGTGGTCTCGCCAAGGTTTCCAGTCACCAT
Organism: Dioctria linearis; assembly: GCA_963930735.1. Taxonomy (NCBI): domain Eukaryota; kingdom Metazoa; phylum Arthropoda; class Insecta; order Diptera; family Asilidae; genus Dioctria; species Dioctria linearis. The sequence goes on along the minus strand of OZ005740.1, from coordinate 75,892,051 downwards.
TCTTCTTCTTCACGAGATGCGATTGTGAGGACCATCAGCTTCTTAAAGGCCTGCAAATTCCCTGCTTTAAAAGGCAGTCTAATTCTTTTCTGGTTGCTGCCAGCTTTTCAAGCGAAAGGTGACGTTCCTTAGACTCAATGGGAGGTCCATTGGTAATGATGCGATGCGTCACTTTATGAGACACTTGCTTAATAAAACCAGTTTATACAGTCATGGAATGATGTTCACGTAAGCGATTTTGAATTTCAAGGTGGAATTCTGGATTTATGAGAACTGATGGAGTTGAATTTTGGCATAACACGCGTTGCGTTGTCTAAAAGACTTTAAAGAGGTTAAATGATCAATGAGTGACTTCTCCATGACGTTAACCAGCAAACTATAATGGCCTAGGAAGTCTGCACCTAAAATTGATCTTGCTACGTTTCCTCTGAAGAACTGCCAAGGAAAAATGCGACGCAGTCCTAAATTCAGTGTGAGGCTTTTTCTTCTAAATGTGTGAATAACTGAAGATCGAATTTTGAAAAGCGATCGGCTGGTGAAACTGCAATGACCGACTCGGCAACCCCAGTGTCAATTGAAAAATGTTTTTTTAGGGACATATCATAAAGATAAAGACGACTATTTAGGCAGCCACTTCCACCTGTCGTAAATCGCGGAGGGCTGTTTAGTTTGTGTAAAATTCAGCAGAAGAATCGGCCGAATTAGCACTTGAATTTTGATATTTAAAAGCACAAGGAGGAATGTAGTTCCTTGCGTTGGAAGCATATATCTTGAGGTACCAGCAAAATGCACGCTTTTGTCCAGACTGGAAACGAGGCGATGGTGATCTATATCTAGCCTTACGTTGACTTGAGCACTTTTTCGGAAAAGTTACTGTTGTTCAAGTGTCGCATCTCTCTTAATAATTGCGAAGACTGTGAGTCTCCTAAAAATGACTCTGTTAGAAGCTATTTTAAATGTCGAGATTCGCTGCCCGTGAGTCTGTAGATCAATGTTTCTTTTAATTATTGTATTACTCACCCTCTGGATGTTTACGAACGAAGTTACTAATAATTTTAATAATATTCTCATCCAGAGGAGCTGATGTGTGGTAGTACGTTATCTGCTGTTGGTTGATGCGTGCGTTAGCAAACTGTGCCTCCAAGGGGAAGAACCACAATTCCGGATTCCTTTGCAAGAGTGGTATACTTTTAACGGAGACCGCATTAATTGTGGGCTCAGAGAAGATACTCGATGAACTACCAGCAAAAGTCACAGGCGGAGTACTGAGTTGACCTGATGTGATGCTTAGAGGTTCAGCAGAATACCATTGGTCAGGCATTTCATATGTTACAACAAAAGAGCGACACAACCGCAGAACCAACGGTATCTTGCCTTAAGCGAAGTCGAAAGACAAAAACATAGTTTGAGTTTGTAAGCTAACGCTGCCATACGGCGTATCTTTGAGTTTGACTATCCCAACCTGCCAATAAGAAAATCATTAAAATATTCATGTAAATATTTTTATTTATAAGAGCGATAAAAACATACCAAAAATTATATAACTATAAACAAACGGAAAGGTAGTAAAATATTATCAAAATATGAATAGACAATTACTGGTACCTACGTGAATAACAGAAAAGTCAGAAGAATATATTTTTGTACTACCAGAGCAATGCTGGTTGATTACTTGCCCTGTTGAGAAGCACATCTTGATGAGAAGCCACCAAAATTGACGAAAGTGATAAATCACATAATTAGATAGACAGTTTGGCTACTACATCAACGCAACAGAAATGAGTTGGTCAGAACTCTTTTCTTCGGAGCAGAATACAATTGAATTTGCAATCCTTCCTAAATGAAAACACACGAGCGCCATTATTGAAGATAGTTCTTCCTCATCATATTATTACTGTAGTATTGAAATGGTGTCAACTAAGTTGGGACCGCGATTTTATGGTAGAAAAGTTTTGAATACGTCAAAATTTAGGGCTCAAATAGGGTTAATTTAATGCCACTTCCCCAAATTTAATGCTTTAGTACTTTTTCATCAATGGATAATCCAACTATATTAAAAGTTAAGATCACCATTACTGATAATATGTTCAATAGTATTGTTGCAATATTGTGCACTGCATAATATTTTAGGGCTCAATTAGGGCTAATTTAATGCCATTTCCACGAATTTAATGCTCTTGTATTTATCAAAAAATCCATGTATAATCCAACTTTATTAAAAGTTAGGACCACCACTACTGAGAATCTGTTAAATAGTATTGTTACAATAGTTGCACTGTATAATATTTTAGGGCTCAATTAGGGCTAATTTAATGCCAGTTCCCCGAATTTAAAGCTCTGGTACTTTTTAAAAAAGCCATGGATAATCCAACTTTATTAAAAGTTAAGACCACCACTACTGAGAATAGGTTAAATAGTATTGTTACAATAGTGTACACTGCGTAATATTTTAGGGCTCAATTAAGGCTAATTTAATGCCACTTCGCTGACTTTACAGCTCTAGTACTTTTTAAATAAAGCCATGGATAATCCAGCTTTATTAAAAGTTAAGACGACCACTACTGAGGATAAGTTAAATAGTATTGTTACAATAGTGTGCACTGTATAATATTTTAGGGCTCCATTAGGGCTAATTTAATGCCATTTCCCCAATTTAATGCTCTTGTATTTTTCATAAAACTCCATGGATAATCCAACTTTATTAAAAGTTTGGACCACCACTACTGAGAATAGGTTAAATAGTATTGTTACCATACCGCACAATATTTTAGGACTAGTACTTTTTAAAAAAAGCCATGGATAATCCAACTTTAAAGTTTGGACCACCACTACTGGGAATAGGTTAAATAGTATTGTTACAATACTGTACGCTGCATAATATTTTAGGGCTCAATTAGGGCTAATTTAATGCCAATTCCCCGATTTTACAGCTCTAGTACTTTTTAAAAAAAATCATGAATAATCCAGCTTTACTAAAAGTTAAGACCACCACTACTGAGAATATGTTAAATAGTATTGTTACAATAGTGTGCACTGTATAATATTTTAGGGCCCAATTAGGGCTAATTTAATGCCACATCCTCGAATTTAATGCTCTAGTATTTTTAAAAAAATCCATGGATAATCCAACTTTATTAAAAGGTAGAACCACCACTACTGAACATAGGTTAAATTAGCTCAATTAGCGCTAATTTAATGCCACTTCCCCGAATTTAATGCTCTAGTACTTTTTACAAAAATCCATGGATAATCCAAGTTTATTAAAAGTTAGGAACACAACTACTGAGAATATCTTAAATATAATTGTTATAATAGTTTGCACTGTAAAATATTAAAGGGCTCATATAGGGCTAATTTAATGCCACTTCCCGGAATTTACAGCTCTAGTACTTTTTTAAAAAATCCATGGATAATCCAACTTTATTAAAAGGTAGAGCCCCCACTACTGAAAATAGGTTAAATAGTATTGTTACAATAGTGTACACTGAATAATATTTTAGGGCTCAATTAGGGCTAATTTAATGGCACTTCCCCGAATTTAATGCTCTAGTACTTTTAAAAAATCCATGGATAATACAACTTTATTAAAAGGTAAGACCACCACTACTGAAAATAGGTTCAATAGTATTGTTACAATAAAGTACACTGCATAATATTTTAGAGCTCAATTAGGGCTAATTTAATGCCACTTCCCCGACATTAGAGCTCTAGTACTTTTTAAAAAAAATCCGTGGATAATCCAACTTATTAAAAGTTAGGACCACTACTATTGACAATAGGTTCAGTAGTATTGTCACGAATGTGTGGACTACATAATATTTTAGGGCTCAGTTTGGGCTAATTTAATGCCACTTCCCCGAATTTAAGGCTCTAGTACTTTTTGAAAAAATCAGTGGATAATCCAACTTTATTAATTGTTAGGACCACCATTACTGATAAAATGTTAAATAGTATTGTTAATCATTACGATCAAAATAGTAAAAATTACGCTTTAATCATCAGCATCCGAATTTTACTTTTTCAATCACAAGTAAAAATTAAAATTTGAGTTATAAATTTTAAATCACTAATAATCATTACATCTGAGTTTTACGCCATTCACTCACGAATAAAACTCACATCTAAGTTTTTCGTCTTAAAATCATCAATAATCATCAGACTTGAGTTTTATTATTTTCGCTCAAAATAAAACTCAAGTTTGATTTTTATAATTTGGAATCAGAAATAATCATTATCAGTTGACTTTTATTTTTTCGATCAAAAATAAAACTCAAAACAGTATTCCAGGTTCAAATTGCGTTGCATATTTTTACTACTTTCGGTTTTCGGTACTTGTTAGGTAGTAGAATACACTGATAATTTTCATAATTTTTCAGGTTTGTTTTTAATGAGAACTCAGAATATGACGTTAGGGATCAAGTTGGAATATATGAATATGCGCAAAATCGGATGAGGGGAAACCCCTTTTCCACATTTGAAGGGGGGTTTGAAATTTTAAAATCGGTAAGTGTGAAAGACTTTTTGTTTCATAATAGGTTCCTGCAATCTTCCTTTTCTATTATCTCATTGCTTTGTAAATGAAAGGAAATAAAAAAACATGCTAAAAGCTAGAATCGCTATAAGACCAATTTTTATCATACCCTAGATGAATGTCCGTATGTAATTTCGTATGGTCACCCCTCTGTGCAAGTTTGGTTGTTAAAGTGGATTTTCACATTTATTCTAGAATGATTCGTCGGGCAGTGAAAATGATCATAACCGATTCCGTAGGATTTCATATTTTGAAGAAGTTTTCCGTACAATACAATCGTCTAGGACTGATCCTTCTTATTCATGCAGTACACGTAAAAAACCTAAATTTTTGTATGGACACACCAAGAAAGGGTTGCCCGGTGTAGAATATTTTTCAAAAAGTATTTACTATTTTTATGAAAACGCGGTGTACAAAATTTCAGGCCACTAAGTGTACGCTTTTTCAGGCAGTTTTCAAAAATATATTTATTTATTTATATATTTATTATTCATTAGTTGTGATTACATGATCTAAAACTAATCTAACCTAATTATCAACTAATGTAAAAGGGCCCACGGCTACTAAGCCATCTGGGCAGCTGTCTAGTGTTTTTAACTGACTTGATTTAACTTACAGTTGACAATTCATTATTTTGCAACAATTCATTTACAAGTTTTATTTGAATGCTTCTTATTTTTTAGGTGTTATGCCTAGACCTGGCTCATCTAAGTAATTCTAAGAGGCTTAACTAAGAGGTGGAAATGCAAAAATTAATCTAGGAAGTAGAGAGAGTGAACAAAATAAGGAGAAAATGCAAAATTGATATAAAAGCAACGGAGAGAACAAAATAGGAGCCTAATATTATTAACACAAACAGTAAGAAGTTTGTGTGTTTGCGGACGGGCGCACAGACAAACAATCAGAGAGACATGCAAAAATCACAATAACCTTTAACATTGTGCGGTTGTGTCCAATCCAGTTTACTCTAAAACGTAATGACAAACTTAGTATACCCTATAGGATTTCACCTAGAGTATCAAAAGTGTTCAGCGCTTGTGTAGTCCGTTGTCCTCAACCTTACTTTGCTCTATAGTGTATCTAGGATATTTAAATTCTGGTTGCGGCACCGTGACGGAAGTACGTACATTGTATATACGATTACAGACCAAATTGAACGAGTTGGTTATTTTTAAACGCAAGAACGCAACTTTATGCTGTACCGGGCATTATAGTTTGAAGGAATCATCTAGCAGTTCAGATAGATCGTAATGTAGTTGGCGGCATGCCGTGTCATGCTGGTTGTGATGATTTGTATCAAAAACAATTTTTATAGTTTTGAATTTGCGATTAATTTTTCAATAGAAAATAAGACCCAGAACAGTATTCCAAGTCCAATTTGGTTTTTGGTACTTTTTGAGTAGTAAAATGCACTAATAATTTTCATTATATATGTTTGCGCTTAGACCAGTTGTAACTTTTTTCATAAAACAAATGTTCTTTCTTTAAAATCATTTCACTCACACTTGCTTTCGAAGCTTAGTACAATTTTGTAAAGAACAGTCATTTGTTTTGTTCGCATCGTGACCATATATCAAATTTCACAACAAGTACTATTTATTGCAGTTTATACTTTATTTTAACCGGTCTTATTTCAGTTTTAGCATTTAAAATTAGCTGCATGAACAATTTGGGCCTCCTTCCTCTCCTTCCTCCTCTTCTCCTTTTAATGATAAATATTATTCTCTATAAAAAAACAATTACACTTTTGCTTCCAATAATTTTTCAAAACTAACTAAATTGCTTACCTTCTTCATTCCACCACCTCATCTTCCTCATCTGTCTCGTAATACTTATAACACTCTAAAACTCCTATTAAATGCGTACACTTTCTAATTAATTCTTCACATGTAGAATAATTCTTAATTATTTAATTTTGGAGTCCAAATGACATCATATGTTCTTTAATGTAGTTGGCTAACAACTTCTTTAAAAATTCCACATTTTGCAGGCGCTGCTGAAAATCTCCTGCAAGCCATAGAGACTGATATTTCCGTGCTTCAATAGGAACAATTACAAGTAGCTTATTGCTGTGCTTAAGATCGGGTGTTCATAACAGATTTCTATGTGAATTTTTCTTAGGAAAATCTTCGATCTTGGTAGAATTAAAGTATAAAAGAGTTGTTTAAGACATCTTTTATTTATATTCTATTGAAAAATTATGCTCTCCCAACGTTTCGACTTAGTTTTGAGTCCTCTTCATGGGGCTGTAGAACAATATAAATATATGTAGACCACTTTTTGAAAATATGAACAAAATTACCTTAAGGTTATAATAAATTAGATTACAGATAACAGATAATTTAAAACAACAAAAACATGTGAAGTTATATTAAAAAATAAAATGTATACAGGACAAAATTTTTTTTTTTTTAACTATGTGTAAAATATGTAACAAATAACTGGCTAACAAGTAACATTACGTGCTTAAGCTATTAACTAGAATAGGATTCTTGTTTTGTGGGTGCATCCGTCGATGTCGGTGTTCAATTAGTAATTACTGTTTATGTGTGTCCTTATAATGTCATGACCAATGAGTATGTGTGGTGTTATTGTGGGTATTTTGCGTGTTGATATACTTTACTATTTGGTAATATTCTTTATGGATGGCTTTCGAGTCTAGTTCTCGCCAAAAGTACATCGCAAAGAATCTTCCTACTAAGATGTAAGTCTCTAAATTTAATTCCTAAACACATTTTAGATAGACGTAAAAATATTCCTTGTCATGTTAATGATCCATCTTTATGCAAAAAATTAGATCACATAAAAACAAAGACAGAAATTGCACTTCTTAACATCGAAATAAAAGATTTCCACATTAAAATTAATAATCTCAACAAACAGATGGGACAGAAAATACAACAAATAAATGATAGGATCCCTCAACCAATAGCCGAAACTTTCATTTTCTCACAACGCAACAACTTTACAAGAATCACCAATCTTAATAACAATTGCGTAGAAAATTTAACAAATACTCAAATTCCCACAGAGGCAAAAATAATATTAAGCCTAGGTCTAAAATTCAATTTACCTACTAAACTAAATAAAAACAACACTATTGAACTAATATTGGCCTCTGAACATATAATTATCTACATACAATCCCCAGAAAGAAGTCAAATTGCAAGGAGGAATATCACCAACACAATCACACATCATTTAAAAAATGATCAAACTAACAAGGTTAACAAGTTCATTTCTCACTGCTACAAAAAAACCACACAGTTCCTTAAAAACAATCCAGACCTATACATTGTCAATTCTGATAAAGGCAATAGAACCGTGATCATGAAAAAAGAAACTTATTAAAATAAAATCACTGAGATGCTAATGATCCCAATACATACACACTCATGGAAACTGACCCCACACCTCTACTACAAAAGAAAAAACAACAGACTAGTCAAAACCCTCGAGAATACTTCCCAAGCCATGAAACAGAAATCTATATGTGTGCGTTCGGAGTCCGTACTCTAAAATGCTCTATATTGATGCTTATGGAAAAGTGCCAAACATTGACTTTATATATGCCATAGAGCCTAAACTACTATCCATACAGGAAAGTAGTCTTTTAGTTATTTACAGCTTGATTCCTTACCTTACCAAAGGCTACACTTACTATATACGTTACTTAACAAAATAATTAAATAGTTTTGATTACAAAGTAACCTTAACATTTTACCCTCAATACATCTCAGCTGAGTGATAATTGCATGTGTGTATGTGCAGCCGTAGTCCGAATCTGTAGGCAGCTACATTCGATATCATCAGCCCACGGCATTCCATGACGACAGAGCAACATTACAATGATTACTCAGCTGAGAATTTTTGTTTGAGGAATCGTAGTCATTTGGTTAAGATAATTTTTATACCCTAGATGAAATCTAAGGGGTATACTAAGATTGTCATTCCGTTTGTAACACCTCGAAATAATGATGGTAGAGCAAAATGGATTGGACACCCATTCATAATATTAAAAGTTATTTTGATTTTTGCATGTCCGTCTGTCTGTCCGTCCGTCCGTCCGTCCGTCCGTGCGCACGATAACTCGAGAACGCGTATACTTAGACAGCTGAAATTTTGTACATGGACTTTAAAAAAAAAAGTAAAATTAAGTCGAAAATGAGACAAATCGGGCAACTCCTTCGTAGGGTTGCCATATAAAAATTTTGTTTTCCGCTATATATTTGAACACTGCCTGAGAAGACGTCGACGTAGAGAGCTGAAATTACGTACATGATGTTTTTACTACATTAGCAATTAAAATGTCTGAAATGGACTAAATCGGGCAACTCCTTCTTGGTGTTGCCATATAAAAATATAGGTTTTTTACGTATACTTTGAAAACGATAAGTCCAACACATTTTATTGTACTAAAAACCTCTGCAGAATACAAAATCCTATAAAATTGATTATAATCATTTTCTCTGTGCGACAAACCGTTCTAGAAATATATGCGAAAAACATCTTCAAAATCAAACTTGAATAGATCGGTGACCATACGAAATTTAATACGGGCATTCATCTAGGGTATCATAAGAATTGGTCTTCGACCAATTCTAGCTTTTTTACTTGTTTTTAAATAACTTTGTTAGAAAGGTATGAAAATTTAATTACGGTTCGGAAGATAAGAAAGCAAGCTTAAGATTATCAGAACACCATTTTTTTGTATGAATAGTAGTTTAGGGCGGAGGAGCTATTCAAATCAAACTTTTGTCAATTTTACATAAGAACACTGCAAATATTTTAGAATGTAAGGACTACGATGGGCCTCGCATGTGGTAGGGAGGGAGTCTGTTTCATGGCTTGTGAAGTATTCTCGAGGGTTTTGGACTAGTTCAAAAATTATTTGACCACAAATACATCAACAAGTTCCAAAAAAACTCTTTACGCACGGACACAGCCACAAGCTCCAGATTTTACGGGCTTCCTAAAATACACAAAACAGATATATCAGTGAGACCAGTTACTTCAATGATAAATAACCCCGGCTACGCTCTATCCAAATACATGACAAAATTCTTACAACTTATACACACTGAACACACCATCAATATAAAAAACTCCCACTCGTTAGAAGCTTATCTCGAAAACATTCAATTAAATGACAACGACATCCTCGTCTCATTGTATGTGCAGTCTCTATACACAAATGTTGACGCACAGATGGCTCTACAAATTATTGAAAATAAATGGCACCTCATCGAAAACCATTCACCGATTAATAAGAATCTGTTCAAAGATATCATTGATTTCTGTGTCGTAGACTGCAACTATTTCTCTTACGACAATAAGACATACATACAGAAATTCGGTTTGGCCATGGGAAACCCTTTGTCTGGAAATCTCGCAGATTTCACACTTGACCACATAATTGATGAAGCGTTAAAACATACCACACACAAACCTTCCTTCATAAAAAAATACGTGGATAATGTCATCTGTGCAATATCACGAGAACATATTAATGACTTATTATATGCCTTTAACAGCATCAACGCCAAACTCCAATTTACGCTCCAGGCGGAAAATAACAACACCTTACCTTTTCTCGATATGCCCCTCATTCGGATTGAAGATCAAGTATTATCACCGACTGGTACTGCAAACCTTGCAGTTCCAATCGCATGATTAATTACCATTCAAATCATCCAACATCAATGAAAACCAACACTGCTGAGGTTTTTTGCATAATAGTTATAAGTTTAAGCAACAAAAGATTCCATCCAAATAACAAACACATAATTAAAACAATCCTCATTAAAAATTACTACCCATCGCATATAGTAAACAGGGTTATAAAGAGCGCAATAAGGAAAAATAAATCTATGTCTTCCACCAGCAACAATGCACAAACAACCAATATAGATCTTGAAAATACCCATAATAAAATATTCAACTCAATTCCTTACATATATCCAATAGCCTATGAAATAAGCCGACATGTTTATAAAGCAGACAACAAATTAAATATAACATTTAAACCCATCCACAGACTCAACAACATTAACACCAGAACAAAAGATAAATTAAAAACTCCTGAAAAAAGCAGAGTAGTTTACAAAGTTAATTGTGACAACTGTCCAGCAGCATATATTGGCCCAACATCTAAAGAATTAAAAACCCGCCTATCGCAACATACAAAATATATAGAGAAAAAGACCCCGCACTCAGCATTGGCAACACATTCCCTTGAAACAGGTCATGTTTTTAAGTTTGATGATGCTACGATCATTGCCAATGCAAAAAACAGAGTGAGAAGAGAAATTAAGGAAGCCTGCCACATATACACAAACAAACACAACCTGGTCAATAAGACTAGACTCGGAAGCCATACATAAAGAATATTACCGAATATTAAAGCATATCACCACGCAAAATACCCACAACTCCCACTCGTTAGAAGCTTATCTCGAAAACATTCAATTAAATGACAACGACATCCTCGTCTCATTGTATGTGCAGTCTCTATACACAAATGTTGACGCACAGATGGCTCTACAAATTATTGAAAATAAATGGCACCTCATCGAAAACCATTCACCGATTAATAAGAATCTGTTCAAAGATATCATTGATTTCTGTGTCGTAGACTGCAACTATTTCTCTTACGACAATAAGACATACATACAGAAATTCGGTTTGGCCATGGGAAACCCTTTGTCTGGAAATCTCGCAGATTTCACACTTGACCACATAATTGATGAAGCGTTAAAACATACCACACACAAACCTTCCTTCATAAAAAAATACGTGGATAATGTCATCTGTGCAATATCACGAGAACATATTAATGACTTATTATATGCCTTTAACAGCATCAACGCCAAACTCCAATTTACGCTCCAGGCGGAAAATAACAACACCTTACCTTTTCTCGATATGCTCCTCATTCGGATTGAAGATAAAGTATTATCACCGACTGGTACTGCAAACCTTGCAGTTCCAATCGCATGATTAATTACCATTCTAATCATCCAACATCAATGAAAACCAACACTGCTGAGGTTTTTTGCATAATAGTTATAAGTTTAAGCAACAAAAGATTCCATCCAAATAACAAACACATAATTAAAACAATCCTCATTAAAAATTACTACCCATCGCATATAGTAAACAGGGTTATAAAGAGCGCAATAAGGAAAAATAAATCTATGTCTTCCACCAGCAACAATGCACAAACAACCAATATAGATCTTGAAAATACCCATAATAAAATATTCAACTCAATTCCTTACATATATCCAATAGCCTATGAAATAAGCCGACACGTTTATAAAGCAGACAACAAATTAAATATAACATATAAACCCATCCACAGACTCAACAACATTAACACCAGAACAAAAGATAAATTAAAAACTCCTGAAAAAAGCAGAGTAGTTTACAAAGTTAATTGTGACAACTGTCCAGCAGCATATATTGGCCCAACATCTAAAGAATTAAAAACCCGCCTATCGCAACATACAAAATATATAGAGAAAAAGACCCCGCACTCAGCATTGGCAACACATTCCCTTGAAACAGGTCATGTTTTTAAGTTTGATGATGCTACGATCATTGCCAATGCAAACAACAGAGTGAGAGAAGAAATTAAGGAAGCCTGCCACATATACACAAACAAACACAACCTGGTCAATAAGACTAGACTCGGAAGCCATACATAAAGAATATTACCAAATATTAAAGCATATCACCACGCAAAATACCCACAATAACACCACAAATACTCATTGGTCATCACACGACACACATACACAGTAATCATTAATTAAACACCGACATCGATGAATGCACCAACAAAACAAGATCATCTCCTACTCTAGTCAATAGCTTAAGCACGTAATGTCACTCGTTAGCCAGTTATTTGTTACATTTTTACACATAGTTAATTTTTTTGTCCTGTAAACATTTTATTTTTTAATATAACTTCACATGTTTTTGTTGTTTTAAATTATCTGTTATCTGTAATCTAATTTATTATAACCTTAAGGTAATTTTGTTCATATTTTCAAAAAGTGGTCTACATATATTTATATTGTTCTACAGCCCCATGAAGAGGACTCAAAACTATGAGTCGAAACGTTGGGAGAGCATAATTTTTCAATTGAATATAAATAAAAGATGTCTTAAACAACTCTTTTGTATTTTAATTCTACCAAAATCGGAGATTTTCCTAAGAAAAATTCACATAGAAATCTGTTCAATAGGAACGTTTTCCATAAATTTTTCGTGTTCTTGTACCGCAGCAAAGACAGCAAATAAATACATTTCTGCTAAATTTTAAATATCGCAAGTCAACTAAATAAAAGCAGAAATTAGACTGTTCCGCAAGCCACTTTAACGAAACCATGAATAGCTACGAAAATGCGAAATTCTTAATTTCAACGCAACTCAAATTTACTCGACTATATCCAGCTTCTTTAATTTAACATTCAGAAATATTGAAAATAAATGGCTAATTTCGTATTTTTTATTGCTTCGCTGTGCACTTCTTTTGTAATTGCAGTATTGTTTGCCAATTCATTGATAATATTCTCATAATACGTAAAAATGAATCATTATGTTCGGGCAGATGAATAACAATAGATTTAGATATTGCAGATTTTACTAGAATTAGCTTACATAGTTGATGTAACGGTAAGGCTTGTTTTCTGTTCCTAATAATAATAAGACTATTTATTACTGTAGTCTTTCTGATTGCGTTTAACTGAGTGGATTATAAATAAAAATTGAATTTGTGAAATTAATTAGTTGAGTTTGTTGACAATTTGGATAGTTTTGAAAGGATTACGAGTTACTGACGGATTGTGAAATTTTTGGTTGTGTTTAAGAACTAACGAATACGAATTTACGAGTTGGTAATCGCCAATTAGATTTATTTCACAACTTAGAAAAATGGGCCGAAAAAGAAATATTTTTATAAGAGACTTTTTCGAATACGATGGCGAGGAAGAAGAAAGTGTGTGCAAATTTGTGGCAAAATCTTTAAAGGTAGCTATGCGTGCAATTTGAAAAGGCGCAACATTGTCAATTATACTGATTTGTACAATGAGTACGAACAAATGACTGAACATGAAAAACAGAATGATAAGAAGGTTAGTTTCCGTGTGGAATTATCGGCGGAGGAATTAAAGAATGCTTGTGTGAGTTTGGTGACAAAGGAATCGTTGCCGTTTTCTATTCTCGATTCACAGGTATTTAAAGTCCTCACAGGACAAATTTTCAAAGGAGTTAACGTTCCTTCCATCACCTCCAAAAATATTATGGATTTCGTCACTTATCAAGCAGAATCTATAAAGAAAAATATAAAAAAATGTGTAAAAGGTCGAATAGCCTGTTTGAAAGTTGATACAGCAAGGCAGATCCGTTTTAGGAGTCAATATTCAATATATTGCTGACAGAAAAATTTTCGTGCAAACTTTGGGCATCATTGAATTAAAAAGACCCCACACAACAGAAAATTTAAAGTTGGAGATTGAGAAAATATTAGAGGAATTCGACATGACAAAGGCTCAAATATTCTCAATAACAACGGATAATGGACGCAATATGATAAAAGCAGGTGAACTTTTATCAACAGCATATCCAAATGCTGAAGATAATGAAGATATTGGAGAAGAAAGTGAAAGCGAATTTATCACTCACAATATTTCCTTAGACAACGTTTATGGAGTTAAATGTGCCGCGCATACATTGCAGCTAGCAATGAAAGACTTTCTAGCGGACAGTTACAAAGACACCATAAGTCATGCTCGTCAAGTAATTAAAGCCTTGAGAGCACCATCCTTCAGGTAGCTTAAAATATTCAGTAGTTCTAACACAATTACTTATAATTTTGCTACATTTAGATACAGCATATCTATAACCAATTTAAGAAAGCCACAATTAGATGTTGTGACACGCTGGAATTCCACATTCACCATGCTAGAAAGAATTCTTGCTTTGAAAGAATTTTGCACTGAACATCTTGAGGGTAGTCTAACCCTTTCGGCCATAGAGTGGGAGGAGATAGGGGACCTTGTTGCAGCATTAGGCCCCTTAAATTCAGCATCATTAAAGCTCCAAAAGGACCAGCTCCTCCTTGGAGACTTATAAATTATGGCTCGAACTCAAGGTGAACTTGCGCGTTATGGAGAGTGCCATATCAAACAAAATACTGCAATATTTAGAGCGTAGGGAACCTACATTACTGGATTACTATGATTACTGGCCTGCTTCTAGATCCAAGGCTTCGCCGTTTGCTTGGGAAGAAAAAGAAGGCTCTGGCAAAAAAGCATTTGAAAGGCATTGTTTCCAGGATGCTATCTTTAAAAAATGTATGTTAAGGTTATCACTTAAAGACACATTAAAAGATTATAATATTTTATTAGTTCTAGGGATAAGGATTATTTCCTTTGTAATGTCTTATTTAGATTATAAAACTAATTATATCTGACTCTCTATTAACTTAATTCTGCTATACAAAAACCGTGATAGCTCATTAACTTGTTACCTTGAATATTTGGGCCCTATCCTGATCTATGTCTTCAGCTTGGTTTTTTTATACTAGTTAGCGATGTCAACCTAGAAAGCTCTGCACAAGTATACAATTTATTTCTTCTTTTAGTCTCCAATGTTCATCAATACTTAGATAAGGTCTTGCTTTGTTTGTTGCTCATGATAAATATCGAGCAAAGCGAAAGAATTATCATAAGTTATAGCGTTGCCTACATGTAAACTTTATAATAGCTACAATTTTAATACAAATATGAGGGCGAAACGAAGAGATGGGTTGGAGCAGGTGCCTAACAGATAAAGCACTCAATTTCATTGGTTTCCATCTAGTAGTTTATAGTTCATACATACTTTAATATAACTAAAAGTTTACCGACTTGGGCTTCCATGATGGATATCTTCATATTTTTATTAGTCAATCCACGCAAAACGCGATCTTCTCCGATTTGGATGAAATTTTCACAGTTTCTAGGGAATACCAAAATAGCTCACCCATATTTCCTTCTCGCGAGGGGGTCAGAAATTTCGTGATTTAACGATGAAGTATCATTTTCAAGGAATCACATTACATCGTTCGGTGCTGCAATATTTTTTTCCGTAAAATTATAAAGTATTAAGGACGATTCATACCGCCGCGATAGATATTGCGATAATGAAGCGACAGCGATAGATCGCTACACATACTTTTGAATGGAAACGCTCACACCAACGCGATAGATCACAGCGATACACAAAATTTCTGTAGCATTTGATCAGCGATTAAATTGTCCGTCGCTGCATGCACAATTTCAGTCGTCTATCGCGAGCTGTGAGATCAAAATGGATAGTGCAAATTCGAGTGGGTGTTGAAAAATGAATTGAAATCATATGAAGGAATACCAATTTTATATGATCTGAATTTAAAACATTATAAAAATAATAAAAAAAATAAACAGAGTTGGGGGTGATATTGCCAAGCAGTTCAATACAGGTTGCGGTTAGGTTAAGAGTATTGGCGACTTGGCCACTGGGAACCTGCGGACACCACGACCAGAATTAATTTATTGTGTCCATTCCTAGAGGGTAAATCTAGCCTAAAATACAAGTGGGAAGTATTAAACGAAGTGAGGTTATAGTACAAACCTTGTTGGATTTGGAATATTTCTTCCGCTGATCTTCTTCCATTACTATAAAATTTATCAAACTGGGAAAGGACGCATCAAGTAAAATTTCAAAGGGAATCCTTAATAGACAATCGAGGTATATGAGGTGAACTTGATCAGGCAGTCATTTGGTGGTATTCTTCTATCAAACCTTATTCAAATATCATCTCTAATGCTGAAACATTTAAAACATCTGCGTCATTACTTTTTCCATATCTTTCAAAGTCGATGTATAAAAATTTATATTCGATATCAACGATGATCAGTAACACAAACTTTATTTAGTTCAGCCATATGCATGCAACTATCACTGTGATCTATCGCGTTGGTATGAAAGGAATTGTGTCGCTAGTTTATCGTTATGATTATCGCGATCGTTGTCGTAATCGCAATAGCGGCGGTGTGAATCGACCTTAAGCTTCATTTGGCATATGAATTAGAAAAATCGCTTGCTCCGTTCTCGATATATGATTTCTTGAAAGTTATGCTTCATCGTTAAATCACGAAATTTCTAACCCCCTAGTGAGGAGAAAATATGGGTGAGCTATGTTGGTATTCTCTACAAATTGTGAAAGTTTCGTCCAAATCGGAGATGGTCGGGTTCCAAGGTGATTGGTTTTGTGTGAAATGGTTGTTATATTCAATAATAACGTGAACACATGTAATATGGAATATATGTATAATAGAATCTCCTTGAACAGCTATGTATAATTCTTGTTGTATTATATTATTAATGTAAGATTTTATTATTCTAGCAACAAATTAATAACGAACTACCATGCTCATCCAGGGATATGGGAGAGAGTCCAGTTTTTATCGACGAATCGTCTGTTCAAAGTTGTACTTCTCTTTTAGGGCAATCAATTATTGAATTAGAGATTGATTCATCCTCAGATATGAAGGTGAAACTAGTGTCGACTTTGAGTTGATTTCAGCAAGGAACGAAATCGAGTCATACAAAGAAAAGCGAGCTGACATAGATTCGAACCTATTGGACTGTTGGGAAGGCAACAAACATAAGGCTCCCTTCTTATATAGACTAGCAATGATTTTGCATGGTTTTCCAGCCACACAAGTCAGCGTAGAAAGAGCATTTTCTGCGCTGAAGTTAATTCTTAGTGACCTGAGATATAACTTGTCAGATACAAATTTGAGAAAACTGTGTTTCGGTAAATTAAATACAAATTGATAAAAAATATGTAATTTTTGTAAAATGTTCGTGTTTTATCTATATTATTTTGTTTGCATTTCTTGAAGATGCAACAGAACATCTACTAAATAATATGAACAGTATTATTACACATAGAAATGATATAATAAAAAAGGAAGGCTGCAGGTAAACATTATGAAACAAATTCTCAATACTTTAAAAAATATTGTGCGTTCAGTTTCGAGCTAATGCAATGATTTATTTATAAGATGTAGAAGGGTAAGGGGAACATGAAATTGCTTGATCTGTGTGCAATCTCTTTTAATGTATATAGGTATATATACCTAGCAAGTTTTAAGTTTCAAGAATAAATTCCTTCACATTTACAAATTTTAAAATTTCAACCCCCCCTTCAAATTTGGAAAAGGGGGTTCCCCTCATCCTCATGTTGCAATATTGTGCACTGCATAATATTTTAGGGCTCAATTAGGGCTTAATTAATGCTGCTTCCGCGAATTTAATGCTCTAGTACTTTTTAAAAACATCCATGGATAAACCAACTTTATTAAAAGTTAAGACCACCACTACTGACAATAGGTTAAATAGTATTGTTACAAAATCCATGGAAGATCCGAACAAAAAGTATAATGGTTGATTTCAGACATCGGCGCGGCGATGGTATATAACGCACCAAAGCAAGTAGCACGTACTGGATGTAGCTAAGGCATTAAATTAGACCTAATTGAGCCCCAAAATACAGGGCACGCTATTGTGATAATATTATTTAACCTAATTTCAGTAGTAGTGGTCCCAACTTTTGATAAATTTGGATTATCCATGGGATTTTTAAAAAAGTACTAAAGCATTAAATTCGGGGAAGTGGCATTAAATTAGCCCTAATTGAGCCTTAAAATATTATGCAGTGCAACTATTGTAACAATACTATTTAACCTATTCTCAGTAGTGGTGGTCCTAGCTTTTACTAAAGTTGGATTATCCATGGATTTTTTTTAGAAAGTACCAGAGCATTAAATTCGGGGAAGTGGCATTAAATTAGCACTAATTAAGTCATAAACTATTATGCAGTGCAACTATTGTAACAATACTATATAACCTATTTTCAGTAGTGGTGGTCCTAACTTTTAATAAAGTTGGATTATCAATGACTTATTTTAAAAAGTACTGGAGCATGAAATTTGTGGAAGTGACATTAAATTCGCCCTAATTGAGCCTTAAAATATTATGCAGTGCAACTATTGTAACAATACTATTTAACATATTCTCAGTAGTGGTGATCCTAACTTTTAATAAAGTTGGATTATCCATGGATTTTTTTGAAAAATACAAAAGCATTAAATTCGTGGAAATGGCATTAAATTAGCCCTAATTGAGCCATAAATTTGGACGTATTCAAAAATTTTGTACTATGAAATGGCGGTCCCAACTTAATTGACGTATTGAAATGATACCGTCATGACCGTAAAATTTAGTTTTAACAAATCTATAGTCTATATATGAGATACCAATGTCTACACATACATGAGAATGATAATAAAGAAAACCTATATGATAAATAAGCATTGCTCACAAAGAAAATTGTATCCAAAGCCACCAATTTATATAAATTAAATCCCTACAATTTACTTTTCTTCTCTTACTAAAAGTGTTTTCTATCTATCCAAGCCAGATGAAATTTGGCACGTCTACATATTTCTCGTCATAGAGTACATAGCCTCACTTGAGAAATAAATTTCTGCTTCAACATTTGTGTCGTGAGAAATCCTTACTAATTAGTAAGTTCGATAATATAAATTCGGTAAAACACTTGTGTTTGAGTGTTCATGCGAGTCATTTTACTTGTTCTCATTAGACTGACTTCTTAATGGTGTTGCCGTTCCAGAAACGTTCACGTGATTTGAATAAGTTTTTAGATAATAATTAACAAACTAAAAACGAAAGCTACTTACGATTTGAAAGCATTGTTCATATTTATTTGGAAAATTGTACACAAAAAAATAATTTTGAAATTAATAATTATTATAACTTATACTACAGATTAAATTCAAAATTGAATTTAATTCAATTTAAGGAAGAAATCATATAAGAAAAGATAGAAGTACAAAAAAGGAAAAAAAAATTTACCAAACGAAAACAAAGTATTATTGAAATAAATAATAAAAAAAACTGAAAGGAATAATAAAAGACTAAAAATTAATAGACCGGATTAACCTTCCAAAAGTACGCGGATATGTGTGATTCGAAATAAAACCTTGATCCAGATTTATTACAAACTTAATTTATTTAATCAAAGGTGTACAGCTTGCCAGTGGCTTGGTCCAAAAGCTATCGTTAATTTACTCTTTAGATCCGAAGCGGTAACTTACGACAACAGATGCATTTTTACAAGACAAAAAGTGCAATGAAAAGATTATTAAATCCAATGAACTGAACTTTTAGGTAATAGCTACACTACTGATCAACAACCTGTGATACATTATGATATGAAAGTTAATTAGAATAATTTGAGATCTAATCAGTAAAGCCACGTAATAATGAGTTTATATAATTCTAGAACAGAGAGAAAAGAAGAAGTCCAAGAATAGAACATGTGGAACACTTCTATACAGTGATAATAGAGCCAGAAAACCCTCCATCCACTTTTACTCGTTGTTTTCGATATGACAGCAAGCTCATCACAGCCTACAAGCTGAACTAGAAAAAGTTAAAATATTTTTTAGTTAGATATAAGTTTAAAATGGTTTACGCCGTAGAAAATTCCAGTAATGTCACTATTGCAAACTCATCGTTGTTAAGTGCCGCAAGCAAAACGGAGGTAATGCGTAATAAAGCAGTTTCGCAACTGTGGAGGTAGCAAAAGCTCGACTGTCAGGTCGATATCATACGATTTTGCTTTAAACAACCATTCAATTGCCAGTACATTAGCTTTTCAAGGGCTTGTGCCAGAAAGCATAATACACTTATCGGGCGGTAATCAGAAACAGTGGTAGATGATTTAGTTTTGACAGTTATGATGACAGTGGCCAATTTCCATGAGGATGGAATCGTAGATGTTGTAAGCCATGCATTAAATAGGAGCAGGATTGCAGTTTGGAAGCTAGGAAAATTACTTTTAAGAAAGCGTGGAGGTAAGCCTTCAGGTCCAACAGTATCAGACTTTATATAAAAAATAGCCCCGCACAATTCATCACAATCAACGAAACTTGAAGAAAATGAGTTTAGTTACTCAGGTACCGTAGAGTTTACTAATGATTGTGCCAAAGTTTCGACTGTGTGTAGAAAAACATTAATATGGTAAATAATAAAGCAAAACATTGATTTAAAAACAAATAAATAGATAAATAACACAATATTGATTAAAACACATATGTTTGGAAATTAACTAAAAGATACAAATATATGGTGTTGCCGGAGGTTATCCAACTACTCGTCAAATTCAACTGATATTAAGTTGATCAACGTTTTCCAAACTTTTTCAAGTGAGCGCAGTTAGCCGTATTGCTATTATATGTATCCGGTTTTTCGTTTAGTTTCGAGTTTTTTTAAGTGTATAATGCCTCTATCAATCGTCTCTTCTGATAATGTTTTTCATGATGTAGGATAGAATTATTTTCAAAATCTGGATCAAGGTACAAAAACTTTTGATTATTTAATAAAATCAGGATAAAGCAGTTCTGATTGAACACCTATCAAATTGATCATTCGGAAAATTCAATGTTTCATTCATAAGTCATTTTCATGACACCGAAATCACGAATAATTTTGATCAATTGATTTCGAAATTACGGTCAAATGTTTTACTCCTACTGAGATGATTTCGTTTGACATTTATGTTAAGGCTAATGTAAAATTTCCTTTTAGTGAAGTTAATGTTCTGTAAACCCAAAGGGAAGTGTTCCAAAATTAAGTGGACAAATGTGTGAAAAAATTGTTATTTCAATAGTAGAATATCTAATATATATTTTATCAACCAAATTGCCATGAAGTCATGTCAAACTGGTGTATATAAAGAGTTCTCTTGCAGAAGGAGCAGAGATATATATGCAAATTCGTGGCTTAATTTTCTTTTCATTTTAACTATACGGAAAACATTGCTAGAGCCTAGATATCATAGAAAGCGATTGCAACATGAAACTCTTAAAGTCGCCGAAATAGATACAGCAAACATTATTTATATACAAATTGAAAGAGATTACTAGTTCGCCATGACACATTGACAAGATACCAGCTTAATTCAAACGCACCTGAATACTCGCTAAACAACCCACACTTATATTTCGGTTTACAGTTCAAATTTGTGATAAGCGTGCAACATAAATGCGACGAAAAACGAATGAAAAAGTTCGATTATAAATAGGAAAAAGAACGTACTAAGAGCCAATTTCTAATTTGGTCGACGTTATTTTAGCTCTGCGAGGCTTGATTAACATTAAGTTGTCTCTGTCCTCTCCCATGGCGCACAACCCGCTATTCGCCGTTTGTTGCAATTGTGTTTTATTAAACTTATTGTACTTATTCTTTCGCGGAATACGAAAGTATGATAAGGTTGATATCGTTATCTAAATTGCTGTTATAATAAATATGTCGCGGATAAATCCGAATAGGTGATAGGTGATAGGAATCTGGCATATTGCTCTTTTAACTAATCTTAAAACAATTAGTCTCTCCCGTCCTCTACTATCATGAATTGATTTTATCTAATCGCCTTATGCGGGTTTTATTAGATTACAACTGTTTCTGACGGTTCTGTTATCTTTTCGTTTTTCCTCTTAATTTCCATTAATGATCTGCTTTCCTTTATCTCAAATTCCATCCATACTTTCGCTGACGACAGCACCCTTGATTTCCCTTACTCTTTGACGCTCTCTACAGGCTCTACAGAGAATACAGTATGTAACATTCTAGATTTCATGATTAGATCAGTACATAAAATCTCGTCGAATGCAATGGGTATAAAAACTGTCTCATATCTTTAAAACAAAATAATTATTTCGCCACCCCCGTTTCTTTTAATTGAGGATTAATTTCCGGTGACCGTCACTAATCATTCTTGGCATTAATATTTCCAGTAAATTAAGCTGGACAGACCACATTTTCTCTATTGCCAAAAACCATCGAAATGTCTTGGTTTTCTGAAAAGGTGTAAGAATTGTTTCAGGCCGTTAAATCTAGCGCTCCTCTACAGGTCCTATACCCTACTATACTATTAATTCCTACACGCAATACTCGTGCTACAAGTCGTGCTTATCCTTTCACTCCCCAAAATACCTTCGTCCGGCCGTACAGTCAAATTGTGTGAGGTTTTTTTATCTGAACAGTGCGAACGTGGTACACTCTATCGCCTTGATCTTCTTCATTTGAGGTATTTCAAGAACTTAAATGTGCTTCATAAATTTTCCTTCAGTCACCTATGAACTCCAACGAGGACGAAATCGTGGAACTGTGCATACTGTTACATTTTTTTCTCAATATTTCGTAACGTTATGTACATCACTGCTTTGTGCTCGAGAGTTACGGTTCATCTGTCTTTATTGTAAATTGCAGATGGTCTTAAAACACAAGAATATCATTAAAAAAAAATTACGCAGGAAAAAACCCGGCAAAAAGTACTATTCTCAGGGATATTACATCTTAAATTATTTTGCTGTTTTCAGAAGTTTATAAAGACCACACTACTAGACTATTTTAAGCGGTCCATTATTAATAATTATAAGAAAGCTTTCGTAAAAGAAAAATTCCCCCTTTTACCCTGCAAACGCAAACTCGTTAAAACAACTATAATATCACTCTGCAGAGCAGGGCTTTCGATGACTTTCTGTACCACACTCTAAATTCGTCCATGATTTCGAGAGCATGATATAAGTTAGAATACCCCCCCCCCCCCTCTTCCAATCGAATGAGTAGGTGAAATCCCATAAACTTTCTTTGAGCGCATCCTTAATATGCCTGGGTGTCATCATGACATGTCACTGATTGCTGTGCGAACATACTAGGGAGAGTAAACTATTTAATTGAATTTACGATGTCTCGGAGGTTTGTGCAGACATAATATTGTGAAGATGGTCTTGTGATAACATTCCCGTGAAGATTATCTATAACATTACAAATGCTTAATTTGTATACTATAGCGAATTAAAATCTGAATTCCATTTTATAATTTGTGTTTTGTTATGATTAAGAGGAGTCTTTTTTAAGATAATAATCATTACATTTTCTTTATAGACTAATATTTGACCAGAACTTAATGCATTTATCCAAACAATGAAGTTGTAGAAGTACACGTCAGTCGGTTGTAGTTTGCGGTCCCACGGACCACACGCGACTTTAATTTTTGTTTTCAACTTTTCAACTATTAATAAGAAAAAAAAAATTAAAAAAATTACTTTTCCATATACGTATAGCACCCTTTATACAGAGTGTTTCGTCCATGGTGGTCCATAAGATAGGAGGTGAGAGTACTCACCTAGATAAACAAAAATTGTATGGGAATGGGGGAGCGGAATTTCAACCGTTTCGGAGTTGCAGGGTGGTTATGAAAATATGCAAGTCTTTTACAAAATAGCCTGTATCTTAAAAAGTACAAGGTGTACGGTCACTATCAAAGTATGCAGAACTTCAAGTCCTTTTCAATAACTGCTCGACCATCCCCGTACTCCCCTCCTCTTAGGAGTTATTTGGGGTCTAAAGATTATTTGTTTTCATAGTGACTGAAAACACGTCATTTAAAAAATATATCGTCTAATTTGGGTATGACCTGAATAGGTTATGACTTAATAACTGTTTAACGGCTAGAATGAGCACATAGGTATAATGGCGCAAAATAAAGAGGAGAGTCTACAGTTTACAGTGTTTATAAAAAAAAATACGTTCGGTCCCCTTTTGTAAAAAAAAAGGACAAAGTCAATATAAAGGCAAGAAATGCAAATGTCAATACTTTCATAAAATTTTTAGCTAGTACTGGATAAAATGTACCTGTTTCGAAAGATACCAGTAATATTATCGAAAAAAGAAATCCTCGCGCGGTGTGGTTATTGGTTGACCGAAAAAATATTTCTGCAATATGTTAGTTAACTTAACCAATATTCATTTGATCAAGAATGGCTCTTAGGAAATAACCCTTAAAATGTTAGCCATTTTAATAGGTTAGAATTTAAAAAAAGGCTATCAAATCATCAAAATAATCGGACGTAAAGTAAATTGGTTTGAGGTTAACTAAATTTTTCAGTGGTTTCGTTCCCTGGATCTGGCGTTTCTTTACAGATTGTAATCTTGAACGTATTTTTTAGATTCACACCAACACAAATCACTAGACTATATTTGTTCGGTGGATATGCAAGATCTGGCGGCATGGTGTCCCTATGATAGTCTGGTTGCCACAAGTAACCTTAAGGCACTAATGCCGAGAACAGCGAGGCGTCCGCTTTAAGTCAGACTATCGCTGTGACAGCTGGTTTGAGAGCTTCCCTGGATAGGAGCTCTGGAATTCCGGTGGACTGTCCCAATGACAGTGACAGCTGTAAAAGGAGTTAGTGTCGAGCAATGCTGTCAGAAGAAAAGGATATATGAGCGAAAGGCTGTATACATGCTTCATACTGAGCAAACACAACTACTCTGATCTCTGATAATTGCGCTCAGTAGTCTTGTCATTTTACTATTACCATCGGAAGCTATAATATTCCTGGCTGTAATTTCAAACTCTGCTAACTTTAAGGGCTGAGGAGCCCTGGATAGTTCTACTATAGTGGAATTATTCACCACCACATGGAGAAGGCCCCTTGGTGGAAGCATCGTGGTAGTTGTGGTAGCCCAAATGGGGCAGAGAGAGAATGGCTGAGTCTTGCATGACTTAGGCGGACATTCTTTTTTAAAGAGAGAAGTATGTCCCTTAAATAAATTACATGCAGCGTCCGAGGATCTGATGGATGGTCATGTATTTTTGTGTGTATGGTGAATGTATGTATGTATGAGGAGTTGCGATAAATCAAACAGGTGCTGTGACCACAGGTTGGCAGAGATTTTAAATGGTTCACGCTTTGATCAGTTAATTAATGTCAAGCATGCACTCTGGCATAATTGATACTCATATGGGCAGAATATACTCTATCCCATGAGGGCGCTTGTCGCATTGTTACTAATCCGTGTATTAAGATGCCGTAGAATTAAGACTTCATAGCTAGATACCCACGTCAAACTACTAACAAAATCTGTCCCTATGACAGCTTGCCTGAAAATCCGATTACTTGAAGCTGGAAATAAGCTATTTTTCGGTGTTGACATTCTCAGAATTCTGCGATCAGGCTGCCTAGCTTGTCGGGAATCCTGTTCGATAAAAAACTCTGGAGCTCTCCTAATCTTCTGATATTTTGGCGTAGCAGTTTTGATTATTCTGCACTCAGGCCGATTCTATGAGAGTTTTCCTGCGCTTGACATCTAAATGGTAAACATTTCAAGCAAAAAAACAATTACTGAGCTTCTTCCAAGTTGTAGGGTAATTGTTATCTTTTCTTTATGTTGATTAAGTTGTTCCTTTTCCTTCATATTTCCTTTTTTTAAGTCTTTCCTTTTCGAGTGCTGAAGTTAGGCTGATAAAATATTTCTTGTTTTTTTGTAAATTATACAACAAAAAAATTTAAATTTGTTAGGCTTACAAAGCGGTTGATCAAAAGCACATATTAAAAGCATTTGCAGTTTCGCCGGTGCGCTAGCGTATATGTTGGCTCTCGCATTATTCAGATTTCGCTGGAGTTATTTCTAAGTCACACTAACATATTTCAAGTAATGTACTAAGTAGACATCCAACAATCAAAGAGTTATAAGCTATGCATAGTGTGGAATAAGTGTACTGCCCGTTGTCAGAACGTACACGCAAATTTGAATTTAGTGAAATTGAAATGGACGCACTGGTAAATTTGGATTAAGATCAGTGGTCACCTCTCTAGTCAAAAAACAAACACTGTTTATTTCCCTTTAACTTTACTAAAACTAGCACACCTATTTTGAAAAAATTCCGAACAGTTGTATCAAGATATAATTATATAAATTATTGGGTCCAAGAATTGAAAAACACTGATTGACAGCTGCAATACTATGTCATCAAGAAAAAAATATAAGTATATGTAAAAAAAACACTTATTGGCAGAAATTTGCGATATAAAATTGTCAAGATAAAAAATTAATATATACATATATATATATAGTAATATATAGAGATATGTATGAGTAAATACATAGTAAGATAATAATTTGTTACAATTGGCTGGTACTCACCGATCTACAACTTGACGCTTGAAGGTTGACTTTAATTTTACAACCCTTCGTTCTAACCGTTGGTTAGAGTAATTCTTTATTTCCTTCAAGTCCAGAAATAAAGTGTTAATGTTAGTAATACACTATCTCAGTCGAGACCCGAGACAATATTCTTTAAGTCAGTCGAGACCCGGCTTAAAGTATTATCTTATCTTCAGTCGAGACCCGAAATAAGATGTGTCTATTTCTGTCGATACCAGAAATGATTATTAGTAAAAGATTATCTCAGTCAAGCCCCGAGATAATATTCTTTACGTCAGTCGAGACCCGGCTTAAAGTGTGATCTTATCTTCAGTCGAGACCCGAAATAAGATGTGTTTATTTATATCAGTCGAGACCCGAAATAAGATGTGTTTATTCCCGTCGAGACCAGAAATGATTATAAGTAAAAGATTATCTCAGTCGAGACCCGAGATAACATTCTTTAAGGCAGTCGAGACCCGCCTTAAAGTGTTATCTTATCTTAAGTCGAGACCCGAAATAAGATGTGTTTATTTCCGTCGAGACCAGAAATGGTTATTAGTAAAAGATCATCTCAGTCGAGCCCCGAGATAATATTCTTTACGTCAGTCGAGACCCGGCTTAAAGTGTTATCTTATCTTCAGTCGAGACCCGAAATAAGATGTGTTTATATCCGTCTAGAGTAGAAATGATTATTAGTAGTTGATTACCAGTCGAAAACCCGGTATAAATGTTAATAATTAAAATACCCGATATCAGTGTTTGTCCCTAACTGGCGAACCTACCTCAAGCGATGCCAAATACAAAAAGAGATCGAGATAACTCAGCTTGTTGTTTATATAGCCCTTGGTTGCACACAACACCACTGATGGACTAGCAGAGGCGCGCAATCGCAAGAATTGGCAGTGCAGCTCTGATCTTACGGTATCAGTGATAAGAGTTATATAGCAACGCACAAAAATGCGTAGCAAAATTCTGCTTGTCATGAAGAGAAGAAAAGTCCGTTCGATGGCCATGATGAAAATAATGAAATTTGCAGGTAATGTTCCCCCTATCGCGTAGAGAAGACATTCGCGCTTGATGACAAATGACGATAAAATTACTACTTGATCTGCTTGAGCTGATGCATGTGTGCCATGCATTGTATGCTACATGACTACACATGCCTTTGTTGGAGATTCGTAATTAAATTAGATCTAATTTATGCTGAAAGTTTGACCCCCTGTTATTGGTATGTTTTATTTTCAGAAGTTATTATTGAAAATATTTATTCGAATCAATTTGGTTCGTACAATAGGTTCTAAGGTCTGTGCCAAACCATTGCTTAGCCTCGATCTAAGGGTTATTGTGACGAAGTAAGGAAAGAAAGTCCAGATTCGATCAACTAACACTTACGACTAAGTCGGCGACGGAGTCTTAAACCTGAGTGCAAATAAGTTTAAGCCACATACATAATTCTAAATAATTTTATAGTGGTTTCCTTCGATTTCAAAGATTTAACGTGAAATATCTCCAGATTCGAAGGTTCCTTTTATCCATGTAAAATATATTTTTTTTTTTTTTTTTTTTTTTGTAAAGTTAACATGTTTTTTTACCTACTACCAAGTTAAGATATGTGCTGGGCACCCTTGCATTATATTGAAAGTTATTTTGATGCTTGCACACGGGCTTTTATAAAAAATAAAAGTAAATTTATTTTCGAAAACGGGAAAAATCGGGTAGCTCCTTTTTAGGGCTGCCATACATTTGCCATTACATTTCGTTCTTTACTATACTTATTTGGACAGTGCCTGACAACGCATCAACGCAGGAGCTGACATTTTGTACAAGGCCATATTGGGTAACTCAGTGTTCCGATGAATATCTAGTCTGATTCCTTCTGGAATAATTTCTGGACGCAATACTCACGATGCAAACTGCGCAATTCTGTTTACCTTTAAAATTACTTTCGGCCGTACTGAAAAATTCCGCGATGTTTCTTATCACAAACGTTCGAATGTGGAACAGTCTACCATCTTCTGTCTTTCCTCCGGCATACAATCCGCGAAGGTTTAAGAGTGACATACATAAGCACCTCGCCACTCTCCTTATGCTCCCTAATTCCCTTCTCATTTTCCTTCCTGCCAAGCTGTGCTTTGCATCATAGGGTATCCCCTGAGCTTGGTTTAATACAATTCCAAAAAGTACGCCTTCATAGGGTTGCCATTCAAAAATTTGGGTTTTGCTATATATTTGGACAGTGCTTATAATATATGTAATAATAACGCGTCGACGTAGAGAGCTGATAACTGGTTCACTGTGCTTTCATAGTAATAGTTATAATGATTGGATCGCCTTTAGTTCTTTAAACCCTCTTATGAGTTGATGCGTGATGCTGCTGTTGATGTCTCTCGTTATATCAGCCCTCTTATGAGTTGATACATGCGCTGCTTATAAAGTTCCTCCTATAAAGAATAGACCTCGAGTTAGTGATTGGCGAGCAAGCTCGGCCTATATCTCTCACTATGAGAATCTGGCGTCTACGACAGCCTAAAATGTACCTGGAGTAAGATGTACCGGTTTAAATTAAAAGAATTAACTTCTCCCTTGGTAGGCCAAAACTCAACTGTCTTTATTCATTAAACGTAATTCTATTTATACAAAAGTTCTTCCTTATACATCATAATTTCAATGTACCTATACCTAAAAAATACGTGAAGCACTATTTCACAAAAAAACTTACGCAAAACATAAACATATTACACACTGGGCGCCTTGCCCTCTTTGTTTACAAAAACATTTCTTTGCACACATCAATGACCCATATCAGCAAGCAGATTTATTGCAGGTCAGTACATCGTAAAAAAATGTAAGAATCAGCTGGCTGACTTGTATGGTGCTTGAATGCATTGAATTGCTCAATGCATTGTTTATGATTTATTTTTGGCTCTTCATGCTTCATGCATGGGAATCAATTATTCAACTCATAAGCCATATGTGCTGACACGAGGAAGTGAAAGTGTGGAAATTATTTGAACCAAATTTGTTCATACTTTTGTACTTCCTGTTCTAAGCTAATTCTACCTGCATGATATGCGTGCTTTTCATATGGTATTTTAGTTATGTTGCAATGCATGCAATTATATTTTATTTGTTTCTTTTTGAATCTGATCTTGCAATGCATCTATTTATTAGGTATATATCTTATTGTCTCATAATAGATGCATTACATAGTAAATAAAGTTTCAAAAATGGACTAAATCGGTAAACCCGTTCTTGGTCCTGCCATAACACAATTTAGGTTCTTTACGTATACTATAAGAACGGTAAGTCCTAGATCTTTTTATTATACTGGAAACTTCTTCAAAATATGAAATCCTATGAAATTGGGGATAATCATTTTTACAGCCCGACTAACAGTTCTAGAAATATAAATATGCAAAAAACCACATCAAAATTCAAACTTACACATATGAGTGACCATACGAGATTTCATACGGGCCTTCGTCTAGGGTATCATAAGAATTTGTCTTAGACCAATTCCAGATTTTTACTTGGTTTTTATCTCTTTCCTCAGAGGTGAGTTATAAGAATTTACGGAAATGATTGCACATCTTTTCATAAGATTTAATTGCTTAAAGTTATACCAAACAGGAAACTAATAAAGGAAAGTGTTGTTATCATCTACTTATTTCCCTTCTACAACTAAGATATTTTTCAATTATAAATAAAAGGCACTACATTCATGACTGTGATTGTGTGTGATCACAAATGCTACTTTAAGGCCATTAATTTTCTAGGAAAATTGTACCACAGATTTCAGTCATTGCTTTCTCCTAAGGAAGGTAAGGATTTCTTACATACATGCATACCTATATACTTATATCGCAAGAACTAAATCTCTAATTTCACAGAGTCAGTTTATGTGTAGGCAATTGTATTAGCTTTTGTTGTTAAATTTATTGCCTAATGGATTTCCCTTATCAACCAATAACTCAGTTCACCTGTATATACCATGTAAAAGATATTTATGCATTCTGAAATCGACTAAATGTGTATTTTGATGATAAGCACCTACCACACGCTAGAGACTTTATCGCCTAGTTTAAGTCGGGGATTTTATTCTATCCAAGCGACCTGGCGTTTATAAATTCGCATACATAATGACTTTCGTTTTCAAGGTATACATAATATTACTGTATGATAGTTTTTTTTAATCCACACCACAATGTTTGTCCCTATTTTGAAGTTATTATATACATATTCCTTCAAATCCCCTCCGATGTGATCCTTCATGACAATTGCACTACTGCAGACAATTTAATTTCGTAGAAAATTGCTATCGGGGCACTGACATTTCCCTGGAAAGTATCGGAAGTGCAGATATGTCAAGTCGCATAAAGCATATCAAGATCAACAAACTCTCATTACTATAATGCAGCGCTTTCAACTCAATTAGCTCTTTAGTGGGGATTGCACTCCATTTTGTTCGATGATTTCTCGTTTCTCATACACTGTAAAAAATAATAGGACTATTCCGTAAATTTAAGACATGTTTTTCCTAAAAATAAATGTAATTTCGTGCAAAATCAGTTAAATTTCCCCAAATCAGTGTAACATTCAATAAATTTGGGTATTTGACACTAGAAAACCTGTAAGCTGGAGTAGACTGAATTAAAGAACATTATCTCGGGTCTTGACAAAATAATATTTTACTAACAAAACACATTATTACTGATCTCAGCGGAAATAAACAGTCTGGCGTCGGGTTCCGATTGAAGTTAAGATCCAGCCACTGTGTTGAGGCAAACCATTTCCCAGATTTTAATAATACAACAATTTTATGTAGGGAGAGAAATATTAACAAGAGGATGTGCCTGGAGGCCTTGCATATATATACCACAGCTAATACAATGAACCACAAAACAGCCATTGACGACATAAATTCGGTGTACTGCTCACTTCTAAACTAACCCATGATAAAGGTCATTCACTCAAATTGTACACACATATACGAATATATATGTGTATACATTATACTATATAACAACATGCCCTCTTCGGTTCATAAAATAACGACAAATCGCGTAATGTGGATGCTGTTTTCTTCTTCCTAGACGTGAGATCTAATGATGGTCTCAAATGTGTTTTTCTTTTAAAAAGTAGTGAGTTTTTTCTTTCAAGTTTTTGTGTATACATATGTAAAATAATTTATTTAATTACAGTCTTCTTCAGTAAATGTCTAATTTATTATTGTATCGCTTCATGTTAAATTTTTTTTTAATATTATTCATATTCCGTAAGTAGTACAAACATTGTAAATTTTGGCAAAAGCTTACCATCGTTACTTTATAGATAAGACCACCTGTAGACGCGGAGTGTTCACCCGCGAAACGTTGTGGCATATTAATAAAAAAAGTTTTTAGACACCAATCTGTAGTTTGTTTTCCAAAAGAAAGACCGATAGCGCGCGCATCCATCCTCTGACATTACTTATATTAACAGTTTATTTTTAGTCTGGATGGAAATAAAGGATCTCGCTTCGGGTCTTGACTGAAGTTAAGATAATTACTAACTTTCAATTTATGCCAGGTCTCGATTGATTTAAAGAATATTGTTACAATTTTTCTTTCCCGATCTTTTTTTCCTGAGGAGGCCTATTAGGATTTGTGTCCGAGCGGATCTTAGAACAACTTTTCCTCTTTTATCTGTGCGAAATTAGGAAATACAATCATCAAAGGCAACTAGAAGAAACACCCGTTATGTTCAATCTAGTCACTCTGATATAAAACAAGTTCATTTGCAGTGAAAGTTTTTATTGGTTAAACATTCGTTTTTTCGTGTCACTATGATGAAATTTACAAAACACAATAATTTCACATTGAAGCTTATTACTATTACTACTATATAATTTTTGAATAAGCACTCTAAGCTCGTTATGTTAAATATAGTCAAACCTAATATTAAACAAATCCATGCGAGAGCTTCTATTGTTTAATTCTTATGGTGTTTGTGTAAATATAACGAAATTTATGAAATAAAATAAATTCACATTGCAGGTTGCAGTTCCTTGTAATAAATAAAATAATACCAAATCTATTAGGTACAATTTCTAATTCATAGTTAAGTCCAGAAAACAAAACCAAAAAAAGAGGATTGGTAGCATATCGCTTCATAAATAAATTAATGACTAATTTCAATTTTTGGGATACATTTCCTTTCTGGGCAATTAACCCCGGAATGAGCGAGCTCATCGGCCCGACCGTGCGCGCTATGACCGTGATCAAATTCTTAGGTTCAATTTGTCTCTGCAAAGGTTTCTGTTCGTCTGTCGTGCCGGTGAAAACTTTACGGTTAAAATACAAAAAAAATAAATAAAAAATAAATTTTTTAACTTCAATTTGTTTCTGCAATTTCGAAGGGTAAAAAAATTGTTAATTTCGATATAGGTACTTATCTTTCGCTTATCCTCCTCCTGGCTCTCCTCTATGCTCCCTTCAGGAGATATGTCCGCAAGTCGCAAAAAGGCAGGACCACCGTACAGAGCGCTAAACTTGTTTCGTCTTTTACGGGAGCCTTCTCTATCTCCAAATCTCGGCTCTCTTCGAAAGCGATTTCAGGAAGAACCTTTAATTTCTTACTTTATTTTTTATTTTTCTTCCGATCGATTTAATTTTTTGAAAAACTTTCTCAGCCACAATTTTCTTCATTGAAACAACCTTTTCCTCTTCAAACCGGACACACAATCACGGCCACGTTTTTTCTGTTTTCCGAATTCGGCCTTCTTCTTTTTAGGGACTCTCCCCCTATTTCCTTATGGGTCACCTCTGGTAGCTCGCCAAAATCATACGGAATGCGAAAGCGGGTAAATCAATTTTACACTTTAAACCAATTGAACTTTTCAATCAATCAAGACAAAAAATAAATCAAAATAATGCAAATTTCAATATCAAGACGACACGTTAAAATAATACCAGTCAATCAATGCCTCATGTGAGAATTTGTGGTGCCATCTAGTTTACAACGAGGGACACCCCCCCCCCACCCATCCAACAATTTTTTATCGGTGAATTCCGTACTGCACTAGCAAAATCATCACTAAAATCTTTCCCACGATCCGACCAGCGCCAAAAGTTGTATGGAACTGTCACATTTTATACGGACACGTCGCCAGTTTTTACCATCCAGAAGCCTGACTCAGATTGCACAACAGCGACAGCAAAGTGAGGCAGCAAGCAATAGTTGCTGAAATTTCTATATGCATGACAGAATATCCACGCTGGCTAATAAGCAGCCATGGTAATATTTATGAGGTTGTGCGGCTGTCAATTTCTTTAAAATACGAAAGTCTGTTGCCATTTGCTTATTACTAGACAATGATACCGAATTTAAAGCTTCTTAAATAGGCATGAGCAATGAAAACAGAATATTTCTAATCGTTCTTTATAATTCTTCTTCTTCTTTTTTTGATTTGAGACTTGATCCTGTGGGTCCCACTCCTTGGGAACTGGAGCATCTGGTCTCCTGGCTTGACCCGAACAGGTATAATGCCAAAAAGTGAGCTATTTAACTTGTATACAAAATTTATTCAGACATTAAGCTTCTATAAACTGTTTGTCGTTTGTGATTTATTATTTCCATTATGAGCTTTGTAGGTAGGAACAGGATATAGGATGTGTTGGAAAGTTCCTTAGTGTGACAAAAGTTTTGAGAGAACTTTTTGCCTGCTTCACCAGCAAAGCATGTTATTTCTTTAAGAATGTCGTAATTGGATGGAGACAGCTCCTCAAGTGAGCCGGACACAAGCAAGCAGTCGAAGTTGTTTCTGATATCATTAAATCTCCTGCACACAATTATGCTGTGTTCCATGTCATTTGTCCTCATACAAGTCTTACATTCGGTTAAATCAAGTTTACCAATTGTTGTAAACAGTTTGGCATCAAAGCTGTGTCCTACATAGAGTCGGTTTATAAATCTTGTTTCCTTTGACGAGAAACCCCAGTCCAGCCAGGGTGGTTTCTTTGGAGTAGGAAAGAATTTTTTGAAGAAATCTCCCTTGCTAGAAGAAGAGGAAAAGAACTCCTCTTTCCACTCTTAGTTAATAATGCTTTTAATTTCTGTTATGGCATCCGCAAGTGATATCTTGGTTTCAGTAATTGAGTTTTGTTCCAAACCACTTTTTGCATTGGAGTCTGCAAGTTCGTTTAATGTTAGACCTTTGTAATATTTGATATTTGGATTTTGTGACACTAAGTCAAGACTGCTCATAGCATAAGAGCCATGCTTGGAGAGTAGCGTTAGGCAGGCCGCCTTGGAGTCAGTTATTATCAGGTTTTTAACTTTATTGTTTGTACTGGTCTGTTTGACTGCCAGTTTTATGGCCATAACCTAACCCGTAGTTGATGATCTAAGAGCACCATACTTGCGTAAGCTCTTAATTCGAAATTGAGGATTTATTTTAGTAGTATAGCTATGTCGGTTCTAGACCACTTTTGATCGAAATTTTTCTAAGTCCAGAAATGACATTTGGACTTAGAAAAATTTCGATAAAAATTGGTTTAGAACCGACATAGCTTTTTGGGGGTGGTATTTCTGAAAAAAAATTTTATACGACATTTGGACTTAGAAAAATTTCGATAAAAATTGGTTTAGAACCGACATAGCTATAAAAGAAATTTAGCAGTCATGAAGGTAAGGGGCTCATGAAGCTTCCAAGAGACACTATTGACTATGTTTACTGGGACGATCTTATTTTTAATTTTTAATACATAACACATGTTCAGGATGTTGTGGTTTCATATATGAGGCAAATTTTTGGGTGTGGGAAAAGCCCCCACCATTTTTTTCTTTTTATATTTGCTCTATAAAACCTTTCGATAATAATTGTTTGGACGTTAGTAAGGCTTTGAATTTTGTATAATAAAGTACTATCTGATACATCACTCAGGATAAAATGGATTGTGATAATTCAAAAAAGTTGCATATTAAAAGAACCCGGGGGATGAGAGATGATAATTCCGTAACTCGAACGTCAAAACCTGATACTAAATATCTAGCTATTTTAAATGGATTTAACTTCAAGCCGACACTCTCTGTTACAAAAATGGATGTAAACAAAACATATAAAATTCTCAACGTTACTAGGAAAAGTACTAGTTTTGGTGAAAAGCTATTGCTGGAATTGGATGATAACTACCTATATTTACCAGCCCGATTCAATAACCTCTCGGAAGATGTTATCAATGACATCAATAACAAGCAAACCTATAAAATTATTAATGAATTTCATCCCAATAAAACTTATAATTTAAAATTCATTATTAGTGACAATGATGATGGTGATGATGATGATGATGACAATGATGATGATGTAGAAGAAAATGAAATTAATTATCCTCATAAAATACCAAATATGTACAACTATTTAAAATAAACAAATAAATATTTATATATTTGAATAACATTTATTTAGTTTCATTTAATTTTATACAGTCAAAGGGTGGAAAAAGTAAGGTGGTGCAATTTTAGAGTTATTGGTATCAATGTATATGGGATCATTATTAGTACGTTCTTGAGTCCTGAAAAGGGTGAAAGAAAATGAATAAATACATTTTCATTTTTAACACCTGATCATTGGTAATCTGACAATAGAAAGGTTAACATAGTTTCAACGGGAGGGCATAAAAAAAAAAAAAAAAAAATGTTTTGGGTTGATTCTATATGGGATGAAACGCATTTTTGTACCTGTCTGAATGGTTGGATGTATATGAAGATTGTGCATTCGGTTGTAAGATGTGACTTAATGAAAGTATATATGACTGCTGAAAATGGTAAAAGATGCAAGGTATTAACTTTGAGTAGAGGTCAACCAATTCCCTCAAATTTTGGGGAGATGCGCATCAATCCATTTGAACATGTTAAGATTGAAGTCAAGGGAGGAGAAATAACTGTAATAGGCTGGCTACAAGATGGGACGATCAGACGTCCAAGTACTAATTTCTTCCTACATAACTGCCCGTTTGCAGGTGAGGAGGAGTGGTATCGAAAACCAATAAAGCAACAAGAAGCATACAAATCAGAAAAAATAAAAGATGTAAAAGAGTGTGAAAGCAGTAATACCCAAACAAATTCTGATATGAAAATTGAGTGATAAGGGTGGAATTATATATAATCAATTAAATTACCGTAATAATGCATAGTCTTTGTCAACGTTTTGAGCAATCAACAGCTAAACAAATAAAGAGATATTATGTCATTCAAAATTTTTATTGCATTTGCATTAGTATGCTCTTTATATGCAAATTGCTTAGCACTCCCAATCAATTTAAACTTAGGGCATAAATCAAGTGATAATATCGATTTTAATATACAGTTGCCAAATAATGATTCCGTTCAAATTTCTTTATCATTTCGGTTACTTACACTAAGTAATGCTACTTATGATGCATTACCTACAACAACAACAACAACAACAACAACTAATATACCCTTAAATGATGATTCTTCTGTTATCTCTTCAGAAAATGGAACTGAATCACCTAAGGAAACTGATGTGGAATTAATACCAGAAAATAGTGTAGTGAGTGTTGAGGAGGCAATTGAGGGATTTAGGCAAATCTTAATAAGCAAAGAAAAAGATATAGGTGGAATTATAGAGAGTGATCGTGTGTTTTACAGACATTTTAAATTAAACTTTGAGGAGGACAAATCAATGAGAGTTCGATGTACATATGATAGCAACTATGAGCATAGAACTCTAAAAATATCCTGTTATGAATATCATGAACTTGAAGGAGAACGGATTTTGAGTAATGGTGAAATTGAATACTTCAGAGAGAATGACTCTACATATAAATCTGACATCACATCTGTTGATTTGAGGAAAATGAAGCAGACTTACAACATGGTCATTTCATAAACTGTAGAGTTCCAGCTAAAGTGAATAGTTTATATATTATAAAATTGTGTGAATAAAACAATTGATTTTTTTTTAAAAAATGTATTTTATTAAAAATTATCCATAAATTTCTTATACAGACAAACATTTTGTAATGCACATACACCACTATGTATTACGCATCGTGGTACATCAACATAAGTTTTTCGTAATTCTTCTGATATAGGACACCCCTTTTCATCTAAATTGTAAATTGGTACATTATTTTCCAACTTAAATATATCGGTAATCCACTTGATTTTTTCATTTCCTTTCACATATATGATTTTGTCTTGGAGAATATCTTTAAAAAGGGTAGTGACACTATCTTGTGAAGTAAATCCTCCATTCCAAACAAATCCATGGTGATATTGATTTAGCCATCTTGCTTGATTTTGTAGTTCCGGAGGTAGATTTTCAAAGTTGTATATTGGTTTCAAAATAAAGTGCTGTAGTTGATTATTCTGAGTTATAATGGCAATTTCCTTTAAGATGAACGTATTTCTAGGTCCTTTGAACCCTTGAATATCAATGATGCAATTCATTTTTACAGTTTATGAACTTCACTAGTTAGAGGATTGTACTGAACTATTCTATCATGTATAAGTAGACAGTATGCAGCAGTATTTTTCGGTATATTTACAGATGTTTGAAACTCTATGCTGACATCTACAGGACCAGTTTTGAGATATTCATTTTGGCGTGAGCAATCAATAACAACTAAAGGAGCCAAATTTTTGAACTGCTCTTTAGTGAGTAATGGTTCAGATCGGCGGTTGTAATATGACTGTTGGAATTTACAATACATATAACATAGCGTATTGATCTATGTTATATTTTATATTCAAATCATTGTATGGATATTTTTCAGAATTTAGATAAACTTTTAGGTCTGTTAGGTTGCAGTGATCAAATTTGGACGCATCTTTTTCACTCGAATCTTTACGGTCAGTTTGTAAAGCAAAAATCATATATCTTGGTTTTTCTAGTTGATTAACTGTTTTAACAGCCCATGTATGTCGCGTGGACTGCGGTGGTGATGGATATTCATACAAATCCCAACTTCGAAATACCATTTCAATCGACCGATTACTTTCGGTAATTTTCAATAGAGACAACTTTTCCATATCAGCTACAGTAACATGTGGCAGATGCCATTGTAATTTAAGTATATTTACTGAGCCATCACAATCTTTGGCATAAATTGCATTTAGGTCCGTTCTGGAACGAACCAAAACTAGTTCATGTTTGGCATTAATAACTATTTTCTTATAATCCTCAGCAAATCCAAGAAGATATTTTAGTGGTATGCAAAAATTAAAGTTTCTTTCTGTGTTAAGAGTTATATTGGTGAGAGACCATCCTGAATTTAGAAGCATTTTACTTTCACTTTCGTTTAATGAAAGCTTATTCTTCATCGTTGAAGTAAGACCAACATTTTTATTTCGATCAATTTGTACTCCATTTATTTCATATCGGATCTCCTCAAATAAAAATGCCATCGCATTATTAGTTAACTTTACATCGGGAGTTTTGTCAGCCGCCCTAGGAGTACATTCCAATTTCCCTTCAATGTAAATAAAACTTTCACTTGGAAGTACATAGATGTCTTGATGTTGAATAGCTATACGTATTTCATCATTGTTTTTGAAAGAGTTCGTAAAGGGTGAGTAACTATGATATTCAATTTTTGCGACACTATTATCATAGCTTACAGCATCCTTGATACTCAAAACTTCACTCATTGCTCGTCTTTTATGATAAATCCTAAAGATCTCAAGTAATTCTTATTTTGTGTGGTAAGTTTGACCTTTTTTTCTCTTTGTGGTCTAATTTCGGTGAGAGTTGCAGGAGAACTGTTGTTGAGGGTAGCTAATGTACGTAATTTATCCTTATTATATATTATCATGTTGCGGTTTTAGATGTAACCGAGCTGTTATTGTCTCTCCCCTAAAATTTATTAAATCACCGTCCTGATCAATGAGCTTTAAGCTAATGGAAGTAATTCTTCGAGTGGTTAGCGGTAAATAAATGACGTTCTTTGGTACCTCAACTATCTTATAACCAGGCCCCACCTTTGGGGAGAATTCGTGTATTGTATGTACTCGGGTATCGTTCATGAATGATCCACTTATTATATTACATTCCACTCTTATTGTATTAACTTTAATTATATTAACTGGTAAATCTGATACATGCAAT
Source organism: Dioctria linearis (assembly GCA_963930735.1). Classification (NCBI taxonomy): domain Eukaryota; kingdom Metazoa; phylum Arthropoda; class Insecta; order Diptera; family Asilidae; genus Dioctria; species Dioctria linearis. The sequence continues at coordinate 75,852,287 of OZ005740.1, read as the reverse complement.
TTATTAGGTTCCAGTTGTCGCTTACTAAACCCTAAAAGTGATCCAACTGTACCCTCTTTGTTAAAGTAAATGGGCCCACTAGATTTGATTTCACTTTTCAAAGTGTTATTGTTCGCACGCAATTTTATATGGTAACCCTCTTCACTTAATTTACTTAATTGATTCTCCAGATATTCAGCTATGTCATCTATCTCATATGATCCTGTAGGTATTTCTATAACCGCACCCCCAATGTGAAGTAGATTATTTTTGTTATTCTCAATATTTGGTATTGAATTGTAAGTTTGGAAATCAATTAACCCACATACATAATCCCCCGACAAATCTATGGGTGGGAAATACTCGGTTGTTAATATAGATGAATTTCCGCTTAATGTAAGTGTTAATGACATTGTGGTGTAATTTAAAATGATGCAATTATCTGATTTCCTCCTCATTTATATAGATTTGTTAGGGTATGAGAATCATTTCAGTTTGAACCACTGGGGAATTCAGTAGTACAAGGAAGAAATAAAAAAATATGGAAAGATTAAATGATGAAGTGCAAATATTTCTTAAACATTTCGATATTAGCAGATTCTTGCAAGAGTATGACAAGTTGTTACTAGAAGAACATAAGGAGGAAATAGAAAAATCCTACCGCTTTTTGCATGAATATAAAGAAATGAACATTTTGACTTCAAAATATGGGGAGCATTATGAATCCTGCAGTTGGGCTTACAATACTTCAACATCGGGTCCAGATACTTGTAATTGCCGGCATGTTAAAAGAGAATTTTTGCGAATATCCAAACTATTGAAGTTATATAATAGAATTAAGGGGCCTTGTTGTTCCTATTGTATAAAGGAAATATTTTAAATAAATAAATAAAAATACATACATATTCTTTTATTTTTCGTAACAATCATACAAAAATTTCAAACATAAATGACCACATATTACAGAGTTATATGTTTGATATGGGGAATAATTATACCTTACATTACTAGTTAAATATTTTATAATTTCTAATGGTGGTTGTAGATTTCCAAAGCTATCAAAGTACTGAATATCTTCATCATTTTTATAGTACGCTACCCAATGAGTTCCTGGACCGGATGATATATCCAAGTTGATAATACCGCATTCCTTCTTGTTAAGTTTCTTTGGAAGCTTATCACGCATGAAAACTCCTCGAAAATGTGGTAGATCCTTTGCATATTTAAGTAAGTCTACCTCAGTTAGCGGTCTTTTAGGCAGCGTTTTCAATAGTTTTTTGGTTCTGGGTTTAAGTACAACCCCAATCCTTTTTTATGAGGTTTTAAGTAAAGGCCTTTTCCTACTAGCTTGGATTCCATTTCTTCATTATGCCTCTTACTCTCTTTGAGCTGCTCTTTTGCATCTTTAACAGAATTAACAGCGTTTACAATAGCTGATGCACCTCCTCCTAGCGATCCTAAAGCAGAAAGACCTGCAAATAAAGGAACGAGGAATGGTAAAATACCGCCAGTTTTTGGTATAGGTATGACTCGTGGAACTTTCACATATTTCTTCCTATATTTAATTGTATCTCCTACTTCCTTTCGTGCCAACGCAATGGCTCTTTGCAAAGAATCAGGTTTTTGCCTTTGAATAGATTTTCGCACCTTTGAGATAACCGCTCTCAGGGTAATGTTTTTCTTAACTTTTTTATTTTTCTTTCGTGTGCTCATTTTCGCCATACCCACCCCGAATTTAGCCTTAGCATTCATGATATTGGTAACTAGCAATGCGTTTGCACGCTCACCTAGGTTTGCGTCAGTAGATTTAACTCGACTCCAAGCCTTTTCAGCCAAAATCCGATCTGCTATGTTGCGATCTGGTGTACTTTTAAATTTAGAGTAGGCAATATCGTGTTCTTTACATGCGCTATCTAAAGGATTAATACCAGGATCACCCCGAGCTAATCTTTTTGCTAGTTTCGTACCAGGTCCGCAATATTGGTAGCCTGGTAAGTGTAATTCAAACGGCAACCTATTAATGAGTGTGTTAATTACCCCCGCTCCTTTCTTATTATGCTCAAGCATAAGTAAAATGTCTTTAGCCTTCAACACTCAGATACAAACTAAAAAAGTATTTAAATTCAGTAAGCATTTATAGGTTGTAGTTAGTATTCAAAATGAAGTTCATTAAGCAAAATCTATCGCTGCCAATAAGAAATAATGATTTTCAGAGCAATGTTAAAGAAACTGGAAGACATAGTTCATTATTACCCAATAGTATACGTGCTCTAATAGTTGGTCCCTCCAATTGTGGAAAAACAAATGTTATGATTAGTTTGCTGGAACATCCTAATGGTTTGAGTTATGAAAACGTTTATGTATATTCAAAATCACTCTACCAATCAAAGTATTTATACTTAAGAAAACTTTTGTCACCCATACAAGGATTAGGCTATTATACATTTTCTAATAATGATGATGTTATACCATTTGATGAGGCAAAACAAAATTCAGTTTTTATTTTTGATGATGTAGCATGTGGGAAACAAGACAACATACGCTCTTATTTTTGTATGGGTCGACATAATAACATTGATAGTTTCTATCTTTGCCAGACTTATACTCATATACCAAAACACTTGGTACGAGATAATGCCAACTTTCTCATTTTATTTAAGCAAGATGATACAAATCTTAGGCACGCTTATGATGATCATGTTAATACGGATATGAATTTTGATACTTTCCGAGATATGTGTGCTAAGTGTTGGGGGGATAAATATGGGTTTCTGGTAGTAGATAAAGACAGCCCCTTAAGCAAGGGACGTTATCGTCAGGGATTCGATACATATATTTCTGTATAAATATAACAGACCCGTTAAAGCAGTCAACAGATCAGTTAAAGCTGTTAACAGATCAGTTAAAGCGGTTACGACAGCAGTTAAAGCTGTTAACAGACCAGTTAATAAAGCCGTTAACAGATCGTTTTAAAAATAATTATCATTACAAATGGGTAAAAAGATGGAAATCATTACGAATAAGAAGGAGTTAATCAAGGATATTATTAAAACTAGGAATGCTATCAAGAAAAAGTATCGAACTATAAAAACGGGGCGAATCGATGTTGAATCTCAACTTGAAGAAACATTTAAGCCCATAACAAGACCACTTAAAGAGCTTGTAAGTGATACAAAAGCAAAACAGAGGCTTCATGCTGATATCAAACCAGAACCAAAAAAGGAAAATGAAATAAATGATGAAGATGATGATGATTATGATGGCTTCGAGTTAAACCCAAAACAAATGTATATGAAAATGGAACCAACAAGCACACCGCTAAAGTATAGAGACTCTTCTTTAATGTCATCACTAGACGAGTATGGAACACCTACTCATTCAAGAACCTTAGCTAATAAATCGGATTCCACCCTCAACTTATCAACTGGGTTAGTTAATAAATATTTAGAATTTTACCAAACCAAAAGTCCTAAAATTGACAACACTTATGGTGTTTATATGGATAATGGAGGGTGGAAAATTGGGAAATCTAGCATTGATATTGATTCACAACATTTTATTATTAATGGGAAGCAATATTACATAACAATGGGTTTATGCGAACTTCTTTTTATGAAAGAACCATCAAAGAGTTTATATGATGAAAAAGACTTGGCTAATTATCGAGAAATCTTGGAAAATTCTAATGCCCATAGACGTGATTATAGTGCAGATGGGCAAATAAGAGGTAGTAAAGGTCCTAAATATATGAGAATTATTAAGAAATTTAGCAGTCATGAAGGTAAGGGGCTCATGAAGCTTCCAAGAGACACTATTGACTATGTTTACTGGGACGATCCAAATGAATTGGTGGACAGATTACGACTTTTAATTGGCTCTCAAGTAGCTGGAAATAATAGTCATAACAATGAAATTGTTTCCATTATTGAGGAGTTAAGAGAGTCTGATTTAATTTTATAAAAAGCCTTCTTCCGCTTTTATATATTTATTCATGAAATGAGTGTTGACAAGTTCGGACGATCGCTAAGAGATGGTAATATTGGACGTGGCCCCCCCCGGACCTCGAGGAGAACGGGGTCCCTCTGGACCACCAGGCGAAAGAGGCCTAAGCGGACCTGCAGGAGTGGGTTTTCTGTTAACTTCAGATAACAACTATGATATGCAATTCAAGAATATTAAGAATCTCAAAAATCCAGAAGAAGATAGTGATGCTGTAAACATGCTATATATAGATGAGACAATAGATAAATATTTAGATTTATGCAAATCCCATAGTAGTTTAGAAACAAAAACAGCTAAGAGTGAATTAGAGGAAAAGCTTGCGAATGTACATAATATTATTAAAATAACTTGAGAAAAACTGGAAACATTGACACAATCACACATAAATAAGTCATTTGAAAAGTTAAAAGTTTATATTGATACAAAGTGCGAAGACATTGAAAAGAACTTACGAGGGTTAATAAATGTAGAATCTCTTATAGTCAAAGCTAACAATGAGTAAAGAGGCCCTTGTGAGTGAGCTGCATAAAGCAGCTCGTCGAAATTTTCCCCGGCGTCGTGTCATTATGAAAGATTTGGATGATCTCTGGCAAGCAGATTTGGTTGAAATGGGTGCTTATGTTCGCGAAAATAATGGATACTACTATTTGCTAACAGTTATTGATACATTTTCAAAATATGCTTGGGTAAAGCCCATTAAAAATAAAACTGGAAAAGAGGTAACGGCTACAATGGAAAAAGTTCTAAAAAGCGGTCGGATTCCTAAACATTTGCAGACAGATGATGGTAAAGAGTTTTATAATAAAATATTCCAGACACTAATGGTAAAATATGGAATCAAACACTATTCGACTTTTAGTATAATGAAAGCCTCAATAGTTGAAAGATTTAATAGAACATTAAAAGGTATGATGTGGAAAGAATTCAGTAAGAATGGTTCCTATCGTTGGATTGATTTTGTATATAATCTTGTTCATGAATACAATAATAAAAAGCATAGGACCATTAAAATGCGCCCCTCCGATGTTAATCACATTAATAAAAATATTCTACTACAAACAGTATACAATCACATAAAAATAGCGGGGGCAGCAAAATATAAGGTTGATGACTATGTTCGCATCAGCAAGCATAAACATATATTTGAAAAGGGGTACACACCGAACTGGACGACTGAGATCTTTAAAATTAAAAACATACAAAATACGAATCCGGTTACATATCTGCTAGAGGATTATGAGAGACACCCAATCAAAGGAGGATTTTATGAAAAAGAACTACTAAAGACTAAATATCCACATAATTACCTTGTTGAAAAAGTATTGAAGAAAAAACGGAATAAATTTTTTGTAAAATGGTTAGGGTTCTCTGCAAAACACAATTCATGGGTCAATAAAAATGAAATATTATAAATTTGCTGTATAAATAAATAAATGATTTATAAGACTAGTAATTAATCTTATGGGAACAATAAAAACAAAAATTCTTATAATATGAAGCCTTTTATTTTGCTAAAATTTCAATTGTTCAATAAACTGTAATGACCCCAAGGTAAAGTATATGTGGAGCCATTTATAATAAAACGTTTATCATCAAAAGGGCTTAAGGCAATTTTATTTTGAGTTATACTAAAAACATTATGATTGACAGATCGTATACAATTTTGTTGTCTATATATTTCAGTAAATTGATCTAAACATTTTTTATAATCTATAAAGCAAATTGATTTTTTAGAAACATAACTTTTAACTCCTTTAGCTTTATTTAAATAATCTTTACCATCAACTCGTAAACTATACATCTTGGCTCTCAAACCAATAAACTCAGTCATGACACGTCCATTCAATTCATCCTTCATCAAGCCTGGAACTTTCTTATTGCGACGTGGTAGATCATAAATGTTGTTTACAGAATAATCACTTGTATCAAACATATGTATATCTCTTTTCATTATTTCATATGGATCTATATCATCCAGTTCATAGATTAATGAATCTGTATCTGTATAGATACATCTAGATAAATTTCCATAAGCACGCTTCATATATCCATAATGAAATTCATATAAACATGTTTTGGATATATCCAGTACAGCTTGGCCTATATAAATAGGTTTATTCATAAGCACTTGGGTTTTATTTAATTCAACTGCAATTAAATTCTCATCGAATATAGTTCTACTGTGAAAATTAGGTTTAGCTATCATTGCTTTAACTCCATATCGACCATGCCACTTAGTGAGAAGTTTGATATTCACACGGTTCCGAACATTTTCCATCGTCTTGCCAAATACAGCATTATTCATAAGCTTAAAAAAATTTTTTTCAAACTCATTCGTTGCTATTGTTCTAAAAGCTGTGTTTAAATCAATGTACTCTTTTAACCATGGTGACTGATTGAACTGCTATCAAACTAATATCAAAACTAATATCAAACCATTTTTTAAGCATTGCTTGAGACTGCGGTAATGAATAACGTATCGATCTTTATTATATTCGGTTAGCAATAGTTTTGAATTCATCGATTCAGGAGGTTTCATTTGCGTTGGAGCAAATGGTAAGTCTTTATGATGATCATGTATTTCATGTGGATACTCTAAGTCAACCTCCAACAAGTATCCAACATCTGAATCGTCGGAAGTATTTTCAATATCAGCACTTTCAATCCACTTAAAATTTCCTGTAGGTAAAAACTGTGACATTGCCCATCCATATAAATTATTCACATCAAAGTACATCAAATATTTTATTTTATCCTGCGGCTTATAATCTGCCATATATCTATTATTTGCTTTGCTATATCGCCCACTACATTGGGTTACACCCCCTCTAATACTTCTTTCAATAAATAATAGCATGTCAATATCTGTAATGAGCTCTAATTTCACTTTGGTGTGCATCAGCATAGCGTCCCAACTTAGACCTGGAGTTGTAAAGTAATGAGCTGGATCTAGTCGATGGCTTTGAAGACAACTATTACGAAAATTTTCAAATATTTCAGCTAATAAAAGAATATCAGTTTTTAAATATAGATCAGAGTATTCACCCACTGTTTGAATATTGAATACTCGCCATATATTTTGCGCATGTGCATAATCATCATCACTGATATGGCTATCGTTAAGTTTATTGTAGAAATTTTCTTTTGATGGAAGATGAACCTCATTTAATTTTACCCAGCTGTCTACGTAATCGTAAGGAAATACCCCCTTTCTTGAAAGAAGGTGATGATTAATAGGAAATTCTCTCTTTATTAATCTGAAGTCATCACAGTAAGAAGCTAATTTTTCAAGAGATGTTGGTAAAAATCGAAAGGAGTCTATAAATTTATATGTAGCTTGAAAACCTTCTACTTTTTTTGTGAAAGCAATGTATTTTTCTTTATTTAGTGGTAGTAAATTAACTTTACCATCAAAAGCTATAGCAATATCTTTAATAATAAAATGAGCATCGTATCCACTCAAATTGTGAAAGACCACTGGAATTACACGACTATCTTGAAAATTTATGTTGCAATTTTGATGAGCCATCCCCCGCACCTTCCCGGTCATATGGCTGTGATCTATTACACGTACATCTGAATTTAAAAATTCGGATTCACATATATGACAAACGGTCTGACTTCTTAATTTACTGGCAAGTTCCTCTGTGATTTCTTCTATAGAAATTTCGCAAAGAAATGTTGCCTCAATATCCTCAGCTAAATTTCTGAGTTCACAGGCAAACCATTTTCCACAATCTGATCCTCGATATGAATGATAGAAATTGAGAGTTGGATCATAAGAACACATAAAATAAAGTCCAATGCTATGTATCTCATGCTTTTGATAACGCCTAGTACTACTTCCAGCTGCAACATTAATAGGATGTAACAAACTCTCGGTATCAGCATATACTATATATGGACATCGTTGTTTATAATTAAAATTCTTAAATGACAGCCACTTCGCATCTTCTGTCGGTAAGATTATTTTACATGAGTTAATTTGCTCGCAGTCCATGGTGTGGTGCTTTAGCTTAACTTCAGTATGGAAATAATGAAGGCATCGGTCGCATATCCACTTTTTATGTCCTTGCCGTGGTAACTGTGATGATACTAATCGTGATAAATTCTTTATCCAACAAAAATGATAATTAACTTCAGCATCATCGTCATCATCATCACTATCATTGCTATCAAAGTCATCAGTATTATCTACGTATTTATCCTGAAGCATTAACAAGTTGATATGTTGCAGTAATTTTTGGTTGGTTAATCTTGTTGGTACAACAGTAAAATCACCTCTCTTTTTTTTCATTATATATATATTAACACTAATGTTATTTTTTTTTTCAAACCTGGAGATGTCTTTCATTTGTATCGGGAAAGTGATGCCATCTAAATTAAGTATATTAGCGTAATATGGATATGAGCTTGGACGATCTGCATGTAAAGTAGTTGAATGTATAGCACTTACAACACTCCAAGCAAAACATGCGTTATCTGAATTTTTTACATTAACACAAGCTTTTTTCCGTTTTATTTGTGGAGGTAAATCTATATATGATGAGCCTGTAAGCGGTACATATTTGTTGATGTTCACCGCCAAGTTAATAATTTGACTTAAAGCCCATCCGCTATCACGCTCTTGAAACTCATCTAAATTAGTTAACAATACACCTTGTATGTTCTTAACAAGTTCTTTTAAATTACTTCCACCATCAATTGTATTATTTCCTGTTGTTAGATACTTATATTCTCGAACTTCTGTACCATCAGTAGTTAATTTTTTAAATTCACAGCAAAAAGAAGTGTTCACTTTAATTGTATTAAACTTTCCCAATATTTTTTTCAATCGCGTCACTAACAGTGTTCCAACTCGTTTCAAAAACAGTTTAGGATCTTTAAACGTTTTATTAATAAAAACACCTGTTTGAATGCGATTTTTGAATGCTGAATTTATATCTTTCCACACTATAGACTCATTTCTTCTATCAAGTTTTACTCTACCACCACCACCACCACCACCACCAACATGAACTAGTGATGTAATATCGCATAAAAACTTTTTCATATGGCCTATATTCGTTTCTAAGTTTTTCTTTTCACCTATTGTCTTAGCTCGTTTTAGAGCTTGATACATTAAACCAATATTACTTTTACAATATTTTATCCACTTCTTTAACTCATAAATATTATTTGCTTGAAGTAAAGGTATAACTTCTTTTAAATTATTTACTATTTCATTTGACATTTTTGTATAAGAAGCCATCTTTAGAAATAACTAAAATGCCTGATTCAATCAACGTGAGTAAACTGATCAACGAAAGCGAAAAGCTGTACTCCTTATATACCCCTCCAAGAAAAAAAGGTATGAAAATAGTTGAATAAAAGGCTATATGTATATACACACATACATCTAGAAGAAAAAAGTAGAGAGAAACGAATGAATAAAAGAAGATAAAAGACCTACGAGAAGTAATTTTCATATAATATTTATATCTAGTGCATTATTGCAATTAGTACATACTACAAAATGTTCAACCAAAAAATCATCCAAATCATCAAAATTAAAAAACGACCTATTTACTAATACTTCATCATCAATTATAACATTTCTATTGATTGCACAATAGATGCAGTAGGGTTCAGTATTTGAAATTATGTAGTGGAATGATATTTTTATTTCAAAGTTATCGTCATCTTCATTATCGGAATCTGTATCAATCACTGCATGGCCCAAGTGTATGTTCATATCCTCATCTTCATCATAATCAGACTCAGGAATTTCTTCATCAGCATCGCAAAATAAATGTAATATATCAAGATATTCCCGCAAAGAAGCAATACGATTTATCCCTCTTCTTATATCATCTTCCAAAGTATTAGATGTAGCACTTCTTTCCGAATTTATTGAACGAAAGTAGATTTGGCTATTAGATTTTGGGGCCATTGAAATTCCTGAGCTAGAAAAGTAAAATTGTACATGAAAGGGGGTGTATTACGCTGATACTTAAAGATCAGTCAGTTTTCTCAAGTGGCAGTTATTAATTTGTATCTACCTACCTTCTATTAATTTTCAAATTTTCCTTAGGTATTTCAAAAGCTTAAGAAATAAATAACTGATAATTGTATCATTTTTACAACTGTATTTATACTAATTTCCATCATTTATTTTTGGTGCGGTTACCATTTTCCTGTAAATTTATTCTAACGAAAAAAAGAAAACAAAGCGTTTTGCGGCTTTATTTTATGTATAGAATCTTTGTTCATATATGAGAAATTTAATTACAGTTAAATTGCTTAATTTCTATTTCTCATGAAATTTTTATCAAAAGTTGCGGCTTCTAATTTTTGGCATAACAGGATATAGTGGTTTGAAAACGAATTGACTTGAATTTCTCATGAAATTTTTATTCAAAAGTTGTGGTTGCGGGTCGCTTACTAAAATAGATGATGGGAATTTTACGCTCTAAATTTGTTAACCACAATTGATTAGATTTCATTGCATTTATAAAAATTTGGCAATTTATGATTGATGTCTAATTAGTTTAAATCGAGCAGTTGTACGTTATTCTTATCAGTTTCGTATTCTGGTCATCGAGCCAGTTTCATACGTGTTATCACCATTATGAATTTCAAGGCCAGTTTTACGCTAAATTTATTATTCGAAAAGTCTGGGGTCAGTTTTCTTATCAACCTCGTATTGCGGTCATAGAACTATTCTCATACGAATACATTATGCTGCCGGCGCAATTCTTATCAGCGATAAAACGTCATTATGCCAAAAAATATTTTTTTAGAAATTATCTCTGGTGAGGTAAAATAAAATAATCAACTTTAACAATTATTGCTTACTGTGTTTTAATGAATGTTAAGAAGTTCGAGTTGTGCGTTAGTAAAGATCAGCTACAATTATTGTGTGTGGGTATTAACAAAAAATAAATGTGTAGGTGTGTGTGTGTGTGTGTGTGTGTGTGTGTTTGTAAGGTCGGAGTATAAATTTTTTTTCAGAAATACCACCCCCAAAAAGCTATGTCGGTTCTAAACCAATTTTTATCGAAATTTTTCTAAGTCCAAATGTCATTTCTGGACTTAGAAAAATTTCGATCAAAAGTGGTCTAGAACCGACATAGCTATACTACTTATTTTTATTTGCTCTCATTAAGATGTTTTGATCTATAGTTACATTTGCAGGGTAGGGGACATGTAGCCTTGTCCCAATTTAGCAAAAGAGTTATGGAACTCATTTGCAATGTAAGCATGGCTTGAAATTTTTCCTTTTAGTTCTCTGAAATCTTCAACTGAGCTATGTCCCTGACAGATAATTTTACCAACTTCTTTAGCCAGCATGAGCTTGGCTCTGAGCCTTTGGAGTAGTTCATTTACTAGTCCGTAGAGTACATGGACTGGGGTTGTTGGAGTGACTCCCACACATGTTCTTAGAGCAGCATTTGTGAAAGTGGCGAACCTTCTGTTCACATATTTAGGGCAATGCACCATAGTGGTGGCCGAAAACTCGATTTTAAGTCTAACCGCACTTCTAAATGCTTTGAGGGCGGAGTTTGGGTGAAGAGGATTGCTCTTTGAAGTGCGAAGTCTCAGTGTGTTTACATAGAATATTGATGATTTCAGTACGAGTTTTGCATGCTTCCTCCATGTTAAGATTGTGTGTGAACAACCTGCCTAGAAATTTTAGTTTCTTTGATGATGCAACTCTTTTTCCATTATAGTAGAGGGAAAATTCGTCATTCTGTTTACACCACAAGGGAACCAAATTTAATTTGTCTTGGTTGATTTTTAGGTTTTATGATGGTGCTAATGTGGAAAAGTGGGGTTGTGCTTTCTCCAGTCCTGACAGAGCTTCCGTGAAGGAATTCCCTGCCGAGATTAACATAAAATCATCAGCGAACTGAGCTATTTTGACTATTTCATTAGCGACAGAGTGCAGACTTCTTATATAGAGGTTGAATAACGAGGGACTTAAACAACTTCCTTGGGGATTATTGATGTTCAGAGAAGCTGAATTTAGTGTAAGCTTTCTGGACGACAAAAATTTTAGAATCGAGTTAGATAGGTCCTTTGGAATGCCGACATCATTTACACATTTTGTAAGGGACTTGACGGATACCGATTCGTATGCTGAAAGTCTACTGATAAGATTATAGACTTAAGTCCTTTGTTTTTTTTTTGTTAGCAATTATATCAAGAATTTTGTTATTGCACATGTTGACCTACTTCCCCTTGACGCATGCAAAGGAATTTATTGGCATCAGACTTCCAGCATTGATGACCTTATTTATCCTGCTTATGACAATGCCATTTATACATTTCATTGTAGTTGTTATAAGAGTTATTGGTCTAAGCGAGCTTACAGAGCCACACAGTTTGTTTTTTTTTTAATATTGGAACAATTCTAATGGTTCTGAGTATATCCGGAATATGGTTTGCAGTCCATAAGCTATTGATGTAATTTAGGAAAGCAATTTGTGCTGAGCCATTTAGGCCTTTGAGGACATAAAATGTTATACCGTCTACTCCTGGCGCAGAGAAGTGTGACTTACTCTTGAGGAAATCTAAAAATTCCTTCAGGGTGAGGGGTACTGGTGTGTTAGATGCGTTGTTGATTGGCTCTGAGCAGAACTTGTTGAGTTTGGGATTAAGGAGTTTAAGAACTCCATAGATTTGGATGAGTCCCATTTCAGATATGCATCAGTACTGTGCTGCTTGATTGAGAGTGAACCAAAAATCTTGAAAAATCCTATAGAGACCAATCCCTACATGTTGTCAACGAAATCGGAATTGCATGAGGTTTTTGCTCTTTTAATGGGTTTCTTGAGCCGTCTAGTAATTGCACTATATTTGTTAATAGTGATTGTAGACGTCATGTTGATGCAGTCAGAAAAGATTTGTTTTTTTAAACAGAAAAGTCTTTGTGTCTCTGAGTTCCCCATGCTTAGGTATGAATTTGGTGTTAGGGGTTTTAAAGGTGTGTTTTTAATTATTGAACTGATATCATTTATGATATCTGTGGTATCTTTTACACTGCTAAGCTCCTCAAGTACACCAGTTTTGTTGACACAAACCCTGTCTTTGAGAGCTGAGAGTGTGCTTGTGCCCTTGATAAGGATTTCAATTGGTCTGTGATGTGAGTGACCTACTTGCATTTGTAATACCTTGCAGGATATTTCAGATTGAGGAAAGGTGGAAAAAACTAGATCTAGTGTGGATTCCGCAATACCTGAACCTAATCTGGTGAAAAAAGTCGGGTCTTTGTTTGAGATGATACTGAGACTGCTTTGCAAGCTTACATTTCTCAGATGAGCACCTTTGTGAACCGAGGTGTCCGTTCTGCGGATGTTGTCATCTCAGATAAAGTCTCTTGCATTGAAATCCCCACACAAGATAACTTTGTCAAAGTTCGCAAGAAATATGAAAAGGTTGTCAGTGCAGTTTCTAAAAGTAGATAGAACAATTGCAGGGGCTGCATAAACAAAAGTTAGAACGATATTTGTATCCTTATTGTAAACTTGAGTTATTATACAGTCAAGCTCAGAGTCAAACGGAATGCCTTTGAAGAAGATATTGTTGCGAGCGTGGCCTTTGGTTCGTTATTTAAAACACAATATTAAATAATTAATATATAAGTTCTTTATTTCACTCTAATCATATAAAATTCACAATTCCTCAATTGATCAACTCAACTCTAATTATCGCTAACACTGTACTTTCAATTATCGCAATCTAATTACACACTTTCGCTTCTTTATTACTTTCACTTGTTAACACTGCAACGTCTAAGACAAGACTCTTTTTCTGGCGATGACAACTGTTATATTTATACCCTACAAACTCTCCGGATTATTTTGGAGTGTTCTATTTCCAAAAGATTCTTGACTGTTCTATTCATTCTATTCCTGAACCTTCCCGAAAATTTAATCATCGATTCTCCGAACCTGAAGTTGTTTACTCTCCATTGCCAGTAGATGTCACCAGTTGTCTCTTTCTATTGCACGTAACAATATTTTTCTTAATGGCGAATAGGGCTCCACCATACCCTGTCATTTCTTACTAAATTGTAATTATTAAGAGATGCAAATTGGCCTGGCTTGAGCCATAGCCGCAACATCGGACGGATCCCGGCTCTGGATTTTGTTTTTGTTTATTTTCAGCTAGGGATTTCTAACTTTTTTTATAAGGCCCCCAACTTCAACTCCGTGTAGTATTTTTTTTTTTGTGGGAACAGTAAAATGCAAATCCTGCACCCAACGTAAAAGAGGATTTTCCGGCGCTTAAGAGGAGTCAGTACTCAGCAAATGTTTCAATTTATTTACCACCGAACCTGTAGGTAATAAAATTTACCATATGTAGGATTGTGTCTTTAAAGTGTGAAAATTCCTATAAAATTAGCCTAGACCTAGACCACGGAGCACATTAGAGACATCTACCGCAAATGACAGAAACCCAACATCCGACAAAACCATACAATTTAAGATCAAAAATGAAAATTTGTAGTTCACATAAATTGAAAATTTTTAATGAGAGTTAGCCCTCTTAATTTTTTTTGCCCATAATTGTTAAATATGCTATTTTGCTTTGTATTGTATTTTGTAATTTCTCGTCGGTGCAATATCGGAAGAAAAAACAAGTACTATTAGAGTCAAATAATTATAAAAAGCGGCACTAAAAATGAAAAAAACCTGGATTTATTTGCTAAATCCAATCTAAAGAAATGAGAATACCTACTCACAGGAATTTGATTTAAAAAACTTCAATTTTTACCATTTTTTTACAAATTTCCGAGTTATTATCTCTATTCCAATACACTTTTTTTAATTTTTACTGACGCTATTTACTAGACTTCTTCATTACCTTTAATTTAAGATATAAATCATTACTCTGCTATAAATATTTTGCCAGCATTTCGCATTAAAAATGTATGAAACTTGAAAATCTTGGTACTGACTCCTCTTAAGGATAATGCTAACTATATGTATAGTTCCTGACACCAATTGACTCTTTATTTAAAAGTCAATTTGATCTTAAACTCAAAGCGAAGGTGCATGGAGGAGGTTTTGAGTGGACACTTCTACTGTCAAATCAAAAGGCTCATATTTTGTTTCTTCCAGCGTTTTTCTAGTTTAAAGGAACTGTGATGTTGCGATAAATTATTGGACATTTCTTCGGTAGTCGAGGGACAAAAATTTAAGGCTGCAGTACTTGCAGATTGCAGTGATTACTTGCATGCAATGTTCACAGAAGCTATAAAAGAAGCCAAGCAAAGTGAAATTTACTTAAAAGGTATTACAGCTAAAGGAATAGAATTGTTAATAAAATACGCGTATACCCCTTGTTGTGGTACCGACTTCTCCGTGCTCCGAGAGAGAGAGAAGTCACCGATTTGGAAGAATGAAATTGATTTATTTCACCCTTTATTCACATCTATTTTATTCTTCACTCCATTTATAATAACTATTCACAAATTTTCGTATATTTGCTCAATTTGTAATAGGTCTCCGTGATATAATTTATTTCGATAATCACTATCTATCCACAACTTTTCGTATTCTTTTTCTCGATTTATAAATGATTTGCGTGATTTAATTATCTTTACTTTACATTGGTTTCAAATTAGTTTTGCTGATTCTTTATTATAGATTTACAATTATGTGTTTTTCTGTTCGGAGGAACCGAGTACTGATACGTGTTTTTCTCGACGGTTGTAAAATGCGAACTCCCGGAGGTTTGGGCGAATTTCCCCCAGGTGCCCATGAAAACTTTTTCTTAAAGCTTTTTCTTCTTATTAATTTCTCACGACGATTTTAAATTCGTACGTGGGAAAGTGCAAATTATTTATGTTGAGAGGCATATGCATCACGTAGAAACTGCAACCCGATACGCACTTGTGTGCCCGTCTTAAAATATTACTTTTAACCGCGCGAGCGTAATTGTGTGTACGTATGTATGTATGTACATACAATTAGCTTTGAGCAATTGAATAATGTACGTATGTGAAGTGTATATTGCGCAATAAAAAAATGGGAATAAAGAAGAAACTGCATGTAAGTAAGTATGCAGTGCATAACGTGCGTGCGGAATGCATGCTAGATAACAAAATGCAATTTATGCTTGTAAGCGCAGAAAATGCATCAACGGACAATTTAATAAAATAAAAATAAAAATATGACAAATGAAAACCTTCTAGGAATTTTTATATTCTATTGCCCTTCTGGCAGTTTAGTAAAATGCTCAAAGCGCGCTGCCTGAGATTATTGGAATAAGGGTTTAAGCAATTAGCTAAATAGATTATTCAGGGGACAATATGTTCGACTGAAGGAAAATGTGTTTAGTTTCGATGTTCGTGGCAGTGAAACCGGGCTGGCTAATTTTGATAGTTATTATTCTATAAGAGAGTGCATTAAATTTAAAAATAAAAATTTTATAAGAAGATTTTTCGAGTTTAGTTAAATCGTGATAAAAAAAAAAAACGAATGTTTTTTTTTACTATACAAGAGAGAAAAGAAGGCGATCGGTGGATAGTGATAGTGCTTCCTGCGGGTATGAACGTCAATCGCGTAGTAGATATAGATACAACCCATATTCATGCTCGCGGCGAGAAAGAAGTAAATCTCACAGGAGTGAACGTCATTCCAATTTCATACCGCCGCCATAACTAGAGTACGACAGTAATCATAACGCAAACGCGTCGTGAACGCTTTGAAAGTTTGGTGGAAGTTTTAGTAAAAAGGAATACCGAGAATCCCGTACATGAGAGAAGCTCTGTTAGGTATACCGTAAGAAGCGATTGCATTCCGGAATTTGAGCCTGGTAGGCCAAGTTTAAATGCTAGTGGATGGCTACAGAAAATTGAAAAACTTGTTGCCATTAATGACTGGGATGATAGAACAACCATCTATCACATGCAAAATCGATTATCAGGATTAGCCAAAATTTGGTACACCAATCTAAATTCCTACGATAGGTCTTGGAGCGAGTGGAAAGATTTAATAATAAAATCCTTCCCCGATTATAATAACTTCGCTATGTCTTTAAGAAAGTTGGTTAATCGTACTAAAGAAAGTAATGAGACCATGTCAGGGAATTACTTTGCGAAAATTAATCTTTTACAAACTTGTAAAATAACCGGAAAAGACACAGTATCTTGCTTAATTGATGGCATACATGATACAACAATTCAAACTAGTGCGCGTGCAGGACGTTATAATACACCTGAAGAGTTATACAGTGAATTTCCGATACTTACTCGCATGACAAGAAATGGTCAAAGTCAAAAACAAGCGTAGTAGAAAGAAGAGATTCAGCTTTTCGTAAAAGTGATGTCAATACGGAAATAAAATGTTTTAACTGCAATGAAAAGGGACATATATTGACAAAATGTAGCAAACCAAGAATTGAGTGCAAAAATTGCAACCGTTTGGGACACACTACAAATAATTGTTCACGACCAAAAAAAAAACAACTGTCAAGTACGTTAAAAATGGATCGAAAAATAAAAATAAGTGTTATTTTATTGACTGTGAAATAAATGAGGGAAAAATTCGCGGGTATATTGACACAGGATGTTGTGCGGTGTTAATAAAAGCAATATTCGCGTTTGAACTAAACCTACAAATAAAACCGTGTATACTTTCTATAACCGGATATGGAAGTGCGTCAATAAAAGTTCTCGGTATCGCGGACATAAAGTTAAAAGTGGACCTCGCTGAGGCGAAAATAGAAGCATTAGTGGTACCTGATATAGCTCAAAGTGTTCTGGTGTTAATTGGACAAACATTCCTGAATGAAGAAAGTGTTACAATGGTGGTTCAAGGAAATAAGGTCCGTGTTTTCAATAAAAACGAGCTAAGTCTCCCGCAAATCGACGATCTGCCTGTTGCAAAAGTCGCGTTGTGGGCAAAAAGTGCTAGTGTGATTCCTCCAAATTCAACCGGAGTTATCGAAGTGGAAAGTGTCACGAATAAAGATATCTTTATAGAATCGCGTTATAGGCCTGTTCCGAATGGTGAATACTGGATTACAGGATGCGTTACGAAAGACAACCAAGGATTAGTTTCAATTGCAAACATTTCTAAACTTCCTACTAAGTTCAAGGAAAATCAAATTGTCGCAAGAGGATCGAATTGTGAAGAAGATTTAACAGAGGGAGCAGAAACCGTAAGTAATTTTTCAATAAAGGTAGACATACTAGTTCCTTTCCGCTTAGAAGATATCGAAAGTCAAATTGATATAGAAGTAGATGCATTAATCAAAGCAAGACTATTAGAACTTATAAATCGTTATCGATGTTGTTTTGCACAAAATTTGAAAGAACTAGGAAGATCACAGGCATCCAAAATGAAAATAGAATTATTGAATGATACGCCAGTCGTTTATAAACCGTACCGATTGTCCTACTCCGAACGAGAATCAGTAAGAAATATCGTCGACGAGTTATTAGATAACAATATTATAAGGCAATCTTGTTCAGCATTCAGTAGTCCTATTCTTTTAGTTAGAAAGAAGACGGGTGAGTACAGAGTGTGTGTGGACTACAGAAAGTTGAACGTAAACACCATAAAGGATCGGTATCCCATTCCTAGAATCGATGACCAAATAGAACGATTGAAAGGCTGTAATTTCTTTACAAGCTTAGATCTTACAAGTGGGTATTATCAAATCCCAATCAGTGAATACTCC
This sequence comes from Dioctria linearis, assembly GCA_963930735.1. Taxonomy (NCBI): domain Eukaryota; kingdom Metazoa; phylum Arthropoda; class Insecta; order Diptera; family Asilidae; genus Dioctria; species Dioctria linearis. The sequence continues at coordinate 75,833,630 of OZ005740.1, read as the reverse complement.
ATTGAGAAGACTGCGTTTATTACTCCAGACGGTCATTACGAGTATCTACGTATGCTTTTGGTCTAGCCATTGCTCCGGCCGTCTTTCAGAGAACAATAAATGCCGCCTTGGGTCCATTACGCTTTACGACAGCGTTAGCTTATATGGACGATGTACTGGTACCAACGACAGACATTGAAAATGGATTCAAAGCATTGGAGCAAGTTTTTAAGTGTATAAAGGATGCTAATTTGACACTGAGATTGGATAAATGTTTCTTCTTTATAAAGAAAATTGATTATCTTGGCTATGAAATAGGTTCTGAAGGTATCCAGCCCAAAGTAAGAAGATTTCCGCTGTTTCCAATTATCCCAAGCCTAAAAGTGTACACCAGGTCCGCCAATTTCTAGGATTGGCGAGCTATTTTCGGAAATTCATCTGTAACTTTGCTGCAATTGCAACGCCTTTAACAGCACTTTTAAAAAAGAATTGGAAGTTCGAATGGGAATACGAGCAGGAAAATGCTTTTATCACACTGAAGAGTAAGTTAACTGAACGACCCCTTCTTTCCCTGTACGATCATAGCGCTCGCACTGAACTGCATACAGATGCTTCTAAATTTGGACTCGTAGGCACTTTAATGCAAGAACAATTAAACAGAAAACTGAAGCCTATTGCATATTATAGTAGGATGACTACAAAGGAGGAAATAGTATATTATTCGTACGAGTTGGAAACGTTGGCAGTAGTATGTTCCCTTAAGCGCTTTCGGCCATATTTGATCGGAATTGATTTCAAAATTATAACAGACTGCAGTGCTATAAGGTCTGCCTTGACTAAACGTGACTTAGTGCCACGCATAGGGCGTTGGTGGCTTTCAATACAGGAGTATAATTTTACTGTCGAGTATCACGCAGGCTCGCGAATGGCTCATGTTGACGCTCTAAGCCGTAATCCTAGTTCTTCCATACAGGAAGAACAGACATTAACGATTGACATAACTTCAGACGATTGGGTGCAAGCAGCGCAGTGAAAGGATGATAATTGCAAAAACTTAATGAACATATTGTCAAAAAAAAACCAGATAATAAACACGAAGAAGAAATTCATAGAGACTATTGCCTCAAGAATGGTAGACTATACAAAATAACTAAAAATGGCAAGAAATGGGTGATACCAAAATGTTCCAGAAAAGAAATCGTTATGTGTCATCATGATAATGTTGGACATTTTTCACTGGAAAAGACCGTCGAATATATCACGAGGAAATACTGGTTCGCTTCAATGCGAAAATACGTCAAAAATTATACCGACCGCTGTCTCGGCTGTCTCTATAATAAAGTTCCAGCAGGTAAAGTACCTGGGTATCTTAACGTTATTGATAAAATAAACGTCCCGATGCACACGGTGCATGTGGACCATCTTGGGCCCTTTGTGAAAAGTTCACGGAGAAACACGCACCTTTTGTTAACAATAGATGGATTTACAAAATTCGTCTTCATGAAACCTGTTGCAAAGACAAGAGTCGGTCCTGTTATCAAAACGATTGATGATATTTTCAATACATTCGGAATCCCAAACCGTATTGTCTGCGACAGAGGTGCGTGTTTTACAAGTGAAAAGTTCACAGAATTCTCCAAGACATTACGCATAAAACGAATATTGAATGCAACAGCTACCCCGAGAGCCAATGGACAAGCTGAGCATTATAATCGAACGATTTTGACCTCTATAGCTGCGTCCAATAAGGACGAGACTAAATGGGACAAAGTTGTTGACTCTATACGTTGGGGGTTGAATATAACGCTTAATAACACAACGGGACATTCCCCTTATGAAATGCTGCTGGGTTACGTACCACGCAGCGCTAACGAACCATCTCTGTCAAACGAGGTATGTGAAGAGGAGCATAAAGACTTGCAAGAAATAAGAAAGGAAGCGTCCTTATCAATTAAAAAGCAGCAAACTTTGGAAAAGAAATATTATGATCAAAAGAGATCTAAGCCCCATATTTACGAAGTAGGGCAATACGTTGTAGTAGTTGTAGTAGTAGTTGTAGTAAAAAAGGCTAAAAGATCAAACGACGGAGCTATTAGGAAGCTACTGCCCAAATATAGTGGCCCCTATGTGGTGGCTAAAGTTTTAAACTATGGCCGATATGTCATTGAAGACTTACCAGGCTCCACAAGATCTAGACGAAAGTACAGTGGAATAGCTGCTGGAGACGAACTGAAACCGTATAAGGTTCGAAGTGATACCGACGATACGGACGATGACATAAACTATGACACGGTTGAATTAGATCAGTAAATGATAACTCTTCTCTCTTTTCTTCTAGCGAAATGGTTAACGCCACGAGGATGAGGCGAAGCGCAGCGTGGCCGAGCTGTAAGCGCAGAAAATGCATCAACGGACAATTTAATAAAATAAAAATAAAAATAATGAAAATATAACAAAGGAAAACCTTTTAGATCCTTCTAGGAATTTTTATATTTTATGGCCCTTCTGGCAATTAAGTAAAATGCTCAAAGCGCTCTGCCTGAGATTATTGGAATAAGGGTTTAAGCAATTAGCTAAATAGATTGTTCAGGGGACAATATGTTCGACTGAAGGAAAATGTGTTTAGTTTCGATGTTCGTGGCAGTGAAACCGGGCTGGCTAATTTTGATAGTTATTATTCTATAAGAGAGTGTATTAAATTTAAAAATAAAAATTTTACAAGAAGATTTTTCGAGTTTTTATGCTTAAATTGCATTTTGTTATAGCATTGAAATGCATTTTTAAATGCATTTGAAATATGGAATGAAATTTTGCATAAAAAAAAATTAAAAGTAATTTACAGGGTCAACTTTTTAATGCATCAATATATTGCATCGGGCAATATATTGGTGCATGGACCTTATCGTTGTGATTCGGGAGATAGGTACCTGATTCACAACATACCTCCCCCCTGGGGAAAAGAAAGTTTAATTATTTTTAACGAAGGAAAATTTCTTTCTTCCAATCCAAAGCTTCGCAATGTGAATGTTGGAATTAAAATTTACAAAGAGCGGTAGTTAGCACTTAAGTGTATTGAAAAGAGAGATAATGGAAAAATATTAAGTCTAATGTCTTAATAGTAAAGGTTATTCTATTTTTATATATACGTGGGTATGTAACTTAAGATGTAAAATATTTTCGAACGTTAGTGGTATTTGTATATGTATATACTACGTTATATTTGATAAAGTACAATAAAAAAAGATTATTTGATCATGCCAACGAGGTTTGGATTGTTTACTATATCCCGGTTTTTGATTGTTCTCCAATGTTTTTTTTTTTGTATACTTTACCTTATGTTACATATACTAGGAGAACCTAGGGTAAGTTAGGAAGCGATAGAGGAAGGGAGTGAGAGAAGGGTGCATTGGAAGGAAGAGAGATAAAGAGAAGATATTTGTGGTTTATTGCACATCAGCTATTTAGCGCTTTGTGTTGATTAATTTAGATTCTATCAGAATGCACGATGGAAGAAGCAAAGTACTTTTTGGATGCTGTTATCAGGATGACTGATGTCGATTTTGTGTGGGTCGGTTTAGGAAAGTTGTTTATATTTCTTTTTATTTCTTTTAAGTAGAAATGGCTTGGGGTGCTATTATCCTGATACGATATTTGAGTGATAAGTTACTTAGTTTGGTCAGTTGCAAAATGATTTTTGAGATACCAATCTCGCGACAACCCTATCGGGCTCCTCCTAACTATGTTGTCGTTGTTGAAGGAGTTTATGTCGTTTCTATTTGGGAACGCTGGAGGGGGAATATCTGGATTAATTTTATCTGTCGGGTAGGGAGACGGTACCTATTTGAGGAGCCGCACCTGTCGCTGGGCAGTATCTTTATGCCGGTTTTTCACTGTGGCCGCAATACGACATGTCGGTAGCGGCATTAGGTAAGTTTTTGAGTGTTAAAAACGGTTCTTTTTCTTAATTATTTTTTATTAAAAAAAAATTGTTTTTAGGAGCCAACCTTGTTTTAGTTGGGAAGTCATATTATTGCCCCACCCGAGTGCGATGGAGGGTAATTCCCCGCTGAAGGAACCAGAAGTCGAAAAATAGACAGATTTTCAAAGATGTTCCCTTTTGCATTTGTGCCCGATTATATCGCCTTTTCCGTTTTATTATTCATTTAATTGTGTGAAACTTTTTTGTTTTTATTTCTCCCTTTTTTTTTTAAACAAAAAATTCTAATAAACAAAAATAGAAGTTACTTAAAAAACATTATTAATAAAAAAAAATGTATTAAAAGAAAATTTAAAATTGTTTTGTTTTTAATACCTTTTAATTTCTCTTTTTCTTTAACTAATCTTCGTTGATTCTTTATTTCATTTTGGGAAGAAGATGGGTTTGTGGAAGTGTTGGATATTCGTGTACATATATAAGGCAGCGAGAAAGCTGACTGATATTGGTTTCCCTTTGAATCGTAATTATTGTTTTTTTTTCAGTCGTGATACTTATAGGCAGGAACAGAAATTTATTTGTATATATATTGCCTTACAATATCCATAAGGGTTACTTATTTACTATATTTAAAGTAAGGTAATTTTAATAACTCTATACGTAATTATTCTATTTTATTTTTATTTATTATAACTTATAGGAAGTTATATAAAAATTGATTTGCTAAAGGGAAATATTATATTTCTTTTACCTTTATTCTCCTTTTTTCTTTTTATGAAATTTTTCCTCTTTCTCCTTCTTTAAGTTTAGTTATTTTCTATAAATTTGTAGTTTCATTTTCTATTCATTATAGTGTGCATTTGATTGTTGGGATGAGGATAGGGGTTGTTGAAAATTGGGGAATAAGAGGATATTGTTGTCCGTGTCTTATGTTTGTTGTAGTTTGTATATTTTAGTCTTTTAGATTGGAAACGTGGGTTTATGGGATGCCCGTATATATCAATAGTATATATGTAAATTATGTCATACATTTTCTGACTTTTTTTCTGGTGGGCGTAGGAGATATTTTAAAATCTTCTCTTCTTGGGGCCGGGTTAGGCACCTCTTCTAGTTCGTGTGTATAAGGTATCTCTTTCGATTCACGCACTTTTGGTTTGTATTTATTATACATATATACGCAGGTAACAGAGATGATTAAAGCAATAGTCACATATGATATCGCATAGTCGTGAATATGATGATTATTTATTGCATTTAGAGGAATTAATTCTTGATGTTTTTGGAAACGAATGGATTCTAGAAGTTCACCTAGATCCATATTGCTCGTAATATTTAAAGTATGTATTTTTATATGCGATCCTATGGGGGGGAGACGTCATATTCGATATTATATTGGAGATGTTTATCGTTGGGATAAAATAGGAATTGAATTTGGAAACTTTTACGCTATGTCCGTGCAAGATGAATTCTTTGCTTCGTACGTAGCAACCGAGATAAATATGCACTATTCCTGTTCCTTGCAGGGTTCGTGAACTATTGGAATTTTCACAAATAATATCTGTATGGAGGGTATTTTTTAGAGAGAAAAGCCAAGCGTTCTGCTGCGTTAATTGCGTCCAATAATAATCTTGTTCCAATGGTAGGATTTTACATTTTGATGTAATTGGTTCCTTTTTTTATGAGATTTACTTCGCATTGGTTTGTTTTTGTATTTGCATTAAGGATCGGTGATGAAATCCTGCAATAGAAATGCATATGATCCAACGTTGCGCAATTATGGATGTAATGTAATGTAAGTTCAATATAGTGTCCACGATTGTAGTCTATTAGTAGGTATATATTCCTTTGATGGTTCAATATATATGAACGATCCGTTAAGGTGTGTTAGTAATGGCATTACTTGGAATATTTGGTATGGTACCTTGAAAGGAAGTGGAATTCGGAGCTCGATAATTATTTTATTATTAAAAATATTTGCCGAAATTGAACTTAATTTGTAAATTTGTGATAAGATATTGTCTTTAGAGTTTATGGGAAGCATCATTGAATTTGGCAGTTCCTGTCTGATGTTCAATAAGAGTTCATCAATTTGTCTAGGGGAAATGAGTGTAGGATGAAATTGTCCATGCCTTGCATCTGTTAAGAGATCTATTAATTCTGACTGGGTATTTTGGTATCTGAATGCCATTAACGAGACCAGGGAAATAAGAGATTCAATTTCAATGGATATTTTGTTATCCAATGTTCTGCTTTCCATTAATGATGTAGCTATCTGTATTGAAATTAACTTTTTATGCATAACCATGAATTCCTTTTCAATTGCGGCTTTAGTTTTGTTGAATATATTTGCGGTTGCTTCGACTATCGCAGTTTGGCTTTTCATAAGTGATAGGAGGGAGTTTTGGTTAAAGGCGAGGCGACGGATTCGCTCGTCATAATTTTTGTAATCATCTTCGTCTAATGTGCCGAAAAGAGCTTTAGAGTTTGAGCCTATTGCATTAAATAGTGCTCTTTGTTTCCTATTTTGTGTTACATGTAACATATTGCTGTGTGTGGGCCATCGGTGAATTGTTACCAAGCCTCTGAAAAGTTACTGTTATTTGCTGCGCGATGAACTCGATATTCTGGAACTCGGACTTGAAATTTGTCATGTCATAGTATGTCACTATCTTCCACTCGTTGGTGTAGAGGTTGGCTCTGCCAAATTCCTCAAAGTAAATGCCTGCAGTAGCATTTAGCTGCTTTACATCTATTCCTGAGCCGTAGATTATGGGGATGAAAATTAGAATGAATGCTATACGCATCATTTTGGAAACCTGGAAGATGACACTATGTTAATATCTCTGAATGATATTTGAAGATGATGAAGTTTTTACTCTGAGAAAAGTTTTACGTCATTGTTATGGACACTTTTGTTTTTATTATTGATTTTAATAGTGGAATTTTCGGGGGAATTAATCTCCATGATCTCATACGGACCTGACCATAGTGGTGAGAACTTGTTGTCTAATACTCTGCTTTTGAGTAAGAGTTTATCACCAGTATTAAATGCTTTTTGGATGGAGTTTATATCGTATGGTATTTTAGATTTTTCTTTATTTGCCATGGCCATGTCTTTAGCTATTTTGAAGCTATGCTGTAGACGCACTTTTAACTCGTTTGCATAATTGTCGTAATTATACCAAACGGTTGGAGATGATTTCAAATTGTTTGGAATTTCGGCTGGGAATCCGTAAAGGAGTTCGCGAGGAGTATATTTAGTACTCGAATGAGGGGTAGTATTGTATAGAAACATGGCATAAGGAATCCATGTATCCCAGTCTTGTGGATCGTTTGCTACATAAGATCGGAAATATTCTGCTAAGGTTCTGTGGCTTCTCTCCAATGCACCATTCGTTTGAGGGTGATATGGAGTAATTTTGAGCCTTTGAATTCTTAGCAATTTAGATACCTCGGCGAACATGCCACTTATGAGCTTAGAACCTTTATCTGTGAGGATTCTTTCTGGAATACCATGTCGACAAACTATCGTTGTCGTGAAGGCTTCCGCTAATGTCTTAGACCCGTGTCGACTATGGGAATAGCCTCAGAAAATTTTGAAAGGTCGTCTTGAAATGTAAGGATGTACTTGTTTCCAGAATGAGAAAATGGGAAAGGTCCTACAACATCTAGGTACACTCTTTCGAAAGGTTTGGAGCTAATACTTGAGCTTTTCATTGGAATTTTTGGGTTCCTGGATACTTTGTACACCTGACAAAGTTTACATTTCCTTACATGCTTTACGATGTCGTCTGATATGCCTGGCCAGTAGAATTGCTTTTTGATCCTTTTAATTGTACGGGAAACGCCTTGATGGCCTCCCGTCGGTAATGAATGAAAATCCTTCAAAACTTGTTCGATCTCATTAATGTCGGATAAATATTTAATAGAATCTTGATGGAGTTTAATGTTTATTTGTTTAGCAGTGAAGACCTTGATAAAAATGTTTTTAATAATTATTAGATTCTGTGGATCTAATATGGGGAAGGAGATATTTATTTGTTTTAACTAATTTGCTTCTGTGTATGAGCAGATCTCAGTTAAAATCTTTTCGAGGTCTGATCTATCTCTTTGGGATCGACAAGGTAAATTAATTTTTGATATGATTATTTTTGGAGTCCTTTTTTGTGAACAAGTTCAGTTCATTTGCTAGAAATGGAGATTTATATGAAAATTTTAGTTTCGAAGCCAACACTCTTTCAAGCTCTGTATCTTGCATTGGCAAGATGAAGAATTTAGGATTCGCATTTTTAGTCAGTAAAAGAGGAAAATTAGTCTCAGTTATTATGACTGAGGAATTGTTTGATGACGATGGAGTTTTGTTTGGAGTAATGCTTGCATTGGGAGTATCCGAATTGACCTGAGCTCTGGATTGTTTCCTAGTTACAACATTTACGCAGGTTGATGGTTCTGCAAAATGTTTGGAATATTCTGGGATAGCTCTACTGAGAGCGTCTGCATTTGTGTTGGGCAGGCCTGCTTTATGGACTATTTTATAGTCATATTCCTCAAGACGTATTCTCCATCTCATTAGTCTTGAGGAGTGGTCTTTCAGATTCAAAGATTTGTGAGTGGTTTGGCTATCTTCGAAAAATTTGGGATGAAGCCGCGATAGTAGCCGATGAAACCAAGGAAGGCTTTGATATCTTTTTCCTTCTTGGGTTTGGGATAGGACTGAACTGACTTGATTTTTGCCGGGTCTGGTTTGACTCCATTTTCTGTAATAATGTGCTCTAAATACATAATTTCCTTTCTTAGAAAGTGGCACTTGTCGGGTTGAAGTTTGAGGTTGAAATCACGAAGGCGTCTAAATACTGCTGTGAGTCTGGAATTGTGGTCTTTGAGATTGTATCCATGGACTACAATATCATCCATGTATACGAAGCAATAGATGCCTTGAAGGCCAAATAAGACATTATTCATGGCTCGTTGAAAAGTATCAGGGGCTCCTTTTAAACCAAATGGCATACGATTGTATTGGTAGTGGCCATAGGGTGTGCCAAAGGCAGTTTTCTCCCCGTCCTTCGAGTCCATTTTTATCTGGTGGAATCCACTGACTAAATCGAGTGTGGTAAATTATTTCGACTTCCCCAGCTGGTCTAATATATCAGTGATATTAGGCAGTGGGTACGCGTCGCCAATTGTGATGTCGTTAATACGACAAAAGTCTACCACTACTCGCCACTTTTTGTTTCCATTCTCATCTGGTTTTTTAGGAACCAGGAGAAGTGGAGAATTCCAGGGACTATGTGAAGGTCTGATGATGTCTGACTCAAGCATTTCTTGTATTGGCCGATTTATTTCCGTTCGGCTTGCTTCAGAAAGGAAATCCCCTTCTGTGAAGAAGAGATCGTTGAATTCCCTACAGATATTGCGAACACTCTCAGATTCCTCTGAATTACAGTGATGCAATTTGATAAGGTTTTGTAGTTTATTTATTCTGCCCTCAATTGGATTTCTGTCAGAGTCTGTGGAGATGACCACAAAGTCGTCCAAGCCTTGGTAAACTGGGTTCACCTCGTAAGGTGCCAGATCGGCGTCCTCCTCATTTGTGTTGAGGATTACCCATTTTGCCATACCGTTGACTGGTTCGACTATCGAATTTCCAAGAAATATACCTGGCCTTATTTCCTTCTTGAAACAGACCGATTGATTTTGAATAGAAGGAGTTGGAATTTCAGTGATGAATTCTGATCGAGCCGGAATTTTAATTTTATTTAATTTATTTGATTCTTTCCAATTTTTATAGGGAAGGACATCTGATTCCAACTTTTGTGGAATTTGGAAGGAGTTATTCGATGATTCCGAATCGATAGGATTTGAAGGAGATAAAACTTTATTGAATTCTTTGACTTCTTTGATTTTATCTTAAAATTCACTGTTTGTGAATCTATTGATGATGGAGATAGAATTTTACTAGATGCAGCCTTTTGTGCGGCTATACATGAAGATATACTTTTACGTTCTTGCTTCATATCTGGTGAAGCTTTGAATGGAGATAGAATTTTATTTAATTCAGCCTCTTGTGTGGCTATAGATGGAGATAGATTTTTACCTTTATGCTTCATTTCTTGTGAAGCATGTGCTGGCGATCGATTTGCATTGCTTTTCGAAGCAATTGATGGAGATAGATTTTATTAATATCTTTATTGGAGACTGTTATCCCCGTATATAGCAGACTCTTTGTTTGAGACCTCTTTTCTGGGTCTTCGCTTTTCAAATAAACGTATGGATAATTGGAATAATATTCTTCGTACGGATAAGATGAATCAGATTCATTAACTTCCAAAGAAATGAATTTATTTTTATAGTCGATATTCGCATTGTATCGAGATAAAAAGTCATGACCAAGTAGGCCATCGTATGATAGGATGGAGTTATTTCCCACAATTTGAAATGGGTGTTCTAGGATGGAGTTAAATTTGGTAGATTTCAAATTCAATTTCGCAAATATGAGTCCTTCTGTACAAGTGGACTCGGTAAATAATGTATTAATATTGCAGGCAGCATCTCTGTAGCAGATACTGTCTGGTTTCAGTCGATGGAGTTTTATTAGGCTGATCTCTGCTCCAGTACCAATTAAAAATGTAAGCTTTGGAGCAGAGCAGATGTCAACAGGCAAGGAAAGAGTTAAAGAATTTTTATTTATTTGAACGGGGATTTGAATTAATTTCTTGCTGCCTACTTTTCCGTCGATATTGTCTCGGGATTCCTGTGGACTTGTGCTGTAGTTTGTATGTGCGAGCTGTTGCCGAATGAGACCCCCGCTGCATCCAGTTTTCCTGACTGGATGCCGATGAATTTTTGTTGTCCTTCCTAATAGGAGATGGCGATCTAGCCGAGATATTGGCATTATTATATCTCGGCGGTGAAGTTCGACTTTCTCGGAATACTGGCTGCTGCCAGTTCCTATGTAGAGGCTGTCTGTCAGCCGTGTTTGTTTGCGGAGCTGTGTTTACTTTTTGGAAATTATTTCGATTTCCTTGATTGTCGTTAAATCGGGAATTATTTGCAGCTCTTGGCCTGCATTCTTCTATGGTGTGCCCAATGCCATGACAATATCGACAAGATGGGCCCTGCGACGGAGATATGACCTTATTGAAATCGGGCGGGCGTTGTAATTGCGAGTTTAGCTTCGGAACTGCGTTGAAATTTTGTGTGGAGCGTTGTATGACTGGGCTGCTTGATGCAGCATGCCCCAGTCTGTTACATTTGAAGCATTGTAAATTATGACTCGTATTTTGTCTGAAAGGGACTGGATTTGTCTTGTAATTCGTTTGGAGGATAGCTTGCTTGAGCTCCAAACGTGAAGCATGATCTCAAATATGTCATTTTAATGCAGAAATGGATTTATCGGAATGTACTTTGGCTAAAGTCTGTAGTTGTGGATTGGATAATCCATCCTCTATAGCTCTCACTGCTTGACACGCATTATATTTTAAAAGGGACTTTAAAAGAACTCTATCGCTTGTATATGAGTGTGTTGCTTCATTAAGTTTGGATAGAGTTGTGCTAAGTCTGAAGGAAATCTTTCACGCTTTCCCCTATTCTCTGTTTAGAATTATTTAATTGAGAGTGTGGCGTAGTTCTGGGAATTTTTACCTCAAAAGTTTGAGTTAAAATTGAGTTTAATGTGGGCCAATCTTCAACTTGATTGTACCTGAAAATAACATATGCATCTGCAGATAATTTACTCCTCCTAGGGAGGGAGTACTTTTCGCTTGTTGTCGTTGCTGTTGTCTATGAATCATCACAGCTTGAAATGAATTTGTGGAGATCTTTCGGATTTCCATTGAAATTTGGTATTAATGTTTTCGCTTCAGATCGGAAAAAACTTGATTGGTCTCTGAAAAAGACATTGTGGTGATGCTCTGTGGAATTATTTATAGTATTCGTCACATTTTGGAATCGAGAGTCCAATTGTTCTTGCAGCGCAATTAAAGTGTCTGAGAATGATGTTTCCATGCTTAGTAGTCGCTGTCTTTGTCGTTTGGGCCAACATTCAAGATTATTTCATTTTGTGTTTCTTCAAAATCATCCCAATATTTGTGCAACGAGTTTAATTTTTGGTTTAGATATGCCTGGGTTGCAGTTGCAGTTGTTTTTTGAGAAGTTTTTGGAGGTGGTACGTAAAACGGGTTATTTTTGCGCTCTGCGTGGACTGATATGGATTTCAACCTATCAGACAGAGTTGCTTTTGTCATAGCATGACTGCTTAAAATAATAATGAGTTTCAGTAAAAATTTCATGATCTTGAATCAGGGTTTCAATTTTTTCAAATGAAGCCCACAGTACTTCCAACTGTTGGAGTTTTCCAGAAGTAAAATCTGAAGTCCTTTTAAGTTTATTCGGTCTGTGTGTCGGCCAGAATTTGTCTAATTTCTGTCATTTTTGGGACTTATGACAAGCAGAGCTCATCGAAAGATTTGTTTTTTTCTGTCATGATAGGTTCGTGAAGTAAAAGGCGGAGAACTAGGTAGAAATATAAAGAGAAATTATAAGATAGAGTGTGTCTGTTATTATTATCGAATAAGTTTAGGTTTCGATTTGTTTAAATTTGGGGAAATATAAAAGACGCGGCAAGTTTTTTGGACCAAAGAAAAGGCAGACAAGTAGAACACAAATAGTTAAATTTCTCAACAGCAATAAGCAGCTGTTAAGTTGGTTATGCGTAAATAATTATGTATAAGTAAAAGTGTTTCAGTAATTTGTAATATGTGTGAAAAACACAGTAATAAGAAGGTGGATAATTTGTTTGATTTGTCAATAATACGAGGGTAATTTATTTTAATAAGAGAGAAAAAAAGGCGTTTTTAATAATTTTTTTTTACAAATTATAGAGAGAGAAGTAATAAAATCTCAATAAAGCAAAAACGTATGCTTATTTATCTCTGTTTTTTTATTTTTTTTATTATTTAGCTAATAAAAACAAAAATCGCTCTTTCCAACCAAAATCTTACTCCTGATCGATAGGTATATGAAGATCTATCGCAGGGGATCGATATTTGATCTTACCGCAGAGGTCGCTTCTAGGAAGAGCGTATATTTAAATTTGATAATTTGATGGAATCCTGTATTTTTACGGAGTAATTTTAGATAACAACAACAAATATAACAAATTAATTGGGGAGATAAAAGTTAATTTTAAGGAATATGATAAAAATTTTTTTGATATATCCGTCGAGTGGTGGATTTTGTTTTACTTTTTTTTTTTGTTTTAATTAGTTAAAACTAAAATGCTCATTTTAGAGCACAATTTCAAATAAAAATAAGAAAAATTTTGGATCTACCTTAGCTTTTATCCTAATAATTATGTGCTCAGTCGAATGTTGTTGTAGAATGATCAACATGATACGTCGCGCGTCCTGGGCGACGATTTCTTGGAGATTTAGAGTTGGATGCTTTTATTGCTGTAGATGAACGAAATTTATACGTCAGATGTCTAGGTCAATGATCCGAAGTCTTCCTTATGGGAATCGTCTAGTTGAGGCAGGGATGAAGCCTCGCGCTTAAACTGTTTGTTTCTTCTAAGTACCTTACACTGGGTACTCGGGCTTACTATTTTTTATTATAGATTTTTATTTTAGTAACTTTTTTCCCTCTTTTTTTTTATTTGTTTTTTTTTCAAAATTTATTTTGTTAAGCTGTTAGATCACTTCTCTATTGTGTTCCATGTGAGAATTTTTCTCAATTCTGAATTAATTAAATGTGGTTTTAAAATTATTTTAAGTCGCAGTTCTATTATTATTATATTTTTTCTTGAATTTATTAAGTTATATTTTATAGATGACTGGTTTAGTTTTTTAAATTTTGCTGCCACTAGAATGTTGTTTCGTTTTTTTTTTTTTTTGATATATATATATATATTATTTTTCAATTTTAATTTAATTAGAGTTATTTATTGGCACTGGCTTTTTATTTGGAGACCGCTGCCACCAGTTGTTGTGGTACCGACTTCTCCGTGCTCCGAGAGAGAGAGAAGTCACCGATTTGGAAGAATGAAATTGATAGAAATAACACCGTTTATTCACAACTATTTTATTCTTCACTCCGTTTATAATTTATTTGGATGATAACTATTTTTATAAGATGTTTCGATAAAAACTATTCACACATTTTTCGTTGATAGAAATAACACCCTATATTCACAACTATTTTATTCTTCACTCCGTTTATAATTTATTTGGATGATAACTATTTTTATAAGATAATAACTATTCACAAATTTTTCGTATATTTGCTCAATTTGTAATAGGTTTCGGTGATATAATTTATTTCGATAATCACTATCTATCCACAACTTTTCGTATTCTTTTTCTAGATTTATAAATGGTTTCAGTGATTTAATAATCTTTACTTTACATTGGTTTCAAATTAGTTTTGCTGATTCTTTATTATAGATTTACAATTATGTGTTTTTCTGTTCGGAGGAACCGAGTACTGATACGTGTTTTTCTCGACGGTTGTAAAATGCGAACTCCCCGAGGTTTGGGCGAATTTCCCCCAGGTACCCATGAAAACTTTTTCTTAAAGCTTTTTCTTCTTATTAATTTCTCACGACGATTTTAAATTCGTACGTGGGAAAGTGCAAATTATTTATGTTGAGAGGCATATGCATCATGTAGAAACTGCAACCCGATACGCACTTGTGTGCCCGTCTTAAAATATTACTTTTAAGCGGGCGAGGGCAATTGTATGTACGTATGTATGTATGTACATACAATTAGATTTGAGCAATTGAATAATGTACGTATGTGAAGTGTATATTGCGCAATAAAAAAAATGGAAATGAAGAAGAAACTGCATGTAGGTAAGTATGCAGTGCATATCGTGGCAGCGGAATGCATGCTAGATAACAAAATGCAATTTATGCTTAAATTACATTTTGTTACAGCATTGAAATGCATTTTTAAATGCATTTGAAATATGGAATGAAATTTTGAATTAAAAAAAATTAAAAGTAATTTACAGGGTCAACTTTGTAATGCATCAATATATTGCATAGGGCAATATATTGGTGTATTGACCTTATCGTTGTGATTCGGGGCATAGGTACCTGAGTCACAACATCCTAGGCTAGAAATAGGTCAAAACAATGTCTGTCCAAGACAGAATGTCCTCTGCCAGCTATATACAAGTGAATGCTACTGTGGGAGTATGTCTCACTTACTTAGAAAATCAAACAGATTTGCAGGAGACATTTTACTCTTCGGAAAAACTTAAGGAAAGAACAGATTTATGCACTACCGACTGAAGGAGCTTTCTATGTCCAGTGGAATGAATCAAGCGTAGGAAAGAGCGCTTACAGGAAATACCAAATACTTTTAAATGCCTGCAAATACATAGCCTACACATGGGATGGATCAGTGATCAGGCTCTTTAGGTAACAATATTATCTCGGGACTCGACCGAGATAATATTTTACTAACAAGATATTTTATTTCTGATATCAATGGAATTAAAGAATCTTTCTTCGGGTCCCGACTGAAGTTAAAATAACTATTAACGTTCCCTTTAAGCCGGGTCTCGACTGACTTAAAAATTATTATATCGGGTCTCGACTGGGATAATATTTTTCTAACTAAACACTTTGTCTCTGGGCTCGACTAAAATAAAGAATCCAGCTTCGGGTCCCGACTGAAGTAAAGGCAACAACTAACACTCATTTTAAGCCGGGTCTCTACTGACTTAAAGAAAATTAACTCATTTCTCGACTGAGAAAATATTGTGCCAACTAAACACTTTTTCTGGTATTGGCGGGAATATAGGTTCTTGCTTCGGGTCTCAGGGCCAGGCATGGTTGATTTTATATTGGAAGAATACGCTTTTTTCATTTCTTAGTAAACTTCTAAGGGAAAACGACACAAGAGCACTTTGTGTAATCTTCTTCGTGAATACAGCGGAATATCACTGGATATCTGGATATCTCTTATTACAGAATAAAAACCGCTTAAATATCTACATGTCTATTAAACCTAAACCTAGCACTCACCAAATATATTTTTCGCTGCACTTTTCCTTCTTTCTTCTTCTTAATTAAAGTAAGATGTGCTTTTTACTGGTCATACATTACTTTATCTACCACTTGCAATCTATTGTTATTCTACACCTTCCTACTGTACAAGGTTGTTGGGTTTCTTTCTGCCTCTGGTTATTGTTTTTTTTTTACCTTTTCTTTTCAACTTATTTATTTTTTAGTCATGTGAAAATATACTTGAAATACAGATCCTCAATTTATGAGCAATAATTCTGCTGAACTTAACATGGACTTACTTTTAAGATGTGAAAAGAGACTATTAAAGTTCCAGTACCATCACGAAGAAATAAACCGAATGTGACGGTAATCGTACTCAGATCTGATTTTAAGCTAAATATTGTAGTCTTTTACTTTACACCATAAAGCTAAGCCTACTTTCAAAACCAGAATATGGAAAAGATTATTTCTTGATTGTTAATTCGAGCATTAGATATTATGCTCACTCGATTTTATAATACAGTAACAACTCAATTTCGGAAGACGTACGTGACAAATTTCCCTAAATATTTATCCTAAACAGTATTCGCATTTATTCCAGGTGTTTAGCGGCATCATACTGACATACATCCATTTCTTGCTTCTCTAGCCAAGGATAAACATGAAGCTACATCCTCTGTATCCACTGCAGTTTCAACAATATCTCCCAGCGCCCACTTCGTCCCTATTGAGCTCATGCAACTATTTTTTGTCGTTATAACTGAACAAGGTACTATACATATGAATTCTAAGTAGTAGTACAGTACAATATGAGAGAGAATATTCTTGCTTTTACGAAACTTATTCGAAAATCATCAGTAAACCGGCGGCAACAAAGCAAAATAATTTATGCGATATGGAAAATATTTTGCTGTCTTCAAAATTTAAAAAATTTATTGAAATTACTTTTAAAATAGATAAATTGCACTAAATAGTAAAAAATTATTTCTTTCTTTCTCAGTAATATATACAAGTAAAATTACCTAGCAAAATAAGAAATGCTACAACTCCGATTAAATCTTACATGTTTGGGCATGAGTTGCAGCTAGACAATTATGATTATAGTTATTGATGACAAAAATTCAGGAACAGAACCTGTTAGTCCCAATGTGGACTTAGCATAAAAAGGGCAGTTGCCAGTTTGAAAATGTGAAGACAGGAGGTTTAAAATGTCAGAATACAATAAATTATTATCACAAAAGATTTCTTTCGGCTAGGCAATTCAAGTATTTTTACAAACTATGTAAACTAGGTATTTCAACTCAATTAAATTCAATATTCACTTAGTCTATTTTACCTCTAAAATTCAAAATTAAAACCAAATTTTTCTGGATAATGAGCCTTCACTGTCGATTTTAGTCCTTAATCTGTAATAGAAAGCAATAATTATTAGGTTTGTAAAAGATGAGGTGAGGTTGGTGGAATGAACGTGAAGGAAATGCTAACCTACATTGGCTGGGTTCAAATGAAACTCCCAGTAGGATGCTGAAAAAATATTAATAGAAAATTATGAAATTTGTAAAAAAGGGCTAGTACTGTATAGTGCAATATTTCCGTTAGATTTGATTATTCAAAGCGTAATATGGCTTCAGAGCTGCCAATCTGCTTTGCCGCTCAGAGTGATTTGCTGCTTTCCAATGAACTTTGTGTCGAGACGGCGTGCAGCTGCGTGTAATATGTACGTCATTTCGTGACAATGTATACATTAGTGCACGAAACTACGTCATCGCGTATCTTAATGAGAATAATTTTTCTGTGATCTAGCCAGCTATGTCGAAGAAATATCCCAAAAACATGGATTGCAGCTGCTGTCATTGGTAAGTGTTTATGGATTTATTGTTTTTAATTGGGTTTTAATTAATTGTTTTTTTAGTAGTAAAATTTGGAACAGACGTTTTCTCGTTTAGAGAATTGTGACGCAGCGTTGGAAGGAGTTTCCTGTAATAGGAAAGTTTTGTTTTTGATTGCAGTTACAGATCATAAAATGGTCTGAGACCTTATTATTTATTTACTTTTTGTTGATGCCTTTTCTGTTTGCTTTTTAACTGGTTATTATATGAGGAAGCTGGATAAATGTCTAATTTATTTGATTATTTGTTCCTGGTCGTTGTGAGAGAGAGAAATAAAAGTTTTATCATAGGAATAATTTGGTTTTCGTAAGCTTTAGTTTTATAGATTATATATATTTTTTGTTCTGAGAAGGAACAGTAACCAGAGCAAAAGATAAATTATCCCCGATGAGAGATGTTTGGAATATTTTAAACAAAAATTTTCAGAAATCTTACATCCGTGGACAAAATTTTACGGTAGATGAGTAGTTGGTACCGTTTCGTTGTCGAGTGCCCTTCAAACAATATAGGTATTCCAAGTAAGCCGGACATATACGGGATAGCCAAAAAAGGCAATACGAAAGTGGAAAATTTAGCCAAAAATTTCGTGGAAGCATTGCGTGAGCCATTTGTACACGCCAATTGAATTATTACTTACTCTAGTTACGAGCTATTCAATTCTTTATTATCGAAAGGGCTAACAATCGTAGGCACACTAAACAAAAATAAAACATATGTACGATCATCTTTTCTACCGCATCCTTCGAGAGCCATCCATAGTAATATGTTTGGGCTTCGAAATACTATATCGCTAATTTCATATAAACAAAAAAATCGATGCGTTTTGTTGTTATCCACGAAATCTCATAAAACAAGCGTACAGATGTTAATAATAACAAGTAAAAAAACTAGAATTGGTATAAGACCCTAGACGACTGCCCGTATGTCATCTAGTATGGTCACCCTTCTGTGCATGTTTGACTTTTGAAGTGACTTTTCGCATTTATTTCTAGAACTGTTCGTCGGACAGAAAAAATGTTTGTAATCAATTTTATAAGATTTCATATTCTAAAGAACTTTTCAGCACAGTAAAACCGTATAGGACTTATCGTTTTCACAGTATACGTAAAAATCCTAACTTTTTATATGGCAACACCAAGAACGGGTTGCCCGAATTAGTCCAATTTTAAATTTATATTTACCATTTTTATGAACATACTATGTACACAATTTTGGCTGTCGACGTTGACGCGTTTGCAGGTAGTTTCCAAATATGTAGTGAAAAACGAAATTTTATTATTCGCACCCTACAAAGGAGTTACGAAATTAATTTTACTTTTTTTTTAAAGGCCCTATGCAAAATTTCACGCATTCTCGAGTTAATTTTAATTTTATGTATGGGTGTCTAATCCATTTTGATCTACCATCATTATTTCGAGGTGTTACAAACGAACGGAATGACAAACTTTGTATACCCTTTAGATTTCATCTAGGGTATAAAAATAAGTCTGAGCTGAATTTGTTTACTATCACACTAAAGGTGGTGTAGATATACCCTAGATAAACTATGCCATGCATATACTACACCATGCAGCAAAACTAACCTCTGGCCTATGCATATTTTCAAAACTTTATTGGTGTAAGTTGAATTGCTGCATTAGTTATTTGAAAATATATGCATCCTGATTGGATTCTAAAAGATCACTAACTAAAAGAAATTTGTTTATCCGGGAAATCGTGACAGCTTAAGTTGGGCTTCACACACTTGCTCGTAATCAGAAAAGAATCACTGCAGCGCATATATCTGTAACGAATAAAATTATTTACGATCACAATGAAGAAAACAGGGGAATCAAGTTCGTCAGTATGAGCACCACCAATAAAGCGCAACTGCTACTATTTGTGTCTAAATAAAATCAGTCGCATATCCAAACAACACTGCGATAATTGTACTAAAAATGTTTGTACGGAGCATTAAAAAAAATGTATAATGAATGTAATAATAAGTAATATATACAAACAATATGTAAATATATGCACAGCGGAAAAGGAAACGGAAAACATTCTGTGAAAGATGTGGAAGCAATACGCTCTCATACCCAGTTCATTTCTTTTAAAGCATTGATGTCCTACGACGGGAATGTATACAAGGTTGCTGCACACCTTACCCTGCATGGCCTGCAAGGTGAAAGGAAGTCTTCCTTATTAATTCTTTCGAAGGTAAAGGAAGCAGTCTTTATTAATTTTTTGGAAAGTAAAAAAAGCATTACTTTTAAATTCTTTGGAAGGTGAAAAAGTACTGCTTTTCAATTCAGTGAAAGCATTCATTCTGTCATTTCAGAAAAGCGACCGGAACCAATCATTCCGGAAGGTTGGAAAGAAGCACGCAATTTATACCCTCAGGCAGGTGGAGTGAAGCAATCTTTCTTTTTTCATTGAGACGTGAAAGGTACATATCTTCCCGCTTTCTTAGAAAAACGCGCTTCACTTATTCGTATCCCGGAATTAACTCAACATAGTATACTTCTTCTACAAAAATAATGCACAAATCACAATATTGTTCATCTACGCGCTTTTCCTTGTTCCTTCAAAAACAATGAAACTTTATGACTGATTTTCGACCTGCACGCACTCCTTCGAACTAGCCTCTGCAAATATAGCCGGACAAATTTCTAACTTTTTTCGATAACAACAGGAATGAGGATATCTGTTTATTACCTCTGGCTTCTCAAGCTACTCCTTGAAAGGTTCATAGCATGCTCCAAAATACGATGCATTAACACATTGCGCCTGCCTTCATAAACCAGTTCAACGTAAGGTAAGTTCATATACTCATTCCTAATGAATTCCAAGTAATGTTGGCAGTAAACTTTGTCTAAGTCAGACACTTCAAATTTTTCCGCTGGGTATATATGTGGTATGGTAACCCCAAAAGTGATGGCGAATGCTGCAAACTCAAAGCGCATGCGAAGAAGAATGAATTCAACTCACAGGATAGTCGTAAGAGAGAATGAGTCGAGCACACTACAGTGCACAGTATCGTGGCATCATTTTATAGTTTATAAACAAAAGTCTAATGGCTTAAGTTTGGTCAGATGAATTATTAAATATTTATTACAATAATTTTTCGTACTTCAATTTAAATTTCCCACATATTTATATAAATATCTAAAGTTACTGTTTTACTCAATCAGTTACATATTGTTACGTGCAATAGAAAGAGACAACTGGTGACATCTACTGGCAATAAACAACTTCAGGTTCGGAGAGTAAATGACTTCAGTTTCGGAGAATCGATTATGAAAGTTCAGGAATAGAACAAATAGAATAGTCAAGAAGCTTTTGGAATAGAGTGTTTCTAGGGTATAAATATAGCAGTTGTCATTGCCAGAAAAGAGTCTTGTCTTAGACGTTGCAGTGTTAAGAAGCGAAAGCAATAAAGAAGCGATAGTGTGTAATTAGATTGCGATAATTGGAAGTACAGTGTTAGCGATAATTAGAGTTGAGTTGATGAAATAAATGTTTGTGAACTTTATATGATTTAAGTGTAATAAAAAACTTATATATTAATTATTTAATATTGTGTTTTAAATAACGAACCAAAGGCCACGCTCGCAACAATATAAAACAAGTAATAACATTTTGGAAATATAAAATTAAGCTATTTTGTACTGTGAGTGTTCTGCCCAATGATAACACTCAAGAAAAATAAAAGTACGGATGGGGACTGTAAATAATAACGCCAATGAATACTTAAAGTTAGTGGATTATTTCGCAATACGTACAATTTAACACTATTCAAAACTTATAGGAAACTATATTTCGGAGATTCCAACTTCACTAATGTAACTTAAGATCCAAAGCAAAGTTGTGATTTGATTATTAGAATTCTTGTTCGAGTAGTTCCCCGGATTAAGATACTTCACTTCAGTCGAGACCCAATGCAAAGTTGTATTAGTAGAATTTATTCTAGTCGCTACCCAGAATAACTTTCTTTATCTCAGTCGAGACCCAAGATAAAGTGATTAATTATGTTAACAAAATTTATTCCTGTCGAGACCTAGAAGAAATACCTTTATCTCAGTCGGTACCCAAGATAAAGTTGTTATGTTAGTAAATTTTATTCCAGTCAGCACCCCGAATAAATATCTTTATCTCAGTCGATACCCAAGATAATGTTATTGAGTTAGAAAAACTTATTCCAATCGAGACCCAGAATAAATAACTGTATCTCAGTCGTTACCCAAAGTAAATTTATTCAGTTAGTAAAATTTATTCCAGTCTGGACCAGAATTAATATCTTTATCTTAGTCGTAACCCAAGATAAAGTTGTATTAGTAGTATTTATTCTAGTCCGTACCCAGAATAAATATCTTTATCGCAGTGGAGACCTAAGATAAAGGTTTGAGATTACTAAGTCTTATTCTAGTCACTACCCAGAATAACCATCTTTATCTCAGTCGAGATCCAAGATAAAGGTTTGAGATTAGTAAGTGTTATCGTAGTCGCTACGCAGAATAAGTATCTTTATCTCAGTCGAGACCCAAAATAAAGTGATTATGTTAACAAAATTTATTGCAGTCGAGACCCAGAATAAATATCTTTGTTTCAGTCATTACCCAAGATAAAGTTATGATGTTAGTATTCTTTATTCTAGTCTTTACCCAGAATAAAGTAAATTTGTGAATAATTCTATGTTGGTACCACTAGCTAAGTCGACTCCGATGTATTCTCACTACGTTCTGGATGCAAAAAGAAAAAGACTCAAGTTGGCATGTGACTTATATTGCCTCTGAATTACGCACGGCACCAACAAATTATTTTTCATTGCCCATAGCATCCAAAGTACGTTGACCTTAGCAGCTTTGCGTAGGTAGCAACAGCAAAGTCCGTTGACCTTAGCAGCTGTGCGTAGGTCAGAAGAGATCATTGACCCTAGCAGCTGTGCATAGCTACTACAATTCTGAGTATTTGTGTTGCCGTTCCTGATTTTGCCTAGTTATTATGACTACAAATTATACGATAGGACACCTATTGCAATATTGCTAATTTGTTACTTTAAAAGATACATATAACTGAACAGATGACTAATTCGATTTGATTTGCGTCATGCTAATCGAAGACAAGTTACTTTCCTATGGATTGTGTACCGGATTGTTTATGTGGAATGTTACCATAATGTTTCGATTGTTGTCTCCACTAAAAACTGCGTTATAGACGTGCTTGTAGGTAGGCATACATAGTTACGTTCTCAACCTAGTTTAAATAATTATAAATACTTGGAAATAAAATCTTTTGAACGATTTTACTTTCAGATGGATTTTTAATGTTGGTTTCAACAGTGAGCCTCTGAGGCTTTTCTATCCAGTTGTTTTGTAAAACTATTCTATCATTATGAACGTTAAACCTTATATCATATAAAATTCACAAGCTTGATTGTTATCAACTGCTGAGATAAATTTTAACATTAAACTTTCAAGTTCATTATTTCAATTAATCCCTTCCGCTGATTACTTCTTAGGGAAGCGACATACAATTAGGTTTTCCCGTCCGGTTGGCCGTCTGCGGTTTTTGTCGTCGCCGTGATTACACGACATACGGCTATTCTCTATTATTTTCTGAATACAAGTCAGCGAACTCGTTTCGGTAATTTTAAAATTAATAATGTAATAATTATGGCAAATGGCAGTGATATTTTACTTGTTATTATTTTACTTTTAATTGAAAATGAAGAAGAAAAGGAAAAGCAATTACAACGTCGATTTTCAGCGCATCCGTTAACTTGACTTGTGATATGAGTGATATTTCAATAGAACAGAACAGCAGCACTGCTGAGGAGCGGACAGTAAGAGATAAATTCGCTGATTATTTTATCTCTCCAGAAAGTGACGTTTCTTGGCAGTATCGTTTTATTAACTAATACCTGCTGTTCAACTGAATCATGAATTACAACCTGACAAGCAAATTATGAAATGTGCCTAACCTGATTTGATTTTTCTTCAATCTAGCATTCCAGGAAGATTTCTTCATATATTTCCTCCCAAGCCCTATGTTTTTCAACCCTTCTCAAATAGCTTCCACGACTCACTTACCGTTCATTCTCGACTTCAAAAACTCTCTTTCAAGCATTTTACAATCCTAGAAAAAAAACTCAAATTATTTTATTAAATATATATGTACACATCACATGCATACTCGTTCCAAAGCTACTACACTGCATTAAATTTCAGCAAACCGTCCGAGAAAGCCTAATCGTATGTCATGTCAGATTGCATGTTATGGTACATACTTGCGAATTAGTCTAGTGGATGCAAAGTCTAGTCTGTCAGTCTGAGCTGACATCTCACTCTGTGAACAGCGTTCACAATGCTGGGCGGCACGCTAGCACCTCGGTTATTGCGGGAGAGTTAGTGGGGTCACAAAACAAACACAGTACCACATCCGGTGCAGAAGGGACCCTTATACCACCTTGTTTCACTTTGACGACGTAGATTACATGCCTTCATTTCCGTGCCCCATCTACCCAATGACATTGCAGCAAACTTTTGTAATGTCCCTATTGTGACCTGAAATACAATGGAGGAGCGGACCTTAGTAAATTATCGTATGCCCATAATTCTAATCGTAAAACAAAACAAAACAAATTTCGAAAAGTATCTACTAAAGACTAATCTAATTCGTTGTAGTATTATATTATTACAAATTGACTTACCCGTATAGGCCTTTGCGCGATCAGTTTTTTGAGCAGAAATTGAGGAAGGTACATCTCCTGGTGAGGCTGAGTGCTGTTCGGGATCTCAACAAAGAATAGCAAGGAGATCTTGAGATAATTTTCTTATAGTTTACGACCCTATACGCCCCACTCAGAACACCCTGACAGATACTTGCAGCAGCAAGGGGAGAGAATACCTGGAATTGCGAAAAATTCTCGAAATTTAAAAGCTCTAGCTTGGATTATTGTAAGAACTTTCATTGCCTTTTGTTGTTCCTTTCCGCCTATAGTAGCAAGTTGGACCATTTTGTTGGAAAACTCACGAGCAGCTTCCAGTGATGCAAGTTTCTTCTTACGCTTTTCCAAAGAGCGAATTTCATGCTTGTTATCACAACTGGAAGCTTATTTGGAAATGTTGCTTGTTTTACCAATTTCACACTTGCGGCGGAAGGCTAATTGGCAGCAACAAACAAGCCAAGCTCAGTTAGATAAAAAGTAGAACTCGCGAAAAAAAGTAAGCTAAACCTCATGGAAGAATTAAATTAAGCGTGCAAAAAAAAACAAACAAGGCACAGAACCGAATTCCTAATAAACTCTTGACATTTCAGTCAGCTGACCCCACACAGAGATAGGCATTTAACCCAAATCAATTTCTACAATTCCGCGGGACGCTCGTTCAGATATAAGCTGCGTAAGCCAATTTAATAAAGGGCAACACACACGTAGCAACACCGAGCACTATCCTGGACCTGTGTTTAGGCGGGTAATTACAATAATTCCCCGAATGAGCCATTTTTACCTATCTCAGATAGGAAACGAATAAGAAAGAAAGAAAAGAGTGGAGCAATTTTGACATGTGTGGGGATGAAGAAAAAGGGGCATCTTGACCTTAATTAAAAAATAACCATAAAAATAAACGGAAATATTTCGACATGAACTAACATTAAGAGTAGAGTAAAGGAAATAATTCGGATCGTTGGATTCGAGGTAGAGCTGCCTGACATCATAATGGTGTTTAAAATAAATGTAAATAAATAGTTGACAGAAGTAGAAAACCAAAATCAAAGGATAGTTTTGTTAAACTTGTGAATCAAAATTTGACAGATATAAAAACTCAAAGTTAATAAATAATTTCAATGTTGATTAAACTTAAAAAGAAATGAAGCACATGAGCTTTACAGATATAGGAAGTTCAAAACCACTAAATTAGTTTGACACGTACCGAATTGCAATCACGAATATTTTTACAAATTCGAAAACATGTGCCGACAATAATCGGTTTTCTTAAACAATTTCACTCTAAGCATAGTACGAAACTCGAGTGAAAAGTGTCATTCCCATATAAATTTTACCGCTGGTAGAATCCCAGGCAAAAAATTTTCTAAGCTCTCTACTAACTCAGCACGGAGTTCACTGGTAAAATGTTCTCTATTGTAAGATAGATGGCGTTTTGTAAACCTCCAATCAGTTTACTGAATATTTTAATGTGCGGAGCATGGAAATTCTAGTAAAAGTTTTGACATACCTCGGATTATTGTCAGGGCGAGTCTATTTAGTTTTCTCGTCAATATAACGATTTGTATCCATTATAAATAATAATCACTTAACATTTAAAAAAGAAAAGAAAAAAAATAATAATAATGCCCATTAATTGTGGTTTCAACAGTTTTCTCCACGCAAAGCTTGCGTCGACTTCTATTCGACTGCTATCTTTATGGAAACCACATTCATTTTACCAATACCCGAATTCCATACTGGGCTATAGTACGTTTTCTAGGTTCAAATTGTACAAATGTCAGGAGATCGCTCTACGTGTAGAAGCCTTGATTGGCACCAGAAAGTTGAAACGTGATAGGATTCTTCCAACCCAACCAGCAAAGAAAAGATGAACTGACAGTTCTAACCCTACAGGCAGAGAATGATAAGAGAAAGATTTTGATTGTCTTGAGAACAGGCATTTCTAACCTCAGCAATAAAGTGCCTGAAATAAATAATGAGATTTACTAGGAATAGAAAGTAATGGAATGAGATGTTAAGTCAAATGTCACCAGTTAGATAAAAACTAGCGTAAAATTAGGATAGAATTTATAGTCGAACTGTACCAATAAGTCAAAATCTTAGACGAAAAGGCAGATGGCGTACATAGTTAGTTAGTGAAGTAAGTAACGTAATGAAAAACAAGTTTTTGTTCTTAATGTGTGTATGAGATAGAAGAAAAAGCGGGATTTGGTTTTTTGGTTTTGTTCTTGTAGAGTACCAAGCTTCGGTTCTGCCTAAATTTCTGTAAAGTTCTTATTTTGTTTGAACAAGGAAATTGTAGAAAAGTAAAGATTTTTTTTAATAAAGAACGAAAAGAAAAGAAATTAAAGAAAAGCGAACTGCTGTATGTAGTTTTCCTCAAGAAGAGCGAAACGAAGTTTAACCTAGGAAGAATAAAGAAGCAAAAGTTGAAGCGAGATAAGTCTCCCGAAACAGTTCCCCGTGGGGCATCAAGAAGGAAATTTAAGGTACTACTTCAAATATTTACTCCTCGTAAACCACACGTGCATACAGGCAACCCAATCACCTCGGACAGGTGAGAACGCCAGCAGAATTCTGCCCCGCCCACGTGTGTCAAACCACCGCTAGCAGATTCCGTTAGTAGTCGTATTTATTTTCCGGCTGACCTTATCGAAGGTGAAATTGCATCCCAACACAGCCAGAAGATTCCGTTAATGACCGAATTTATATACCGACTGGCATATTGAAGCTGAAACAGATAACAATATGTATATATTTAGTATTAATCGTATGCTCAAAATTTTAATCGTAAAGAAAAACAAACTTCAAAATGTATTTATATTAGGTTAGTTTCTCGTTTTATCATGGGCTTTGCAGCAGGTGTCTTCTAGGCCTGTCAGTTGTATCTCTGTACCTGCTGAAATTACATAGAGGGGTGAGTACGCTACGATACTCAGTGAGAAAAAAAGCTAATTAAACAACACAAACGCAAACCCATAAATACAACCAGGGAACTGACATGGATATGGGAGAACGGATACAATGCCGATGAAATGCCAAACCATACACGCATGCGAATTGTGGCGAACGAGTAGCGCGAACAGACTTGCATGAACATGAACGATACGAGTACGGAACGAACGTGCACCCTACCTTGCACCTTACCCCGACTCTGCAAATCTTCCCTTATCCTTCCAGCCATAGCACTTCCTCTCATAAGCAAACAACACATCTAATAAGAATCAAAAGCAACTACAATAATTACAAGCAAATGTTAACTGCAGGCAATACTAATTACAAGTAAATATTAGTTATCTACGTCCAAGCTCACCTCATTTTCCAGCATAGGCCCCATCGTCTTACACCTGCGTTCTCCCCGATCTATCAACTACTACTCCCGTACGGTCACCGGACTTGAGAATATACTAGAGATAATGTAGTCTACTAGATTTCATTTCAACTCAGTTATACGCAAAACAATGACCCTAAGAAAGAATACAGTCAGAGGAAAATTTACAATGAAGTGCTTTTACGCTATAGTCAACTATAGTCAATTCCATTATTTAAGGACAATCTACAAAGATCACCTCTATCTTCAAAGAGTTTAACTAAAGGAAAATCTTATACACTAATACTGTGCTTTAACAGTTATTCCATTCTATTCCAGGTGCATTCTTCAGCAAATTGCCTTCACTATGGGCAGCATGTGTCACAATTAAATTGGTATTTTTCGAGTTAAACTGACATCTTATCTTGAGTACTACTACCACCAGGAGTCCATGCTATTTCGCAGCATTCATTGTATATAATAAAAATATAAATTAAATCTGCAACTAAGGTGCAGAATTAAATGGCTTCGAAAACGAACGAAAGAATTATACATGTGTAGGCTCTGTTTAGGCCTGATCCATTAACCCATTCAGTTAATCATCCTAGGGGTACAAGAAAAATGAAAAATTTAAATAATTTTGACTTACAGGATTAACATGGTGGTGTTCCCCCATAGAGGCGCCTCCTCGGAGGTTCAGCTTCGTCACTATCAGGACAAAATTTAGAACTTATATTAAATTTAAGTGTTAATCGTGAGAGAAATCGCCGCCCTAGACTACTAGCTATCGATGTACTCCTATATTTACAACATTTGAATAGGTGCTATGATAAACTGTATAACTACTACGATTAAGAGAATATACATAACTACTGTGCTACAGGATTTGCGTGAATATGGCTCTGTGCTAGCCTAGCTTGTTTGGCCATGAAGGATGATGTACCAGAGTTTACATTACTGCGTGTTGTCGTCTGCCTATTGAATAAAACTTACTGCTGCCCTGAAGGCATATAACTGTGGCCGCAATGCCAGAATAAAGCAACTGCATGTATAGTGATGTGTATTAGTCCGGGTTATAGCCTGGATTGTAAATAAAATTGCTGATGCTCTGAAGGAGTGTATCTGTGGGCACAATGCCAGAATGAAGCAACTGAATATATTCGTCCATCTTGTACTTTATTTTCCTTTTCTGTTCGCGCTCTCGATGTCACCGATCTCGTTGGATTTTTCTCCTCGATTTTCCACCTTTCTCCAATTACGCGATTTCTCTATAACAAGCTTGTTTCCCTTTTTTTCCGTTTTAGCCACACCAGACCTAAGCCTCACAAAAAATTCTTCTTCCTCTATAGTTTTTTTCGCCCACCAGAGCTTACTCATGCAGTCGTATCAAAAGTAGCAGCAAATTCGCCGCGTGGGTTCGACCTAGTTCTCGCGAGAGGACAGAGGCAGACGATGCAGCCTATTGTTTCGTGTGGTCCTGTGACCATGATTCACTCAGTGAATTTTGCATTGCATTCGGTAGCAAACCGTATGAATCAACCGTGGTCAAAATGTGACGGTTGCTTTCTGGTTCTGAGCCGGTCTGTTTTAACCTGATCGTATGTCGCTGCCAATTTAATCAGTTAAAATTCATTTGGGGCACGAAAAAGAACTAATCGAATGTCGCTGCCCTTACTGACTCTAAATTTTCTTTTGATTTTCCAAAACTGAAATAGTAATTACAAATTCGGTAGGTGCCCCAAAAACAAGATTTGCCACAATCAAACAATAGATGGCAATATAAGATGGCAGGCGAGTACGTACACTAGTATACTTTAAACTTGCTACGTTTTTAAGATAAAATTCGATGGGGATATTCTACAACAAGTAGGTGTCTTACATAATCTTTCATTGTGTGCTGAGAAGTCCGAAATAAAGGTTTTGTTGAAAATTACAGTTTTTACAAAATCTGGGATTGGCCATGGTATCCAGTTTATGTATAAGATCTGTTGCATTCGTGTTAAATTAAGCGTATTAATGTCTATCCTAAAAAAATATATATTAATTTAATCCTACATAATAATAGTTTCCTATCAAATTTAGATATTTTTTTAAATTCAACTATTCTTGCAGCCTAATTTGAACCCATAAATAATGTATAGCTCCAGGAAAAACAACACAAATTTATGTATGTTTGTCCTTTTTGTTTTCAATATTTCAGATTTTCGGGTTACCTTAACTGGGTAGGGATTTAAAACAATTTACGAAAGACCGAAGAAATCATCCCTTAAACCTTTTCTAAATAATGAAGCTTTATGCAATTTCTTTTCATAAAGTTTTCAAATTTTGGGGGTAAAAAAATATCTATTTTTCTTAATTTTCGTTCGGTTGTGTAAATCAAAGTGAGATCCCCTCATTTCAATTGAACTTAGCTTAAGCGTAATAATTGGAGGAGAGTAGACTTCCACTCCAGATTATATGTATATGTTCATACTTGAGAATTTGAACATCTACACAGGAATTAAAATATATAGAGAAGAGAATTCGAGTACTGACTAGTTTTTTAATAAAGTTTTTCATTCCTCTTTTGATTCTCAACTCACCATAAAAATTATTGGAACCTCATTAAGAGAAATTTCCACCCACTATAAAGTTACGGGTGTCATTGCCACTTATTATTGTCATAAAAATAGTGTTTAATAGTAAAACTAGTAAGCTAAATTATTATTTCTTTGTACATTTTACAATAAACTCTCAAGGTACCTATCGTGCCAGTATTCTTCTAGCTTAGTTCGTAGTTATTACAGTGAAGATATTCCTTCAGAGCATACCATGTCTTCAGGAAAATCCATAACACAAAATCCATCGATCGGGTTGACCATATTGTAGATCCGCCCCGTCTAGTCCATCGATAAAGAAATTGTTTATCAAGGACATTCAGACTGCATTTGAAAAATTTAAATAAACTTGCGATGAGATACTGAGATACTATCCTTGTCATTGTACAATACATTAAAAAATCTACTTATATCTCCGAAAGTGCGAAACGAGCCAGCCAGCGAAGCAAAATCATGAAGACATATGAATCTGACATCAGTTAACCTTAAAACTCTAGAGAAAATATTTGACAGCTATATTTTGACGAAGTCTGTCAAAAGATGTCCACTCAACGCCAGGCAATATGCTCCCAATCCCGGAAAACCAAAAAGGATGCTTTTAGTAGCCTAGTAGAGACTATTGAGAAGGCATCACAGGACAAGGAGGTCTTGGTTGTTCCTTCATGGAAATAAAAAGCACTTGTGATTGGCAATGTGGCAAAATGGTAACACAAAGCGAAGCTTCATCAGCACTGTGGTTGTAGTTGTGGTTGAGCTATAAAAACAACTCAAAAAGCCAGGCTTTAAGGTCCAGTTATATGCTGATATGCCTATAACAAAAGAAATCAGAGCAAAATTGAGAGTTAGCCGACGGCGTGGTAAAACTGTTATTAGAACAGAGTCGCCATATAACCACGAACTGGCCGTGTCTCAATTAAAGAAGAGAAAGGTAGAAAAGGTAGTAGTAAAGCACCAGTTATTAAAAAGAAAATTAAACTCAAACCAAACAACCAAAAAAGAAAAACCTCTGAGCCTCATTATCAAAAGAAGATGATACGGCATCCGTTTATTGTAACTATCTTTGGTCAAAATCAGATGAAGGATGGATTCAATGTATTTCGTGTAAGCAATGGGCTCCAGCGCAGGAGTTCATCATAATGACGTCGAGACAGTTCACCTATGTTCCTTATGCAAACCTGAAAACACGTTTTAAAAGCAATTTGGACTTATTTTTATACCCTAGATGAAATCTATGGGATACACAAAGTTTGTCATTCCGTTTGTAACGCACAGAAATAATGATGGTAGAACAAAATGGATTGAACACCCACGCATAATATTAAAAGTTATTTTCGTTTTTGCATGTCCGTCTGTCTGTCCATCCGTCTGTCCGTGCGCACGATAACTCGAGAACGCGTTCACTTAGAAAGCTGAAATTATGTACATGGACTTTAAAAAAAAAGTGAAATTAAGTTTGAAAATTATACAAATCGGGCAACTCCTTGCTGTTGCTATATAAGAATTTAGGTTTTTTAAATATACTGTGAAAACGATCAATCCTGGACATTTTTATTGTACTATAAACTTCTTCAGAATACAAAATCGAAATTGGTTATAATCATTTTTTCTGTCCGACGAACCCTTCTAGAAATATATGCTAAATATATACGGAATTTTATAAGGGCATTCATCTAGGGTATCATAAGAATTGGTCTTAGACCAGTTCTAGCTTTTTTACTTGTTTATATATGAAATCCAAGCCCATTCTGCCTCAGTGTAAATTCTATATTGCCCGAGGTGTGTAGCAAAACAGGGCAAATGAATTATTTTTCACATTGATACTCATATTATTATTTAAGAAGATGCTATTTATTTTATCGCTTTATTTTAAACTGTAATATGGCTTCGTATTGGAAATAAATGTAACAATTTAACCAAAAGAGGCAGTTAAACACCGCGTTATGCCCAGAGTTCCCTTATAATCACAGCGCGTCGAGCAGTGTACGTAAAAAATGTTATGGTGAAATATCAACTCCGTCTTACGAAGGAATTTGAGCTAGATCATCATATTAATGGAGGAACATAACATCTTCTCTATATCTATATCTATCTATGTATACGACAAAATCAGTAGGCTCCTTGGTGTTCGGCACCGAATAATCTTAATGTTACCCATCAAGCAAGCACTGAATAGAAAATGGCAATGAATGATAGTCCCGAGTATACTTGAAGTAGTTAGAAAAAGTTCCCAATGTCAACAACATAGCTATATCTAAGCCCATCTGCATACTTCTCATTCATCCTTTTTTACCTTCGAAAATTTGTTTGAGTTGAATATATTCAAGCAATTTAGGAATGGAGTTGCTGGAGGTGTAATTGGTTACACTATGAAAGATGGTTAGCGGAAAGAGAATAATAATAACAGAAACATGTAGGTATGTATACACGTTTAAAGTGGTAAAAATTCCCAAGCGGAATGTTAAGTCTTCCACTAAATATTTAAGCCTTAATGCACTACGAAAAAAAATTTTTCTGTACATTCTTGTCGGATTTGTTCAAATTCATCTTGGAGGAGCACATTGCGCTGCATAATCTAGATGTACCATAGAGTGTAAATAAATACAGTCCTGAAATTTCCTTTGAAATCATCCAAAACTTAAGCCCAAAAATCTCTGGGTTTATTTTCAGCAATATACTCAAAAGGAAATCGAAACTGTTTGCCAAGAAAATACCTCTCTGTACGGAAAGATAAATAACATTTCAGGAATTTCTGAGATATTCTCTACATCCAATATTACTATGAGAGTACACAAAATTGCTAGAAATTTGGATTCATTTATAGCTGGAAGCAGAGACACCTTGGCGCAAAATATATTCATGGGAACATAGTTATACCTAAATTATCTATTTCGCAAGTATCAGTATGTACATAAAATTTTGTTCGCTTCCCTTGTGCATAGTGCAGCAATCCAAAGCCTTTGCGAAAGCATTGCTGTAATGGTAGCAAAGCAAGTAAGCAACTGACCATCTTCAAGAAACAAATTTCATTTCGAATTTCCATTGACATTTTAATATTCAGACGGGAGTTTTTATGACATATTTAACCTATTTACGTGACTGAAGTACTTTTTGGACAATAAAATTGTTTTAAATGGTTACTGCCTCCACCCACTTCGCATGAAGAAATAATGCGTTTTCTTTTTATATGGCATTTTGAATGTTTCACATTTAAGACACAAATTCCCGTCAGTTGCGATGTTGTTGTAAATATCTCAGATACGGGAGAATAAGCCATTTGCAGATTTTGGTAAAGTTTGCAAGGTGGCAATATTAGCCAAACAAAACGAATGCTGCGCTGAAGCTTTTCAATAAAAATACATAATCTTTTCTCATCCACACCTCCGTTACTGCAAAGCTCCAGTGGCAGCTTTGAAATGCTTTAGGATGATTTTGTTGAGAAGTGCGATACCATGACGAGTCATTTGCAGGGAGATTCATAAAATATGAAGGACAAATGTTTATCCTTTCCTTTAGATCCTCGGTGGCTTAGTTGTTGAGTGTAATGACTAGCACCCCAGAGGTAGTGGGTTTGACTCCTAGCCCGACTGGGATACATTATGTATATATGTACAGTAATCCCATACCACTGACATATGTAATATGGCACAGTTCCATGTGTGAAAAAAAGGGTTACATAGCTGACACTATTGCAAGAATCATTGGCAGGACGTTGAAAAGTCATCGCGCTCCACGAAAAGTGATTTTAATAAAACCGTTTGAATGTCTGCCCCATATCTGATGGATACATTGCCTTTGGTAGAACACTTTTTATCAGAAACTAGGGGAGCCCACAGGCGTTGTCCGGCGATAATATAGATGCCTAAATGCGTTGTGGTGGGGATTGAAAGGGTACGGTGATTAGAGATGCATATTATCTAAGTTATCATCTGACTTGATTCCGTACTATAGAGTTTCACTCTGTGTGTGTGTGTGGGTGCGAGCATGCGTTCATATGTGTGGGAAAGTGTAGCTCTCTACTGCGAAGGAATTGCCCGATTGGTAGAAAAGGTCCGTGTGCAAAGTTTCAGCTATCTTAATCGACGCGTAAAGCACTGTCCAAATATATAGTGAAAAACTAAAATTTTGTATGGCAACATTAAGAAAAGTTTGACCGATTTATTCCACTTTTAGATTTCTACTTGAAATTGTTATGAAAACGCCATGTGCAGAGTGTGAGCTTCCACCTCGACGCCTTCTCAAGCAGCTTCCAAGTATATAGTGAAAAACTAAAGTTTTGCATGGCAACACCAAAAAGACTTAACGGGATTTACTCCATTTTTAAATTTTATTTACAATTGCTATGAAAAAACGATGTGCTCATGTTTAGCTCCCTACATCGACGCGTTCTCAGGAATGTCCAAATATATATTTAAAACGAAATATTAATATGGCAACACCAAGAACGGGCTGCCAAATTTATTTCATTTCTGAACTAGCATTTACTATTGCTATGAAAACACCATGCATCAAATTTTAGCTTTCTACATCGTCGCGGCCTGAGACCTAAATACAAAATTAAGGACGAAATTTATGTATGGCAACCCTTCGAACCAATTGCGCGATTCGTCCCATTTTTTAACTTAAATTAAATTTTTTTTGAAAACGCCGTGTACAAAATGTTAGCTCTCCACGTCGACGTGTTCTCAGGCAGTTTCCAACTATGTAGTGGAACAAAGTTATAAATTACAACACCGAGAAGGGGTTGCCTAATCTAATTTTTCTGTCCCTACACAGCTTGTCCTGCTAATTCCGAACTCAACAACAACAAAATGAGCTAAGTCGATGAGCCGTTCTCAAGTGATGATGTAAAATACATGCGGCACTTGATTTCTACCAAAGTTTTGTATGGGAACTTCAAAAAGGGGTTGCCGATTCCAATTTTTCTTTCCCTACAAATTTTTTCCTGCCAGTTACGAACACAACAACAAAAAAAATAGCCCAAATTTATCGATCCATTTTCAAGACGATGTAAAATACCTGCGGCAATTGATTTTTATTTATTTACATAGATAGCCCCATATAATTAATTTAAAAACAATTGTTTAGACGAACTGACTTATTTATTTGTGTTTACAGTTCTATCTCAGTTGGTACACGGGGCTTAGATAGAAAGGGTCAAGAGTATAGATTGAGGCCAGTTTCTGCAGTATATTCCTGTGAACGTAGTCAGTATATATTATACATGTCAGCGTTCCATACCAAAAGGATCAACCACCCCTTGGGTTTCGATGAAGCTTTCAGAATTAGTTAAGTATTAATTAATATGGGACCTGTCTATTTTTGTTTAGCCCGCGTTCTTGCCCTCAAAATGCACAACTACATAATGAAAATATTTTGAAATAAAGTCTCATTTCTAGTTTTGAAATTATAGTGAATCAATAAAAAATATTCTGTGAATGTTGTTTATGTAAATTGAATAAAATTTTTATAAATTATCGAAATGTTACCGTTTCGTGACATTAGTGTTTTGTGGATAACAGTTGTTTCCCTCCGAGCCGTAGGAGAAAATTTGAAATATTCCCATTGAACCCATCAAGAAAGAGTTTTGCATGAGCTTCTATGAACAACTGATTTGAAGAAAGGCCCGCTACTCGAGGTGGCAACGCCTATGGCGGGTTCCGGTCCGAGAAGCGGCGAATGATAGCCAGCCCGAGATAAAAGGTCAGCCCTTTCATTCCCCATGAATCCCAAGTGGCCTACGACCCACAGCAGGAACACCTTTTTGTGGATACACAACATATCCACAGAAGACCTGCAATCCCCCAGTAACTTAGATGTTATCCGAGGGCCACTGAGAGCCATAAACGCTGCCTGACTATCCGAGGGGATAGCAATTTCCTTCTCCTTGATTTGCATATATCAAGGGCTAATTTCGCTGCCATCGATATTATCCATGTATACTTACCTCTGCATATTTACAAGTTTGTAATGACAGCAGATGACATTACGTGAATTAATATGCTCTCGCCTCAGTCAGAGCAAATTCAAACTATCGCTAGGGCAACACCAAGAGGCATGCCAAGCAAAACTGGTTACAGCGGCTATATAAAGCCGTCGAAATTCAGTAGATAGCACCACCTTCGTCAGATATAGGGAGTTCAGCTCTGACATCCAAGGTAGTTAACTTAGTTTAATTTCTGAATGATTAAGCCAGTGCGAATAAAACAAGTGCAAAGATAGGAAAATATCATTTTGCTGACAGCATTCCATGCACTTGTGCGTGGACGTAAATTGTGTGTGTGAGCGAGACCAGTGTGTATTGCTTTGTGACATTTGTATGTGTATTGTCATAATATATGTGCAACACAAAGACACTTTCATAATAAACACGAAAAAGTGAAGTGAAAAACAAAAATAAATAAAACAAAATAGTGTGGTGATAAAGATACCTTTATAGCGCTGTGTACTAGTATACAGTGAAAGACACACTAATATGGCCATGACCATTGAAGACCAAATTTTCAGCGCGGCCAGAGACTAAAAGTGAAGAACAGCAGAAGAAGAAGGAGCTCTTTACCAGGGAAGCGGGAAAAAATTACGTCAAGACAGATATGTCGTTCTCCCGAATTGTGAGTAATAAAGAATATAACAATCCCAATACTAACAAGCCCCAACAACCCACTATAATCCGAAAACCTGCCCCAAGGGCAAATCAAGTCCCTAAGGCAACGCTAGCCGCAAGGCCATCACAGCAAGAGGCAGATAACTTCTGCACTCAAGAGGCCAAAGCCCTTTTCGGATGTGACCTTTGCACCCTTATGGGTAAAATTAATTATTTTACTCCCCAATATAGCAAACTCTCTTCCATCGCAGAACGTCAAAGTGCTTATCTTTAATTTGCCTTTAGCCTATGTATAGGGAAAGAAGCAAATTGAAGATAATCGCATTAAACTGCAACTCACTAGTAAGGCATAATAAAAGGATAGCCTTATTCGTTCCTTGTGGAACAAAAACCAAACTTTGTTCTTCTTTCAGAGACACATCTCAGTCCTCGCCACAAACTAGTTTTCGAGAAATTCTCGACCACCCGCTCAGATAAAACTGATTAATCCCTTGGCACGGCCATCCTAATTCGCGATGTGAACAAGTTAAGCTCAGACCATTGCGCAACATGGGAATGCACAGCAGTCAAAGTTTTCCTTACCTCCCAACAAACACTTCTCCTCATTTCCCTTTATAGTAGATGTGGTGCTCGGGCAGCGCAGATTAGAAGGAACCTCAACTACCTCAATAATATCTCCAAAGATTACACCTATATGGTTATTGGAGGAGATTTCAACGCCAGGCATCCAATGTGGAATGACCCGCTGGAAAGTTTATCTGGCAGAATAATTGCAAATTGGCTTAATCGAAATCAAGATAGCCATGATTTCATTGTAGCTTCGCCAACCACCCCATCCTTCCCCCTATCAGGTTCCTACAAAGACTTTTACATTGTTTCTTCAAGTATGATTAACCTTCTTCCCCAAATAAATAACTTCAACTGCGTTACACATCATGCACAGTCAGACCATCTATCAATAAAACTGACCATCAAACCTAATTCGCTGGTAAATATACTGACGATGGCGCTACCAACCTCTACCGCTTTGGTAGAAGTGAACTGGAATGATTTCCAGGACAGGGTGACCACCCTGTATGAAGACAACCTCCCCCCCCCCCCAACAGTAGAAACCTAACAAACTCGGAAATAGATTCCCAAATAAATTTTTTTCACTAATATCCTACAGAGCAATATAAATCACTTTTCTAAGACTACTAGCACCAAAAACTATTTCTATAAAAACTTTCCGGCAAATCTTCATAGTCTGTATAAATACAGGCAAAAACTGCGGAAAATCCTAAACCGCATTTATCACAGAACACTAAATTCTCAAAATGCGGCCTACCAGTCCATTCTCTCCGAAGTCAAATGCTTATCGATTATCATCGATGAGCAAACTAAATTGTTCTCCGATGAGCAGTAAATGACTTGAAAAAATCAAATCAGGCCCACAGACTTTTGAAAATATTAACAAAGTCTGTTCCAGGAAGCCAAAACTCCCGAAAGTCATAAAGAACACCCAAGAAACGCTAGTTCTCCCACAGGAAAAATGTGATGCATTTGCATCATATTTTCAAGACACTTTTAAGGATAACTCAATCCTTAGTACTTCAGCCTTCTCCTTGGAAGTAAACATATAATGTCTATGGTGGTGTTTGCATGATTCAATTCTATATGTACATAGGGATACTGTTGTACTTTATTTTTCAGGAAACAAGAATGTGATATGCAATCTAATCAGGGCCTAACCAGGTTTTATACAACCCACATATCTACAGATATACGAAGTTATTCAGCCTAACATACTTCGGACCACTAATGCACGTATACTAACTCCACACTCTACAGCACACATTAGGATATCACACAAACTCTCATACATATGACTGGCAGATTCTCACGTGCACGTCACTCTTCGCTCAAAACGCTATACAACATATACATAAATAACATAAATAAGGTATTGTCTTTAGTACAATTTAATATCTTTTGCTACTGTTCAACTTTTTTTTCGCTCTTTTAAATATTAATTATTCTATAAACGATAAAGGAAGAAAAAAAAAGTAAATGTCATTACTGCATAGGTACTTTAAAAACTTGTAAACTTAGTAAGAAAATAATTTGATCTTTGTTCGTACTAGGCACAAGAGAGAGGAAAAACCAAACATTCCTGCCCGCGAGTTCCACCCGAAGTTAGTAATAAATAGCGTTTCTTAGGCCAGTCCAGTGTCTTGAAAGCAAACTAAGCCACAACAAAATTAAATATAATTTTTAGTAATGACTGTCGCTTCTGAACCCAGAAATGATGTGAATTGGGGGGTACCCACCACCCGTAATCAGCCATTGGTTTCTCCATAACAAAAAAAAAAATTAATAATAGCGAAAGAAAGTAACAGCAAATTACTATACAAAGGTTCCAAATAATGTGACCGTGACCTTAAATCAAATTGAGAAACAGCAAGAATACTTGCTAGAATATGAATGGAAACGAAACCAAAGAAAGTTTTTTTCGAGCTGACGGCTGTGGTACCGGCCACTTCTCCGCGAGTAATATCAGAGGACAGAAGCTTGAGTCACGAAAAATCATTGAGACATAAAATTGAAAATCTTTTCCTCACAAAAAAAAAGAAATCCATAAAAGAATTCCCGGAGAGTAGCATGCGGGAAGGAATGTAACAAAGGAAAAGGCTAAGTATCTTAATTATTTGATTTTCTTACGAACTATGTACCGTGGTTACCATGTTACTTCTTGAGTCTCTTGGGACGATCTTTTTCTTTTTATATTATTGTGAATAATTGTACGGCTATATACGTGGCGCCCAAATAAAGTTAAACTTCTACCCTAGCCACGCCACTGAGTTACCTGATTAAGCGCATAGCGCAGCGTAACAAACAACAGTGTTAATACTTTTCTGACCGCTAATGGCTCTATACCACAAACCTTCTTCTGCGTGGATAACCCCGCAATCTATCCTGAAGAGCAAAATATTTTCACCGATCCTCTGCACCTTTTCGTCTTAACCAAGACAATAAACTACAAAAAATCGAGTGGTCCCGACAAAATTTCAAATGCAGTTATTAAAAAACTCCCACCAAAAGCTCTCGACTTCATACCAACAGTCTTCAATAATTGCTACTTCCCAGAAAAATCGAAAATTTCACGCATTTTCCCAATCCCCAAAAAGACTTCATCAAAAGACATCAGAGAGTTCAGGCCCATCTCCTTAATTTCAAACTTAGGAAAGCTTTTATGAGAAAGTCATCAAGCAACAGGTTGTAAGCACCTGCGAAGAAAACAATATCCACCAAGACTCCCAGTTTGGTGACAAACCGCACTCCACCTTCCATCCACTAATAGAGTTTTAGACGGATGCAACGAGACAAATAGGAACGAATGTATCGTAGGTTGCTTCCTTGACGTCGTAAAATTATTGGACTCAGTATGGACAGCAGGGCTTTTTTTCAAATTAAATCAGTTCGGTTTCCCACGCACCTCAATTTGTTAATCCACAGTTTCCTAACTTCTAGGAAATTCTATGTGGAACTCGATGAACATAAATCACCACTCAAGGCAATAGAAGCTGGTGTCCCCCAAGGCTCAATTTTAGGCCCAATCCTCTTTTCATGTTGACTCCCTCTTGTATGCCCAATCTCTCTGCCCAAATTTGGCTATAAATAAAGTCAACCTGATCCTTAACAAATTAGACTCCTACCACAGAAAGTGGGGGATCAAAATAAATGTCCAAAAATCTGAACTGATTTGCATTCGGAAACCTGGCATTGGGCGAAACCGCCAAGCTGCAAAATCTTCATTTTTGTGGTATTGGTGTAAGAAATTTTACTATTGAAATAAATCTTATATTTGAATTATTAAAAAGACTGAGTTATCCTTTACACCGGCTGTTTGTCTGTCCATCTGTCCGTGTGTACGTAGAGAGCTGAAGTTTTACACTCGGCCGTTTAAAGAAAAAAGTAAATTTTGCTTCGAAAATGGGACCAATCGAGTAACTCCTTCGTGAGGTTGACATACAAAAATTTCGTTTTGCACAATATATTTGGACACTGCCTGAGAATGCGTCGACTCATAAGGATTAAACTTTTTACGCGGCGTTTTCATAAAAATGGCATTTATAATTTCAGAAATTAGCTAATTCGTGTGTTTTTACCTCCACTTGTATCAGGTGTACACATTTTTATTGCACTGAAAAGTTCTTCGGAATATAAAATCCTATGAAATTGGTCAATCATCTAGGGTACTGTAAAAATTTAAGTCTAACTTTTTTCTTTGTTTTATTAATGGAGAGAATGATAAAAAGTTTTTCCTGCTAGTCGAATGCAAGTGGTTCTTTGGATACTGGTGATATACTGTCTGTTTTAAATTAGTAAAAATATTAATATTTCTATAGGGGAAATAAATAAAATTAATACTTAGAATTGTATGTGACTAGTCAAGTTGAACAGATCTTGATATTCAATCAAGGACTTTCTGCGAGAAAATAAGCCGTCAATAGATAACAATATTATACAGTCATAGACAAAATGAAGCATTACGAATGTTGAATTCAGCTCTTTTCCGAAGAGGTGGCATGAAAAAGCTCAACACCACTAACGCTAACAGCTTTGTATTTTTTACTATTTCTGGAACTAGGACCTCTCACCATTCTACATTACAAAATTGGTTGCTTTTGGAGATTTATAAAAGTGTGGTGTGCGTGTGGGCCTAGTATCCTGGGATATTTGTAATTCTGTGGTTTATTGCCGAAATTGCCACACTTGCAGTATCTGAAATAATTATCAATCACTTATATTAAAATGGGTGAATCGAATCGACGATTCGATAATAATGGCTATTACTAGATTATATACGCACATACAAAAACCATCTATATACCTTCTTCGGTAATTTATCTCATACTTGTAGATATGTATATGGAGTTCTACGTTAATAGGCAAATAATTTAAATATTCGTCAGATATTGCCATCATCAAAAATGTTTTTCAATGAATTATCGAAAAGCAAATATTTCTACAGAGAAACCATTAGAATATCCCACTCTATACAACAAAATATGGAGTTCAGCCGGAGATGTTTTAGCACTTGGTTGCAATCACTTTTTTCAATTTGCCTGCCAAAAATACATGTATCACGTCTCACCATCTACACGTTTAGCTTGGCATCTTTAAACCATCTCAAAAGAACCTGTACGCCCTGAATCCACACGGTTGAGCTCCCTTATATCCGTTTCTCTACTTCTTAGGAAATTTTTTTATTATTCTTAGCACGCTCAATCCCTGGTGTGGTGCTTCCCATAAATATCTTTAATATCTTTATGGCCATGATGTACTCTTCAAGAGTTCAGGGGTTGGCTGTCTTGTTTGGGGGTGAGGATAGGTGGTTTTTAGTGATTTGCTATGAAAAGTTGAAAAATTCATGTGAACAATTTGATTACATTGCTAGTACGGACATGGTTTAGTGAGGGAGGGAGCTGTGGGCAATCGATGGAAAATTTTTTTCTGAAATCTGCGGAGCCATTTGCTCTGTGGTAAAATGCAGGACGGACATGGATTTTTGAGCAGTTGCAGTTTATCTACGAGTAATGATTTTTTGGTTGAGTCAATAAATGTCTATTTTATGACGCATATCAATAAGTTGACGGATATTTATCAAGTTTGAGGGTATCCGTTAATAGAACACAATAATACTGAGAAATATCCATTGAACATTGCGGATTAAGCTGTCTGCTATAAGTAATGTTTCAGTATGTGGTAACCAAACTTTTGTCTTACGCAGAAGTACGTCTAATAAAATTAATAAATAAATAATAAGAAAAGTAAGGCAAAAATATTGTTTTTATGTTCATGTGTGGACTACAATAACTTATTATAATTAAAAGGCCTTAAAATTGATTAAAAAAGAAGTTGCTAACTAATCTATACAATAACAAACGTATATAAGTCAATAGGGCTAAAAAAGACAAACTAAACACTATCAGTTAAAGGCACAAATACAAACTAACACTAAGTTCTCAAAAGAGACAATATATACGGATACATGAATTTAGGTGTTCCAATTTCCAAAAAATAAAAATTTCCAAAAGTAAAAAATTATTTGCCAAAGGAGCGAATTTTCACCGCACACGAATAACAATTAATAATAGAACGAACGCGTTTTGATAGCAATAGTGAATGAAATTTCAAAACTGGACTAAATCGGGAACTTCTTCTTGACCATTCTAAACTTTAGTTTTTCACTATATATTTTTGGAAACTGCCTGAAACGCGTCGACATGGAGAGTTCAAATTTTGTACAAGTCATTTTCATTGAAATTGCAAATACAAGTTCACAGATGGACCAAATCGGTCAACCATTTCTTGATGTTCCCATACAAAACTATGGTTTCTAACTATAAATTTGGGCACTGCCTGCGAGTGCGTCGACGTAGAGATCTGAAATTTTGAAAATTGTATAAGGCTTATGGTTATAGATAAATAATATCTAAGCTATTATCTCACTCGATCACGCGAGTTTCACTCTGTGTGGATGTGTGTGTGTATGGGCGTGCATTAGTGTGTCTGCATTCATTCATATGTGTGGGAAAGTGTAGTTCTCTGCGTTGACGCGTTCTAATGAAGTATATGGCAACCCTACGAAGGAGATGCCCGATTAATCCCATTTTCGAACTATATTTGCAATTTTTATGAAAACGCCGTGTACAAAATATGAGCTCTTCAACTCGAAGCCTTATCAGGCATCTAAAGTTTTGTATGGAATCATTAAGAAGGGATAACCCCATTTAGTCCATAATTGAGATTTTATTTACCATTGCTATGAAAACACCACGTAGAAAATTTTTTGTATGGCAACCAAACGAAAGAGTTGTCCGATTGGTCCCGCTTTTGAACTTAATTCAATTTCTTTTAAGGAAGTCCCGGGTACAAAATTTCAGTTCTCTTCGTCGACGCGTAAGGTAGTGTCCAAATATATAGTGAAAACCCAAAGTTTTGTATGGCAACACCAAATAGTGGTCACCCGATTCGGTCCATTGTTCAACCTGTACTTCAAATTTTCATGCAATCGTCATGCACAAAATTTGAGCTCTCCACGTCGACTTGATCTCGCAATGTTTCCAAGTTTCCAAATATATAGTCAAACACCAAGGTTTTGTATGGCAACATCAAGAAAAGGTTGCCCAATTCAGACCAATTTTTTTATTTATTTATTTATTTAAAAATTTACAGCGATAGCTTACAGACTGCTCACAGTTAAAAGCTACCGAGATCTTAATATTTTTTTTCCCTTATCCTTCATAATACTCATAAGAGTTGCAGAAGAAGATATCAAACAATGACAAATTTTAATTAACAAAGCTAGATGCTATATCGATAAGTAGTATAGAATTCAATGTAAAGCTACTATTAACAGGTATTGAAAATTAGATTAATTACTATCAAAAATTCAAGATAACAGGGAATAATTACAGGTAAAAAGATTAAAATTAAATAATGAAAGCTTAAGCAAATTTGCTGACAAGACGGGAAATAGAAAATTATTCTTGTTATTATATTATTATTATATAATGGTTATTCTGATTGCGGCGAAAGGGGAGTCTCAATATCATTTCTGATTACAGTTCTAAATGAATAGAGGGTAAGACTGAGACTGTCAAAATCGTTTAGCAGGTCATTATGATTTTTCTGAATCATATAAGAAGGAGATTTATAGCGCAGCTTGGTTCTGGCAGTAGAGATCTGGAAAGTTAAAGGTGAACGGGTAACTCTAGTTG
Source organism: Dioctria linearis (assembly GCA_963930735.1). Classification (NCBI taxonomy): domain Eukaryota; kingdom Metazoa; phylum Arthropoda; class Insecta; order Diptera; family Asilidae; genus Dioctria; species Dioctria linearis. Next base: position 75,788,832 of record OZ005740.1, on the reverse strand, counting down.
GATTAACAAAATTAATGCTGGTTAATAATTCAGGGCAACGAATATGGTTATGTATTATCTTAAACAAGAAAATTTCATCAAGGAAAAGACGCCGCTTTTCGAGGGTAGAGATACCAAATTTGTCAAGACGATAAAAATAATTTAGATAACATCCATCCATTTTGTATTGCAGAATTTTAGTAAATTTCCTCTGCACAGATTCAATCTGTTGTCTATGCACACCATACAAAGGATTCCAGATAGTGCACGCCTATTCCAGATGACTTCTTATTAAGGAATTGTACAGGGTAATAAATGAGGATAAAGATTTAAAAGATTAACATGCTCGAAATAAGTACCCAAATGAAGTAATCCAGTTGATGTGTGACTGAAATAATAGTTTCTGGTCGAATATAATACCCAGGTTTTTCAATTCAGTAACACGGTTAAGACAGATATCAGCAATTTTGTAATGCTAATATATCGTATTTGTTTTCCTAGAAAAAAGTTAAGGTTTTACATTTGGAGATATTCAGCGGTAAAAGACTATCCTTACTCCAGTTCTCTAAAGCAAGAATATCTCTCTGTAAAGATATGCAGTCCTCTTGCATAAACAGATATAAAAGACATTCGCTTCTTAGTTGGTGGGGTAAGTCATTAATGTAGATCAGGAATATATAAGGACCAAGAATGGTACCTTGCGGGACACCAGACGTTTGCATAAAAGGGGTGGACTGATAACCATTTAAAACTACTATCTGGAGCCGTTCACGGAGATATGACGCAAACCATCCTATTAGATTTGCATGAAAACCGAAGCAAGACATTTTTAGTAATATACGAGAGTGCATGATCCTATCAAAAGCCTTAGAAAAATCTGTTTGAATAGAATCAACTTGTTTCCCCTCATCAAGTGCAACGGCAATTATGTTAGTATATATCGCTAAGTTCGTGATAGTGGACTTATCCCGAAGGAATCCATTGTTTGGGGGAGAAGCTGGTCGTAAATTATTTTTTCAAACACAAGAGTTAGACTATTGGAGATGGATATATGTAGGTCCTTAATTTGCTATAGATTTAGGATCACCGCATTTAAAGATAGGGGTAACGAAAGATTTCTTTAGCGTGGATGGATAAACTTTGTGATGTAATGACAAATTGAATAATACGCCTATTGGGGTACTTAAGACTGCAGAGCAATTCTTCAAGAAGATGTTTGGTACAGCGTCGGGGCCTGCTTTCTTACTTATATCTAGACTTAGAAGAATTGTTTGTACATCTTGCGGACTGATTGGAAGCACAGAAATAGGAGTGGAGGAAGATAGAGGAGAAGGGAGGGGCGTAGCGGCAACTGTGGATGTGGGCAAGTCATTATCACTAGTGTTGTGAGAATATACTGTCTTGAAATAACGAGCAAGACTATCACAAATATCTTGAGGTGTATTGAAATATGTATTATCATAATACATTTCACCAGGAAAGACGTTTGATGATTTCAGCGTTTTTCTATAAGCACAAAATGCTTTAACATTGCTTTTTAAAGCTGTCTCAGCTTCTTCTAAATATTTCTTATAACACTCTTTGATTAGTCTTTTGGACAATCGGCGATATAGGGAAAGACTCGCTTAAATTTCGGGGTGTTTTAAGTGTTCATATTTACGGCAATACTTTTCTTTTTCTTTAAAAGCTTGGACTAATTCGCCATTGGCACGGAAACACCAGGTATAAAATTTCAGTTCTCCACATCGAAGCGTTCTCATACAGTTTCCAAATATGTACTGAAAAACCAAAACTTTTGTATGCCAACACCAAGAAGGGGTTGCCTGATTTAGTCTGTTTTTTTAAAATATTTATTTGCTATTGCTATGAAAACAACGCGAATCAAATTTCAGCTCTCTACGTGCACTCGTTGTCAGACATTGTCCAAATATATACTAAATAAACGAAATATTTGTATGGCAACCGTTGCCCAATTTAGTCCATTTTTGAACACTTATTTTCAATTTTTATGAAAACGCTGTGTATAAAATTTCAGTTTTCCACATGTACAACAGCGTCATATATCATGTCCAAAGATATCCTATCTGGTAAACTGGAACCAAGCAAACACATTCACAAAATTTCATTGAAATCGGTTTGGCGGTATCGAAGATTAGCGTGTACAAACACAGTGACTGGGTTTTTTATATATTAAGATACATATATTCAGTTTCACAAAGCAAATGTCTTCTGAAACTTTGCGAATCACATTGACTAATCGTAAGGCGACAACATGAGAAACTTGCATGACCACATTCGCATTCAATATTTGCTTCGAAATTGCTTCAGATTGTTTCCAAAGAAGCAACTTTTTGGCGGCATATCTGTAACCTAGCTACAAGCGCTTCTGCTTTATTCGAACCGCTTGGAATTTTTCCCGCTGGGAGGTGAGTTCATAGTCTTATTTTGGTAATTTGCAAGTAATGTTTAGTTGAAATCTAGTATTCTGTTAAACTAATGTTGTTGCTATATTAACAATGTTTTTGTTGGAAATTTTGTTAATAGTTATCTATATTGTATATTGCCCATTATTAATTCTGTTATTTTTCATTATTTTGGTTTTAATGTTCTGGAGGTCCAGGAACTTCCAGTAATGGGTCAGAACTAGTTGATATGCTCCAGGAAAAAAGCTCTAGACATTGTTTTATATTAATCGACAGTTTTACTAGCTTCAATTCCTTCCTTTTACCTTTTAGAATGAATCATTCTAGCTGAACAATACCGATTTGAGATCGCATCGCGATGTATTCGCAATTACTACACGTATTTTACCGTATGACTCAATGTGACTGAAAAAATGTTATACTGAATAATGTCTATAAATTAATGAACAGCTTAACACAATCATAAAAATGAAAATATGTCTACCATTACTCGTTACTGTCAAATTAATAAAGTTCACTTTTATTACATTGAATCAAAAGTGTCAATTAGAGTGCCTTTAAAAACACTTTAATCGTGTTTCCTACCTTTCAAGTATCCACCCTATTTATTCGTTCCTTGTAATTAAATATCTTAGCAAACCCCAATGACGAGATTACTCACATATCATAAAAGGCCAACACCAACAAACCAAAATGAATTAATTAGATTCTTCAGAAGATTTTTTGAAGGGCGTCAACATGACTTACAGTAACATTCTGTATACAATATGAAGAGGAATTTTAATTGGATATACTATATATCGTCTCGTTAGAAAGGGGGCGTGTCCCGTAATCCCATAGAATTCAATTATCCTCTTGCTAACAATTCCGAACACAATCAGTGTCTCTAACTTCCTGCCGCCTGAAAAAAAATTGCTTTTGTCTGTAAAAATTCCGGTGGCAAACATAGGATCTTTAAAAACCCCTGACGTAAAAAGCCTTAATTTCCTTTGTTTTGTTTCATATTGCTGACGCTGTTAGTAAAATTGTTACTGTAAGGGCAAGGGGCGATTTAAATAAGGTTAAAGGATTTTCCCCGGATTTTTACGGTTGGGTGGGACGACATTTGTACCTATTAAAGGCTAAATATTAGGTATAGGGTATACATTACTATCTAATACACTCCTTTTCAAAGCTATAAATGAATTTGAAATTTTCCGTTTTCTCGAGAACGAACACCACTTGTGATAAATCGTTTTCAGTAAACGGAGTAACATCCAAGACTGCTCTAACGCACTAGATAAATTGTCTAGTCTAAGTAGTATTTGAGCTGTGTAGATGCAATTTCCAGAAATTGGCAAAAATTACAGATTATGTTCTTCTCGAGAAAAAGGAAAATTTCAAATTCGTTTATAGCTTTGAAAGGAGTGTATAACTATTTTAATTTCAAGTGACGTGAAATTTCAGAAATTTGTACACAACGTTTTCATAAAAAGATTAAATACACTTTCAAAAATGGGCTAATCGGGCAACCGCCTCTTGGAGTTGACATAAAAATATTTAGGATTTTTACGTATACTCTGAAAACGATCAACCCTAGATGTTTTAATTGCTTTTCGCTTTAAGTTCTTTTTAGTTTTTTTGTTTCTTTGCTTTTTGTTTGTTTTTGTTTCTTTTCTTCTTTGTTTTAATGTTTGTTTTTTGCTTAGGGTTTGTTTGCTTTGTGTTTTAAAAGTTTTTTTTTGTGTTTTTGCTTTCTTTGTTCTTGTTTTTTGTAATTAATTTGCTTATTTTAGTGAGTTGTTTGCTGATATATAGCCAAAAGATTCATTATGGGATCTTCGTCAAAGATCAACCTAGAGATTTTCAGGTTATATCGGAATCAAATGAGAATAATTACATTAGTCTTAACGGGACCCTGCAGACTTATTATTATTATATTATTCTTGTGATGCTGAACTGTTCTATTTTAAACAGATTTATTTTAAATTTTCGGGTGTAGCGGTCAGTGATTAATAAAAATTTTTAATTAATCATGTTTTAGCCCTTTATTGGCCTAACGTTTCGCAAATATCGTTGTCGTCCTCAGAAGCACTGTCATTTATCTATACAAGTACATATTGTAAAGCCATGACCACGGTCAAGAAATATAAACAGAAATTGAAATGAAAAATAATTAAAAACAAACAAAGTTACTCGACCTCAAGAAGAATTTGCAACGCAAGCAAATTCTGCTATGCAAGCATAATTCTTAATTGAGAAAAATACAAATTCCACAGTTCTATGTGAATCATTCAATAATTCGATGTGAATGTTGTGATCAGAAAATCTGACAAAACATAAATGATTCTTTCAAAGCATTATTGCAATTCTGCAATAATGCCCCCCTTTTGTATTATCGTAGCATGTAAAATAATTGTATAAGTAACCTGTGATTGATTGAATAAAGGCAGAGTTAAGTTAACTTTTGACAAGGTTCTTGACATTCTCGTCACAGCGGCATACTCTGCCATAAGGAATAAATTGGCATACTCTGCCTTCCAAATAAACATTGGCATACTCTGCCATAAGGAATAAATTGGCATTCTCTGCCTCCCAAATAAACATTGGCATACTCTGCCATAAGGAATAATTTGGCATACTCTGCCTTCCACATAAATATCGGCAAAATTCTGCCTCATTAAATAAAACACAGCGGCTCTTTAGCCATCCCAAGTAAGTGCGCCAGCTCTCTGCCTATCTAAAAAATTAAACATAAAGGTGAAATTTTAGCTAATCAATAATCATGGATAGCTCCAGAGTTCAAAAAAGATCAAGCTTACCACAATATATTTGCTTATCTGGTACAGTAAAATTGTTACTTATGGGGTATTCTAGGATTCTAATCCGATCGAATATTAAATTTATGTAAATAAGCACAAAAATAAATTCAACAAAATCAAAAATAACTATGACACTTGTAATAAATTAGCACAAAGATTAGGTGGAGTGAATTGCCCTAGTCAAGTTCTAAAAATCTTCTGCTATTTTTATTTTTCATACATATGTAAAATTAAGAATATTTGGGATTATCTAAGAGATTGCAGTAAATGATGTGTGTGCTGTGCGTCTGTTCATTTTGTGTTTTGAATGTGCAATGCCTCCAGAGTAAGACGCTTACTAAAATTATGTGAAACACATAAAATACGAGTACTATTGTAATTGGACAAGCAGAGGTGTGAAAAAACTGTCCTTCCATTGCTTTTTTACTTTATGCCCGATTTATGATTCATAATTCTATATTTCATATACACAAACGGCGGCAATCAAGCTCAAATTTCCAAACAAATCCTTCAAATAATAATCCTCCCAAGACTTACAGGTGTGTAACCTACATCCCGGTCCTCTGAGAGAAACTTAAAAGGATAGTTCAATCTAGTAACCCACAAACAAAAATAGCGTTAAAGTCCTCAAAATCAGTAAAAAACTGCTTTAGCTAAATTAAAGATAAAATTCCAAGGGAATTAGTCTCTGATGTGGTATATAAAATCCCCTGAGGGGGAAAATACATGCAACATGCCCTATTTTGGAACAACAGGGCAGTATCTTTATTTGTTTAAGAACATTTGTGTATGTAAAAAAATGAGAGGTTAAATCAGTAAAATTGTTTTGCTTATTTGATTATTTCTATCTATTGTCGATTTACTGGTTTTATTTGTTAAATTCATTATTTAAAAATATGCACCCTAATTTCTGTTCTTTGTTTTTAGATATTCAACAAATGGAATCATTGGGACTATTGTGACCGGGAAATGAAACTAGATCTTTTCTATCAGATAAGTAAAAATTTCAATTTATTTTTATATTTTGGTTCTTTTCTTCTCTTCTCTTCCTCTCAGCTTTCGAGACTCAGCTGGCTGGTTCAACAGATACCCTGAATTTCAGTATATCCCATCCAGTATACATACAGTATCTGTAGAATAACACTCAGGCGCTCTCGATACTTCTTCCATTCTAATTTGATATCCTGGGGAACTTCGTCATCCCATCGTAATCCAGCTAGTCGAAGTGATTGGCTGTTATTATGGTGGCGACATCAATCCTATAGGGTTATATATCTTCGACATTTCTGACAAAATACTACGTTTAGTCCACGTTCAATGACTACTATCCAGGGGACAGGGTGCCAGATTGATGGTTCCAAAGCATTCCAAGAGCCTTAATATCGCTAGAGTCCACTGATAAAAGTATTTAAAATTCTCCATTCTTCTCCGGAAAGCTTGTAGAATGTTCTCATTGTTTGAAGCCTATATATGTATGTAGTTCGTGTCCTTCAGCTTGATTTGAAATCGTTTCAAATTGGCTTCTGCAATACTATTTCCACTGGAAATAAAGTCGTGTACGTAATAGTCGTTAAAAACTGCTTTTGCGCCTACAGAATAATTGTGACTTTCATCTCTGGCTAATTGTTGCATTGTTCAGATTGCGATATATGACGCACTTTGGAAATGTTACTGTTGTCAATTTGTAATCTCTCACCAGACAAAACGGGTGAGTATCATATATCATGCAATCATATCATTTATTCCAGTCGTGCACAAGATTAGACATCTTTTTTTGTACAATGAGTAGGAAATACGGTTCCAAATACATAATTTAAGGTGAAAAAAATAAAAGAAAAAAATTAAAGATTATAAACTAAACTATGCGAATTCAGAAGAAAACAAAAAAAAAGAAATAAAGGTAGATCAAACTAACAAGATTACAGAATCTCCACACTAGCCGTTGATATTCTGCGTCATTTGGATGCATGCGAATCTGCCTGTAAATTTGTTGAACATCAGCCGTAAAAGCGATTTTGTGCCTTCTCCACCGCATTAAAATTAGAAATTATATGCTTCCTGGATAGTTGTTAACTTCCAAAAGAACACCGTTTAAGGACTTACCATTGCTTGTACGTCGCGATTCATAAACGACTGTACGAGATTTTGTAGTGGTGCTACTTGGCTTTGCGACGCGACGGCGTGACGTGGCAAATACGGGCACTCGTAATACGGATTTCTATTAATATAATGTCTAGTAAATTAATTTTCTGTGTTGTACTGGTTGGATGTGTCCTAGTTCCAAGTATTTTTATATATTTGAATTATTCTGTTTTTATGTATGGATCTTGAACGAAGTGCCTTTCCATTTCTAACAGACGACCAATGGCAATATATATCTCTGGATGCTACTAGTGTCCTTCCATCTTCAATGAATGGAGTCCGAGCTTGATATCTTCCATTGGAACATCTGATAGAAGTGTAGGCGAAATGTTGCTCACATTGACTTTCTTCAGATGTAGGAAGAGTCTTAGAAGGTATTTTTTCAAGCTCCGAAAACAATTTCAAGTCGTCATGTGGATTAACGTTAACATGAAAATTTTGTAGATTCTGAGGCTCGAAGACCGATTAAACGTTTTACCTGATAATATCCATCCAAATACTGTGTGCTGTCCAATTGGAATGCCAAGTACACCTATTCATATTACATCGCAAATGATAGATGGGTAGATGTCAGCTCCCAGCAACACATCTATTCGTCCTGGTCGATTAAATTTGGGATCGGTCAATTCGAAGCAAACAAAATGCTGCCAAAGAGACTTTGTAATTAGGTGGCATGGTAGCAGATTTGTGATTGTCCGTAGAACAAATGCTTGAACATGCATTTTAGTATCGTTGGATGCAATCTTCGGTGTAATAGTCAACTTTACATTAACCTTGGTTTTCTCAGTAAGTAATGCCTAATCCAGTTATGTTTATATCTATACATTCTCTAGTAACCAGGGTCAATAAGAGCTCTAAAGCTTTTTTCCAATCCGTTTGGAGCAATAATTTTTACTAAAGTTGTTGCTAACAGAATTTGCTGAGGTGTTCTGAAGAAAGACTGAGCTCCTGTAACAAAATTATCATTGTGTGTAATAGAGGTTCCAGGCTGATTGACACATTCCATCCGTGAATTTTCTGGGATATTTCAATTTTTATGTAAAGTCCTGTGAAATGATTTCTTACACACTAAACATTTGAGCTTACTCGGGCAATTGGCTATAAGGTGTCTACAACCTAGACAGTTTAGACAAAGAACCTTTGATTTTACTTCTTCCATTCTAGTTTGATGATTCAGTCCCAAATATTTTGAGCATTTACGAATGTAGTGTAATTTGATCGACGTAGGGCTTTTGAAGTATTTTTCTCAAAACTTTTCGACTAGTGCACGCTGCGCAGGTTGGATTTTCTCGGATATTTGCTTTCTTTTCACATTCACTACTTCTTACGTACAAAGCTACCCTGCAAGAATTCTTTCAATTCGTTCCACGTTGAATGGTCTCCTTTTGAGTTAAGAGACTGTTCCCATAATTCAGGGGTCTCGTATGGTAACTGTGAGAAGTAGTCTCGAACGTATGAGGGAATGGCGGTCATTAAAAGGATAACTCAGAGTATAAAAACATCAAATATACAATTTAATTACAATATAATTCACTTTACTTAACCTAATTTCACAACAATTCAGAATAAAACAGAACTTAAAACTAGAAACTCAAGAAAAAATAAAGTAACAACAAAAAGCTCAAATTCAATATAAATTCAGCAATGCAATAAAAATCATCCAAATGACCTGTTGCGTTCCTTTAATTCTGAATAGAAGAAGAAGAACAGAGTTAATTTTCTGTAAAATTATGCTAGAAAAGGTATAGCACAGTGTAAAGTGTGTAGCTACAAACAGGGTGTAGTAACGTGCAGCGTGTGTGTAGAGAAAAATGCAAGGTCGAGAATGGAAATAGGCGAATTTCAACCAAGAAATATTCAGACAGAATTAAACTTCTGTAATGAGGGTCGGAATAATTTTTAGATTAAACGCAGAACAGAATAAACTTCTGGATGGAGGATGAGGAACAAGTTTCTTAATTTGAAGGTGCCTTATATCGATTCAAGTCAAGTGCCTTATATTGCTGAGCGTCGGCTTTATATAGCCGCTATAACCAGCTATGCTTTCGCGTCTCTTGGTGTTGCCCTAGCAACGTTTATTTGTTGAATTCTGTCTGCAGAGAAACCAGCTGAATACAGTAGCGCCACTTGATGACATGAAAAATTGTCAATGGAGGGAGGTAAGTATGATTTACAATTAGTGCATTTTGTAAAATTTGATTGATTTTATCTAATTTTTATTAATGATTAATAATTTTTTGACCTGTTTAGGTAAAAAAGGCTGTGGGAAAGCACAGAGTACAGCCTCACTCTGTCGACATTTCGAATTTTTATAAGTTTTGCTGAACTTCCAGTTGTTATGGCCCAATATAAGCAAGATTCTTACAGCAGCAAAGGGCGCATTCTAGCGAAATAATCAGGAATTGCTAACCAATAACCTCACATGGTATTGTCCTGCATCTGTTATTTTGCTGATTAGCCCAACAGCTGGCTGCGATGAGCGCTTAGTGGAACAATCGACGATTACAATAACAATTAACCTCGCATGGTAATTGTTATGTAAAGCGATTCCTTACTACTAAGCGACTCAGGTGCTGCAAACGGTAGAACAAACGACAACGGCGTTGTCTTTTGTTTACATCCGCATTGTGAATAAAGTTTATTTCCGAATATTGAGGCATAAAAGATCAATGACTGGTCTGGCGAGTGCCGTTCAATTATCAGTCATTACGATATTAAGTTACCGTTGTGTTTGGGTTGATTTGTAAATCATTAAGTTAGGTCAGTACTTAATAAATAAAGAATTATTTGTGTTAAAAGAAATTCGAGTGTTATTTTATTTAAGGAAAGTTTAATCGTATTTAATGATTTGGTTTTTATTGATTGATTACTTTTAGGAGACGACACAGTTATCTACTTCTATAGAGGTGGAAGTGTCAACGAAAAGGTCAAGGATAAGATGCTCAAACAAAATTTCGTTTTCTTAAATAAGTATTGTATAATTTATTTGAAGCTCGATACTTTGTGCTGCTTTTTATTTATTTCAGAAATCGTTTGCATTGATTGAACAGGGCTCGGATTACATAGGAAAAAAATGTCGTGACATTTAGGTGGACTGAGCAGTAACGTCTTTGTGACAAAATAAATCGAGTTTGACTTTTACCAAAGTAGTCGGTCGCAAAATATTATTTTAAATAAAATAATTTGAGTATTAATTTCAAAAAGTTAAGTTAACACGAAAAATCAGTAATCTGAAACGGTGAAATTAATTTATATTAAACGCTTACCACAAATACGTTAGTGGATTATAATAAAAAACGAAAGTAGATAGAAGAGATAGACTTTTTCCCACAACACGTGGACGCTTTCCATAACCTCAACAACACTCCACCGAAGATTTTAATTACAAATTACAAAATTTTCAAATCGCAAATGAAAATCTGACAATGTGCTTGGGTGAGTATACAATTAAATTAGAATTAAATCAGGCTAACTCTTTTTTGTCTTACCAACACTGCACAAGGAAAGGTCTTCTTTAACGTCTGGCACACCACTTTACAGATACGCTGCTCATTACATCAGTACATACCATGCAAGGAGAGGAAGATCAGAACATGAGTATTGACCCCGGGGGGGGTCATCCACAAGGCCTCCCTCAACCTTCTGTAATCCCGCACAGCTAGGATCAATTACCTTATCCGGCGCATCAATCATAGACAGACGAAAACCTACAGAAAATCGCACAAACCCCAACAACGATAAAGACTAAAGATGGCGAACAAAGGGCTCCTAGAAAGCCCTTGACTTAAGCAATAAATCAAATGTTTCTTTCTCTTTCTCCACAATCGCCACCAACGCCACAGCCCCCTCAAACATCTGAACTAGCCAGGGCAAACGACAAACTATACTCTCAAAGGCCCCTTCTGGGTACTAATGGCTAGAGTTAACAATGAACGTGATGAAAATCAAAAGCGCCTCAGCCACATAGGCACACGGGTACTGTTAACAATCTTTCAACGCAGTACAAGTATTTTTCAATAATTTTGCAGATGCTAATAAACTGGCGTCCTCTGACCTATCCAGACACCAGCTTAATGCTTTCAACCCTGCCTCGTACCCGGGAAACAAGACATCAGTAAGGTTGTACCCCTTGACATCACTAAGGAGGAATTAATTAACAACTTCTCGATACAGCGGCGGCGAGATTCAAATAAAAGATTGGTGAAAACTAATTTGTTCTGGCTAGTACAGTTAACCTCTCCTTCAAGGCAAATACGATTGCCAAAGAGATCTCAATCTATGGTGCAATGCGACAGGTAGATATTACTACATGCCGAAACCTAAACTTTGTTCCAATAGCCTCAGATGGTGTCATAGAGGAATACAATACAAAGCCACCAAAGCAACTTGCCCTAAATTCCCACTGGTAAGCTGTCAAGCCAACTGCAAAACCACCCCGTTCTGCATTAACTGTAAAGGCAAAGACAGACCTGATTGACCGAATTGTCCAACTAAAGCTTTCGAGTGAGATGTGCTGAATATCATAGCCATCAAAATAATAAACCGAAACACAGCAAGAGCGCTGATTACTCAGTCGACCCCAGATCCCGCACACTTGTCCACAACCAACAGGTTCGAAAGCCACACGAATATAACGGACGACATCTCTTTACCCCTCTGTCACCCTCTAAAAAAGCAGCATTCCCAGAAATAGAAGGCAACAAGGTTCTAACGAAAAGTTCTTATTCTAGCGTGGCAAAAACGTACTCCTTTTCTAAACCAGCAAGCTGCTCTAAAATATTTAGCGAGAAGTCGTAATCGAGAAATACAATGGCTCTGATAGCGGAGAACGAAAGAGTAACCGAAATGGACTCTTTTCCTGGATTAGTGAAGTCCTAAAATCAAATACCGACAGCCACCCAACCAATGACATCATCTCCCTTCTATAGAAAAAACTACAATCATTCGAAATCAACACAGATTCATTACAAGTCCTAAAGGAACAAACAAAGATTCAGTACAAAACAAAACGTTATGCTCAAAACTTTCACTCAACAACCATCTAAAACTACTACATTACAACATTCAAATTTGTAATGGAAACAAACCGTACCATGAAAATTTTTTAAAGTGAAATCCTCATGACATCTGCATAATCAACGAAACTGGACTCAAAGATAGTTCACTAGCGTCTTTAAGAAAATATAACCTTGTTAGAAAAAACCGCCATGGTGGATATGGGTCATAACGTATAGAACTAATACGTCACAAGTCGAAGTACTAAAAGAACCAGAGGCACAGAAGCAGCAGCAAGAAAATCACCTTCTGTAGATGACGAAAATAAAGCGGAAAATTTTGTAATAAGCGATGATCGGTATTGTGATGCGGAAACTGTAAAAACTCGCAGTAATCCATTTAGGACTGCTAAGAAAGGAATAAATTATACATTCTGATAGGTCATATATGTTAATTATAGTGTTTTACTTGGATAAAGTACTTAAAGAAGATTCGCGCTTTTGCTCTAAAATTGTATACTATAATTATAGAAGTAAAAGGTAGTAATACGTTTTGAATTTGTGAACCCTAGTACATAGTAAGTAGATAACGATTAAAATAAATGCTGTTCGATTTAGAGTATATGCGAAGAAAATAAAAAGGCATTCTATGTAGAACTAAGAGAATGTATTGAAATGTCTCTAGAGAGTTGTAACATATGCATTCTAAACATGTTTTAACCGCTTCTTGAAGATAGTGTTTAAATGAGGACAATCATATCTATGATCACGACTACTCAATGAAGTTATTCACAAATCAATAGCTAAGCTCCCTGTACACACACATTGAGATAACAATTAGCTAGTTGTGGTTTTCTTCGTTGCATACTGAAAATCATAGCGTTAAGCCCTAGAATAACTTTTATATCCTAACACATCCTCCTACCTTCATTCCTAATGCGGATATTGCACGACGATAAGTCACAGCCTGTCTTATAGCCGTATCCATTTTCAATCCAACTTGGACTGTCTTATGGTAAAGGTTCTTGATAGCAATCTTAGCATCGTAATTGTTTCAGTTTATATTCCCCCTGCAATAAATTTCAACAGCTTCAAAATCAGTATTCATAACATCTTCACTTTTCTGTCGGGTTTCTCAAATGTCATCCTGTGTGGCGACTTCAATGCAAAATGCCGTCTTCTCAAAGATGCCCTTCTAATTTGCAACATCTCAATCGCAAACCCCAATATCATTATTTTTAATGCAAACCTAAACCCAATGTCTTCGGGCTCGGTAATCGATCTGGCCCTAATATCGCTTCTACCTAACCATCAGATACTTGCCCTTACGTTCAACATCACCTATCTCCATCGCTAGTCGGCAAAACGTTTGCGCATTCAAAAGTGCGTGACAAGATATCCCACTATAGCGCAACATTTTAAAATTAATTTTTAAGTTCATAATTTTTTTATAACTCTTTACATTATCCTATTATCCAATTATCCTATTGCCCCATTTAATTTCTGGTAATACTTCTTGGCGTTGCCTCTGTATGGCTGAAGACCAATGACAACCATTCATATGTAAACAGACAAACCGGCTTTGAAAAATATTAAATCTTAGCTATTTTAGTTTTATAACTATTTCATTCTTATTTTATTTAAAATATGTACTATAATTTATTATTGAAACGATTAAACTTGCCTGAAATATGACTTCCTATGGCAATAACTCCGGCTGTTTCTGTAACACAGCACAGCACACCACGAAACCATGGTTCAAGACTCCGGGATCTCGAGTATGTAAAATCTCTTGCACAAAATAATATTTTTTATCACTATTATAAGGTCACTTTTAATCACACTTATTTATGAAAAACTGACTAATAGAACACCTGACTTCTTTTCGTAAATTTAACAACAAATAAAGGCCAAACCTTCTTGTCTTTTCTGCGTGTACAAAAAAAAAAGAAATGCTTGTCACACGTACACGAATTTTACACATCACAGACTATCCTTTTTGCTCTAAGATCTAAGGAGTTGTCATAAATTTGCACGAACTTACACATTTTCTGTTTCTTTTTCGACGAAAAACAAAACAAATTACATGAATTTGGCATATTTCACAGCTCTTGCATAAATTAACCCGAAGTCTTTCGCTTCTATAATATTTTTTCAAGGCAAAGTGACAGTTGGTCTCAAGCACTATTTGCTTTTGTAATTTAATCATTGGCTTAAAGGCTTTAGAAAAAAGTATAAAAAAAGACACAAGTTTTGGAAACTAAATGCATTACAACTTGTTGTGGTATATAATTAAAATTAAGTTAGATGCATTTTGATTTGGAATAGGCGCTTGTCGTCGCTGCCACACTTAGAAACACATTGAATCACGTAAGGCCTTCGCTGCAGGATTTTGAGTGAACTCAACTTGCGCTACCTTGAATCTATTACAGGCTTGTGGTAGTGTGGATAATTCCATTCATTTTTTTCAATGCAGCCATCTGAATGTTATACATCAAGGCATCCCAACATTTTATAATTGTAATAATCCATCACTTTTGGATTATTTCTTTGTATCTAGTGTAGACAAAGTTCTGTATCATAATCAGATTACTCCTACCAGCTGGTTCGATCATGTATTTATTTTCTTATCATACAGAATCTCATTTTCCTTGGCTTCAGAAATAATCACATATCGATCTTATAATACAATTGCTATTGATGACTTACTAACAGAAGCATCTTCCCTACCCTGGCATCAAATTCGGAATTATGCAGCAATTGATGAACAGCTTGATTATTTCTACAATCTTGTCTCATACTTGCATGATAAGTATGTTCCGCTACGAACGAAGCGTATTTCGTCGGCTAATATTCCTTGGCACAGTGCTAATAATGACTTCATGATCGCTAAAAGAGAATTTTTGTTCCGTAAATGCAAGGTTTCTAAAAAGGATGAGGATCTGTCCCGATACAAGATATTACGAAATCGGATTAACAAAGCGGTACAGACTGCCAAGAGGAGGTATCTAGAAGGAACGCTAGATCCGTCCCTGTCATTTAGGAAATTGTGGTCTAATTTAAAACGCAATGGAATATGTGGAAAGGTAGCGCCATCATGGGATCTTAATCCTGATGACCTTAACTCATATTTCATCAACACCACTAATTCTCAATCCCTACTACCTATTTCTATAGAAGGGTGAGCTATTCGATTATCATGATGGTTTCAGCTTTCGTTGCGCTTCTCATGAGGAGGTCCTTAATGCAGTCATGTCCGTAAAATCTGAAGAATGCGGTTCTGATGATATTCCACCAAAATTTTTTAAAAATCTGTACCATATTATTTCTGATAGCTTAGTTTACATTTTTAACTCTTGTCTGACATATTCACAATTTGCCTGTTTTTGGAAAAAAAAAAACTATTGTTTTACCTTTAGCTAAATGTTCTACTCCGGATGTTGCTAAAGATTTTCGCCATATAAGTCTACTTTGTTTTCTCAGCAAAGTTCTGGAGAAACTTATAAATAATAAAATAGTTCAAAGTATTCTCGAAAATGGGTTGGTCTCCCGGTGGCAATCTGGTTATCGATCTGGTTACAGCTGCGAACCAGCACTCTTAAAAGTAACGTCGAATATACGCAGTGCATTGGATAGTAACTATTTCAAGGCTTTGGTACTGTTTGATTTTAGCAAGGCGTTTGAAAACTTAAAATTTTTTTTACTTTTTCATCGTCGTCGCTTAAATTAATCAGAGCTTTTCTAACTGGTCGCTTTCAGCAGGTCAGGATAGGGAATCAAAAATCCGGATGGAAAAGAGTACATACTGGGGTCGCACAAGGGTATATTTTTGAACCTTTATTATTTTGTCTGTTCATCAATGATCTACCGGACGTACTTCATGATGTTAACATTCTCTCGGCCAATAGGTTTCATAGAGGACTGCATTGATAGTGTAAACTCTGACATGTTGAATATATTTGCTTGGGCATGTAGAAACCAATTGACACTAAATCCTTTAAAATCTACCTGTATTGCTTGTTAGAGATATGATCTTACCTTTGCCGATCTTCCTCCCATATACCTTAATGGAATGATTCTCCCCTATACGAGGGAAGCTAAAAGCATGGGAGTACGTATAAATAGTAAGCTGAGTTGCTGTGAGCATGTAAAACAGTCTCTTGGAAAGATTTATAGTGGCCTTAGGCAACTATGTTATCCGCTAAACTACTCTCTATTAATCTAAAGCTGAGACTTGTAAAATCTCTGTTGATGCCACATTTCATTTATTGTAGTACTGTCTACCCTGTTTTGGATTCTGAGTGTTACCGCAAGATTAATACTGCTTTTAATGACTGTGTACGGTTTATATATGGCCTAAAACGTTACGATAATATTACCAAGTTCAAAGATACTGTCTTGGGTTATTCATTAGGGCACTTATCTAAATATTAGGGCATTGGTGTTTTCACATAAAATAGTTAATGAAAGATCTCCTTCTTATTTGATAGAACTTTTTGAATTTTTGCACTTATATAGACATAAAACCTTCCTTATACCTAAAACTTCATGCATTGTGGGGCAGCGCTCTTTTTTTGTTTCAATAGTTCGATTATGGAATACTCTTCCCAATCATGTCAGGGGACTTGGCAGGATACATGAATTTAGACTTGCACTGCGGAAGTATTTTTCCGTTGTGGAGTAATGCGATGGAGAGCACCGTTTTAGTCAAACACTTATTTATTTACATATATACATATCTATATATACTGTTGTTTCTCTTTTTCTTTCAAATAGTTTCTTACTTTAAATTCTTTACTTTTACTTAAATTTTTTTATTTTCATCATTTTGTTTTCATTTATTTAAATTGTTCTTGTGAATTTATTTTTGATTTGCCGTAGTTCTATATTTAGTACGCATTTATAAAAGATAATAATCTTGTGTATACAGACCAGAAATAAATTATTATATTGACTTTCCTCTTTAATTTGACCTATTACACCCTATGTGATCTCTGCATTCGTTAAGGAGTTATTAGCTCACAACCTATTAAGGTCATACCGAAATTAACCGATTTTTTTTTAAAGGACGTGTTTTTAGTCACTTTGAGAAAAAATTAGCTTTGAGAATAGCCTTCAGAATGGGTTAAGAGCTGTTAATTCTTTAACGGCTACAGAAAGAAGAGAGTCTACAGTTTTTTTGAAAGAAAGTTATGTTAACGATCTTTTTTAAAAAAATAAAATTGAGGTCAATGTAAAGAAAATAGTGAGAAAATCCGAAATTTTTATTTTCGATCATAATAACTCTAGAGGGGAGAGGAGTTGAGCGGTCGTTGTAAAGCCCATGGAGGTCCGCATGCAGTGAGCTCATGAGCTCTAGACAGTGAACTTACGCCCTGCACGTTTTAGAATACAGGGTGTTTTGTGAAAAACCAGATTGTTTTCTTAATCACGCTGTACCTCGGAGACGGTTGATATTGACAGTCCCCCCCCCACCTTGCCGTTGTCTTTAGATGAGTCTTATTACCTCCTGGTCAATGGGCTACCTAGGTGGAAACACCTGGTTTGTAGTATTGTATTTTGTTATTGTTAAGTTTTTTCCACCGCACTTATAATAATTGTTCTTAAATATAATATTATGAATATTGTGTACAATTGTGTCAATAAATAAAATAATTCATCGCCAAAAGATTTTTCTAAAGATGTATTTTCTTCTTTCTTATCAAAAAGGGGGCTTCTGGAAGGATCCATTCCAGGATTTTTGCTTTTTAGTGTTTTTATTACATGATCTTACTCCTGTTTTTCTTAATTGTAAATGTAAATGACTGCCAAATCCATTTTTCTGTTAAGTTTGGTTATGCTCCTTCCAATGCCAATGATACGGCAAGCTTTCTTAAGTCATCCTCAGTCATTGCTTTTTTTATCTTCCAAGCCACGGCTGGCGTAAGTCAAAATTGCTACTATTGTGGCTTATGTAACATTGCACTTCTTGAACTTGAGGGCCTATAACTCTCAAACGACATAATTTACTGTTAAAATATATCCAATCTTTTTGGCTACATTTATTACCTTTTCACGCATTTAAAAATTATATAATCCATAAAAGATAATTTTGATGCATTTTATAATAACCTGCCTGAACTCGCTTCATTGCACTAACAATAATTAATTTCGTCGCTTTTACACATTAGAAGCCGAATAAACGACTGAAGTTGCAGTTATATTATTTATTTTATTTTAATAATTTATACAATCCTACGTAGACTTTGGACAGTTATCTATCTAAGTAAAATCATACAATGCCAATTACTTGTCTCAATATTTTTTTACTGCTGTGAAATTTTCTGACAGCAATCGTTCTACGAAAGCTTGTTTATACACGTAGAGAAATGTGGGTATTTGTTTCAGGGTAATTGAATTACCTAGTTGATTAGGATCCCTAATGTACATAAATCGGGGTATTCTGAATGGTAACGCGCATGTCTGAGGTTGCATTAATTCAAGGGAAGCGTCAGTAAGCGATGCAGATAACAATTTCGAATAGTCACCTTTCATTTCCATTTTCGTTTTGATTTATGACTGTGTATCGCTGAATATGAGTTTCCACAAATTCTATATTTCTAGTGACTATCAGTTGGCGCTATTATTAAGGTAATTCCAATTACCCAGAAATTGCTGAAAATATAGTGTACTCCGCAAATAACCGCTCATTTTTAACAGATGTATTACATAAATAAAAAGAAGTGGGAGAATTTAAATATCTAGGTATGTACAATAAAGCACGAATATAAGCGTCAATTGAATAAAATCTCAAAATAAATCCCGAAGGGGCAGCGAAGAAAACTGGCTCTTACTGAGGACAAATATTTTTGTCTTGAAATAATCCTGTCAGGCAAGTAATTCAACCTTTCCTCGATTCTCGTGAATCCAAGAAGAGTTTCCTGTTCTAGTCTTCATCGAACAGAATTATATTTCTTGCTTATGGGGGGCTCTGGCTTTGGTATTTTATACATGTGACCTATAAAAGTGTTTTGAAATTTTCTACCGAGGGCATTAGAAAACCCCGAATTACATAAAACTGGAAGCATTCTCGAGTGTCATATGTCGTACCGGGTGCAGTCGTTCTACCATGAATTTGATCCCCTCGTCAGAGATTTTTGTGTGAAATTTAATGTCGTCTAAGACGACAAGTAAAACTTATATGTTGGCCAATTAGTGTCACTACAAAGAAGTAAGAGTATAACTTTGACTATAATGTTAATAAGTATGTAGATATAGCACTTTAAGGAAAATGTTTTTCGATAAGAAATTTACGTTCAACGTAGATAAGTTCTATAAAAACAAAATCGTCTAAAATTGTTGAAGGTGTTCTGTTATCTACGTTAAACTATAGCTGCCAATGTCAAAAAGAGGTTAATCACTTCCTTACCTTTCATATGCAGAAAATAAAATCTCTGAGAGAAGGATTTCTCTATAAGATCTTGTTCGTGACAATATTTTCTGAAATTAATTCGAGAATATGTATGTAGGTATATGTGTCTCTTTTCATT
Organism: Dioctria linearis; assembly: GCA_963930735.1. Classification (NCBI taxonomy): domain Eukaryota; kingdom Metazoa; phylum Arthropoda; class Insecta; order Diptera; family Asilidae; genus Dioctria; species Dioctria linearis. The sequence continues at coordinate 75,768,964 of OZ005740.1, read as the reverse complement.
CTATTCTTTGTGAAGTTAATAAATTTCCTGGTTTTATTGAAATCCAAGGGAGTAGATCTATTCCATGAAATCTTAATGAAAACCTTAATCCCCCCTTTCTTTCGCTACAGACAGGTATCATAAACATTTTTTTCTGCGTAGGTTTATTTACACAAAACCGTCCATTCGAAAAGTATCCTTTTGTTCAGGTTGATATCAATTTCTTACAGAATATACTTTTTTTCTAGTTGGAATAACTGGAGGAAAGCTGTAGTCGTAGACTTTTTGTGTAAAGTGCTAAAGCTTATTTCCAAGCGCGATTAATGCAGAACTTACTTATCCAGACACTATTGTTTGTTATAATCTCGTTTGAAGATGGTTTTATCTGGAAAAATAATTATGGATGATTTTTTTTTTTAATATTTTCATCTTGGATAAAATGACAATTGAATGACTTTTTTTTACGTTAAAAGAGCGGATAAATGCCTTGGACGGACAATAAAAACTAAACTTTTTGAATTCATCTAACTGAGAAGATTTATTCACCTTCGGAATTTATGCAGAATGCTTATTTACGCATGGCATTAAACCTTGGCTTCAAAATGAGTTTGTGTAATATTCGTCGGCAACGACTTATTTATTTTTTTTCAACGTGACGTTCACTATACTAGATATGTATACACACTTACAGAATTAAAAACGGTATAAGGTCTCATCCTGACGGACGTGGACCGTACTTTAAATACCTTTTTGTATTAGTAATTCTATTAAGCCAGCTTAAAACCCCCATGTGTGTACTTATGTAGGTGAACTGTATGAAAAATTGCACCAAAATTGGGTATGAATATTTAAAGTAAGGAAAAGTTTTTAAGGATATAAGAGGGATCATTGAAATTGATTATAGGAAAGCTTTCTTTGTTCAGATCAATGTGACTACGTTTAATGCATTCGGAAATAGTGAACCAATTCAATTTTATATGCTTATAATCATTCATAGATGTATAATATATGTATATGATTTCATGATCGTCATGGCGATAAATATTCTTATCTCCTTGCATTTGCTTTTCCATCGCAGGTGAATCGCCATTTTATCACATACATTTTTTGCCGGATTTATATGCATTTTTATTGCCTATGTTTAACTTGACGGCCAGCGGAAAGAAAACAAATTTTGAAAAGTTTGAATTTTTTTTTTCTGTAGTCCTTGCAACCATTATCCGGCAATAAACAAATATGGTGGACAATCAAAGCTTTACCCTCCCGATACTACCCTTTGCAGACCATATCTTGGTAGGTTAGCGTACCTGCGAAGTGTACCATAATGGTAACACGGGTGTGCCCATAAATAAAACCCATGCACTGCTGTGTGCGTCATATTAAAGGAGGTTACAGTATTTTGGGTTATATATTAACATACACTTATAAATTATTATATACAGCATCCATGGGATTTCTTGATGGCATGTCTCATATCTTATGAGTCGTAGCATCAACAACACTGATGAACAACACAGGTCGTCCCAACGATCCCTTGTAATGAGCCAGGGCAGATGAAAAGAAGACGAGGAGCAGGCTCAACCTGAAATTCCGTGAGTTTCTGTTGTGTGAGGGTATGTGGTTGTTACGAGAGTTTTTGCGTGAGTTTCTGATGGGCGAGAATTTTGTGTGGAACGTGTGTGATTTATGAGGTTCTTGCGTATGTGTTGTGTGAATTTTGCTTGAGTTGTTTGTATGGGGAAGTGCTTAAATATTGCGTGAGTTTCTTTGTTTGTGTCAAGACTTTTTTGTGTGGGAGTGTGAATGGTATTAGTAACGGTATTAGTGACTTTACAGAACAACAAGTGACAGCAGGAATAGCAGTGGCAGCAGGACTTTATTAGTTATAATGTCAACTAACCTAGCGGGTGGAAGGCCATTAGAACAGTAGAGCTCTTGACTGTCTTTATGAAACATCCAAGTGTTGCTAATATTGCTCTGGAGTAACAGCAGCTATAATACACAACAGCGGAAATCTTGATTATTTTGGGTCTGAGAAACATCTGGTGATGTTATTGTGGGTGTGAAAAATGGCAGTTAATATGTTAATGAGTGGATCTTTAGTAGGTAGAATGTCAACTAACCTAGCGGTGGACCTCCAGTGGAGCAGCAGAGCTCTTGATTTTCTTTGGGAAACATCTAAGTGTTGATAATTTTTCTGTGGAGTAACTGTAACAGTAACAGCGAAAAATTCATAGTAGGGCAGAGATATTGATTGTGTTGAGAAACATCTGGTGATGTGGTGTCTTTATGGTGGGTCTCAGAAACATCTACGTGATGTTGAGTATAAATCTGAGAATTCTCTAGGTGATATCTTCTTTAAACCAAGCGACATCCCGGAAAAGTTGTTTTGACCGTGTGTGGTGGGTGTATGTATGAGTTTGCTAGACTGTGCAAGCATCTTATTGGCTATACTCAACGCATTTCACCCGAGCCATCGGGATCATCAGGAGTGTTTTCAATGTGTTTTCATTTATGTTCTCAATATAATATTGTTACGTGCCACAAAGTGACACAGCGACATCTGATGGAAATGGAAGCAACTTCAGGCTTGGGACGTCTTAGTAAACCTTGGATTCGGAAAACGGAATATTCAGGAAGGTTCTAGTATAATTTGTAGAGTATAAATACGGCGCTACTCACATCCAGGAGGCGGAGTCTTATTTCAGCCAGTGAAGGGAACCGAAGTAAACTATTTGGATTGCGATAATTAGACGTGTAGTACTAGCGAGAAATAATACAGAATTTATTTGATAATTATTTGTGAATAGAGTAAACAGTAAAGTTAAATAAAGAAAGAACTTTTGAATTATATCCGAAATATTGTGTTTTAAATAACGAACTAAGCCCATGCTCGTAACATATGTTATGTGTGTGTATATAGATATCATCCCATACGGATGACCATATGGGGTATAATTTGATTGATTCGTTCAGTGAATAATCGGTGAATAAATGAGTCAATGACGTTCTTGGATTCTCTCATAAGTAAAATATTGGGGCAATTGAATAGTTCTTTTATAAGTGGGGCCATTGAATAATCCTCATTTGTAAGTAATTCTTAAATTGAGAAATATTTTATAACTGTGTGTCTAAATTCTCTTGTATACTTTTTGGTAATTAAATAATTCATAATGTAGTTCTTAAGCTTCAATTGTGGTTCTCTATTAAATTTGATTCTCTATTAGATTTCAATTGCAATTTCCATTTAATTGTAATTCTCTATGAAATATCTAAGTAATATATTTGGTGCAATATAATGAAATAGTCATATTAGTTTTCAAATGTATTAGTCTCAAATTTACTATGCTCCGAAAGTATTGTTCAAAATTAGTTATTAGTTCCATTATTAGTTTTCTAATATAACTTTCAATTAAAATTCTTGGTAATACGTTCCGGTACATTCTACTCGTCTATTAATTAATAGAAAATCCACTAAAATAAATAAATAAATAAAGTCCTACTCGAAATTCCTTTTTGGAATTTCCATTAACTTACATTGTTCCTCCTCTACCCTAAAATTTTTTATTAATTCCTCAGCCATTTCGTGGAAAAACTGCTGTTCCTTCTAACTCTGCCATCATCCTAATTCCTCAGCAACTTCTCCCGTGAACTCTCAATAATGTTTCTTTATTTGAGTCCTCTTAGGTTCTCCAAATTTACAAAAATTTTCCAAAGCCATAAACCGTAATGAAGCCCTCAAATATTGGATTTCTAGAATAAATGGATTCCATAACATTCTTATAAGACCTACTCTCATTGGTGACCATTATCGTTTCTGATTACTTAAAATTTTTTGTTGTCCTCTAATCTCTCTAAAAAATTCCTAAATATATCCGTTGTGTTGTGTGCTGTGTGCCGTACTCGTAGAGAGCACATAGTTTTTGTCGTAAAGAACCAGATTCCTTTTATTTAATCTCAATTCCACTTTTTTTTTAAACTCTTTTATTCAAACTCTATTTTTCACTTTTTTCTATACAATCTTTTATTTTCAATTTATATTTCAAGCAATTCTATAAAATCTTTTAATATCAATCTATACTTCACTTTTTTTATATGCCGATCTCCACTTGGTGGATATTCAAAAACAACTCCTCGAGGTTTAGGTAAATTGCACCCAGGTGCCCACGATTACTTCAGAAAGCTTTTTCTTTCCTTTTATTGTTTTCTCACTACGTTGAAAACCGTACGTGAGAAAATGCAAAAGTTTTGATGCGAGCTATATACATCCGTGAAAGCCGTAATCCGATATGCACTTGTGCGCCCGTCTTGAAATAATATTTTCAAGAGGGCGCGAATAATTTTGATGATTGTACGTATGTATGTACATACAATTAGATTGGAGGAAGTACATACGGAAATAAAAGTAAGAAGACACTGTATGTAGGTAAGTATGCATACCGTGTGAGTTGAATGTGTGTCTGATAACAAAATGCAATTTATGCTAAATTGCATTTTGTTATAATAAGGGAGAATGAATTTGAATGCAATTTAAGTTTTGAATAAATAATTTTATATTTTCAGGGTCATCTTGTGGTACATCAATATATTGTATAGGACAATATATTGATGTATTGATATGGTTGTGATTCGGCGCATTGGGCACCTGAGTCACAACAGTTGTTCTCATATATCTCTAACAAATTACACAAAAACTTTTAAAAATTTTCGTCCTTCTCAAATATCTCTAACAAATTATCCAAAATTTTCTAACAATTTACCCAACAATTTGCCATTCTTCTCAAATATCGCTAACAAATTATCCAAATTTTTAACAATTTACCCAACAATTTTTTTTAAATCCTCGAACAAACTATGTAGTTGGCAAATTTCTCTAAGTGTTATTATCAAAATCCTCTAATAATTATATCGTCCATAAATTCCAACAATCTACCCAAAACAAATTTACCCAAAAAATCCATGTAACAAATTATGTTAAATTATGTTCTTGAAAACTTTTTCTCAAAATATTTCCTATTTTCTTAATTGTTTTTTCAAATAAATCTGCAATACGTGTTCTCAAATTGCCCCCAAGAATTACTCTATAACCTGTCCTTGAAAACCTGCTATTAAAACATTTTATTTTTAAAAACCTGCCTACTTATACATGTAAGATTCCTTTCGAAGATACCCGTTTCGAAAAACCATCTCTCCTCCAAATTTCTCCAAAAGTTCCCTAGGTTTTATATATAGGTATCTCTAATTTAACAGTCCCTGATTTTAAATTTTTATTAATTCCTCCCCTAAAACTTTCAAATCGCTCTGTATTGGGCTCATTCTCTTAAAATTTCTCCACTTAAATGAGTTATTAATTATTACCTTATCCCAAAATCGTTTACGGTTATGCAGGAACCTATCACTCTTAATTACTTTTAATTATTGACTTTATTGAATTCTTCCTATTCGCTTAATTACTTTAATACATTCTTCTTTTTTCATGGATTGTCCATCTCAATTTTTTTTAATTATTTATATATCACTATGAAAACTTTATTGTTGTACCTTTACTATTGTAAAAACTTTATTGTTGTACCTTTACTGTTGTAAAAAACTTTATCGTTGTACCCTTACTATTGAAAAAAAAGTCTAGAATGTAAATTTATTTTTGTAAAAGTCCTATGTATTTATTATAAAAGCCTTGTCGAAACCTTCAAGTAGGGATCTTGTGTAGCCTTCTTATCTCTCTGTATCACCACATGTGATCACAAGCTGCACCATCGTATTCCGTTGCCAGGTTTGTATCTCTTAACCAAAAACATATGTTCACATTTAACCTTTCTTTGGATTAAATACTCCTTTTTGGATTCAATCCTCGTTCCCCTTTAAACTTTGGATTAGTCGAAAACTCAATCGAAATATTCAGTAGAATATTCAGGTATATTCAGATAATTACCCACATTTAACGTTATATGAACTAGTCCAAAAGGCCCGAGCCAGTCCAACAATTGCCTGAACCAGTACAAAGGACTCTCATTAGCCCTTGTGTGAATTAGTCCAAAGCTTGTTTGAACCAGTCCAAAAATCTGTAGATATCTTCGTTTAAATTGGGCAAAAAATATGATCTTGTTCAAATTAGAAAAATAAAAAACTCAAGTATAATCTTCAAACTTTTAAACATTGATCTTGTACAAATTACAAAGATGAAAAAACAAAAATTTTGGAGAATCCCCGAGAGCAAACCTTCCAGGAGACTTGAAGTTTCTTCAAAATTTATCTGAAATCCCATTAAGTCCAGCTATGGATCGTAAAAGCTCTCTTGAAACTGATTGGATTAAATCTGTTTCAGAACTGAAACGAAAACTGGCCCAGATATAAGTTAATGGAAATTCATCTGGGAAATATTTAATAGCCTGGTTATAAAACTAATCGAAATTTATCTGGGAAATACCTATGGAAACGATCATGCTAGAACTGTTGCCACTATTTAAAATGAACACTACAATCTATGCTCATTCTTTAGAATAATTAGCCCTATCTCATTTATAAGGTCAGTCAGCGCATTGGATAATGGGAGTCCAAGCCAATATTGATGTTGAAATCACCGCCAATAAATAAACGCGATGATCGACTGACAGTCGAAACCAGTTACCTGAACCACCAAAATCTCCCAGCTTTTGTCCAAAATACCGTAAACAGGATGAGACTGCAGGCTACCAGCCAAACAGATGGTCACACCGCCTCCTCTTTTGGAGGTTCTGTCCAGTCTATGTAGCCTGCATCCCGGCATTTCAATCATTTTGGACGTATAGTGGCCCTTAGCCCAGGTTTCGCGCATCATGAATGCACCAATGCTGCAAGTATCAGCCAGATGCCTAACAGCAGGAAGTATTTTAAATGTGGACCGAGTGTTGAAGTAGGAGGGTCGGAGCGCAAGTGCCAGTTCAGCCTGGGTGGATAGAGAATAGTTGCGACTATTCATGATTTATGACGTAATCAGTGGAAGAGGTATTAAGTGGGATTTGATCGGCAAGTTCGGTGGTAAAACAGGATGCACTGGCACAGTGTGGGATTTGTGCGAAATGAAGGTCATGCGGTTTCTAGTGGAGACACTCTCTACCAAATTGATTCTTTATAGGAATAGGGCTTAGTGAAACAGAACAATTTCAGCTGCATAACGGTCCTCATTAATGAAAGCTCTAGTGTTCTGGCTGCAGGGAACATCTGATGTAATGTTAATAGTGAAATGCTCGAACACTTAATATAGCATTGGAAGAATAACTTACAATGTTCTTCTTTAAAAGCCTTATTAAGCTTTCGGAATATGAATAACACCGGATTGTGCCGCAGTGTTTGGCTTGAAAGACACACCCGTCTCTATCCGGCTACAGAAAGAGGAAGCAAGTCCAATACTCCTGCACAAATTTGGTTGTACATTATCAATGAATTTGACGGAAAAGAGAGCACTAGGCAGACAGCTAATAATGAGTGAGCGTCTTTTCTCTTCACGGTGAGCCAGGATATTATCCGAATCCCTTGCAGCGCCATTAAGCAGGTCAACATTTTCCGTTAGAATGGCAATTTTGTTGTGAAGGTCACCAAGTACCGCGATCTGCAGAGTCAGTTGATCGTTCGTCTTATCTATGAGGGCCGGGGGGGGGGGTCTACTGACCAGGTGGGGGCATAGCAGATACAGATGTACAGGGCGCTTAATTGCTGCTCGTCAGGGTGTTATTCAATACTGTGATGCAGATTTGGGTGGTGGTAGATATGGCGCTAATTGCAGAATTCACCAGCTTTTGACCGGGCAAATACATTGTGAAGTAGTGGCCGCAGTGCTCTTAGTCTTTGGTGCTGATTGTGACGGGCATGATGAGAAAACGTGATTATTAAGCAAAAAATTATTGTTTAAAACACCAATGCAGGTTCTACAAACCGTCTTGTAACAAGGAATATAATCTGCAATTGTCACACATGCAGTGTGAGACCACAGCTTGCAGCCAGAGAAGATCACCCAATTTACCACAACTTCACGTGCGTACTTCTTAAGTGGATCACCACTCGATAGACAACTCGCACAGGGCCCAGTCTCCTTGTTCTTAGGAGACTTAGCTCCGGTTAGTTTCGTGGTATCCTTACTCTTAAGCCCTAGATACAATGAGCGCCGCGGGTTTTTTACGCGGAGCAAAATGAGTCTACATCAATGGTTTTTATGTATAGCTGGATCCAATGTAAGCCGCGCCACTTTGCGGTGCGTTCTTCCTTTCTAAGATTGTCCCTTGTTTCATTTTATGCGAACAAATGGAAATACTGACAGGTTTGAAATAAAAAGTTTCATTTTTTTTTGTAATAGTTTTTTAATAAACTTGTAGGGCAAGTATACCTGCTTTAATTATCATATTTAAATTTTTTTTTAATTATAATTAAATACTTTTCACAATTTTACAGAAATAATCAACACGCCTGAGATAGTTCGAACTATCAAGTGTAAAAACACGCGTGGCTCTCATTGTATCATAAACGTCACAAAATTGCGTCGCAAAAAGAAAACGCGCCAAACTGATTGTATCTAGGGATTTAGGAGATTTAGCTCCGGTTAATTAAGCAGAGTGGGGTTTCTATGTTCCAAGTCCATTATGAGCTAAAGTGGTTTTACATATATCCTAAGGGTTTGATGCGTGTTTAAGTGTTTTACATCTGGACAGACCAATGCTCAATATCGTTTCTATGCGTATTAATCAAGAAAAATGTATGACTACTGTATGAAATACAATAACTATCTGAATGACGAAGTGTATGACTACCATATGAAATACGATAACTGTGTGAAAATAATATGATTAAGCAAACACAATATATCTATATAAATGTTTGGAACGTTCGTATGTCACCATACAACAGATTATCCAATTAATGCTCCACTAAAAGTACTGAAGAAACTAAGTTATAAAATAAAGTTAAATTCAATAGGGTTATGGCGATAAGGTACTAAAATAATTCAAATATAATAACTACTTCTTAAATTAATTATATTAATTAATAAAAGAAAGAAAAAAAACTGTCAATATAACAGCGGTAGCACGAATATAGTATAAATGAATACGGATAAATTTATATTTCTAATGCGAAAATAGAAATCAAACCAATATAAATGAACAAAACTGAAAATATATATGGTTACCAATTTTCCTTCATATCCGTGGGCAAGAAACTAGCGCGAGTACTTGCGTGGAAACGTGCCACTGACTTGACCGGATAATCATTTTGCGAGTAATATGCGAGTGTACAATTATATGTTTGTCCAAAACCACGTCCCCACAGGTCTGATGGTCCTTTGCAGAGCAATCTTCAGGACCGAAAGATGGAATCCAGAGCCTGCAGATTAATCAGGTGCCCTAAAAGATGTCAGCCGTAAATGCGCAGTCACCCATAATCTTCGAATTGTCTCTAGAGCTCCAAAAGGCCGGCTTCAGCATTGTTGAACTCAGGCTCCTAAGGGGGCCTAGGCGTTTTGCCTATAAATCGATGAAATAGAATTAAATCGGATTGTTTCAATATTAGTAAAATAGCGGTATGTATGCCATACCACGTCCTCACTTTTCACGTAGAACGTCCTTCCGGCGAGAGTTAAGTTAAAGTGATTCCTCCACTTTCACTTTGCATATATGCATATCGATAGCAAAATATTAAATCCCATCGATTTAATAGAAGAATTGTATTTCCTTTTCTTTTTATTAATTACGGATTAACAAGATAGCGATATATATGGCAAATCGGCGTCCTCACTATTTACTTAAAAGTTCACTATAAAATTCGTTCGAAAGTCGACGCATGCAGTTTAATTCCGTGTACAACTAAGACCGGTATCTAATTTAATTAACGCAAACAAAACTTACTGCTTATAAAAAATTCGCGGGGCTCAGTACTTCTGTGTCTTGACAGGATGATCTTCTTCTTCTTTCCCATTTTATTATTTTAATTTTCTAATAGTAAATATAATTATGTGTGAAACAATATATATGAGAACCGTTTTATTCATAAGACAGAACATACCATTACGTAATAAACAATATTATTTCATAAATATGAAATTTCATATCATTTATATGATAGAACATACCATCACACAATGAACAATCATTACTTGTTAAACTATATTCATATTCTCCCTTGCTAAACCGTTTATTATAGAATAAACATTTCACTATAAATGACTACTTAAGACCATTTCACTACGTGATATAGGCTATTTAGGACCATTTAGATGTGTGATAGTTTAATGATTAAACTTCTTTAGATGATAACCAATTCATTATGCATGTTTGCATGACTCTCCGGATCCTTTTGCTTGGGGTTAATTTTAATCTCTTGACTGTTTTTCGGATTTATTTGGGTTGAGTTGAAAGATGTACCGGAATTCTATTCTTTGATTGATTTGACGATTTGTTTGTTGAGATAGATGTAATGGAAATCTACTCGATGTGATGGAAATATAGCCGATGTTTGATGTTAAGTTAATGATCGGGTGTATATTATTTGGTATGTCGGTCAACTCGAAAGTTTTTACTCGGTGTAAAAACTTCTTCATATTTTTACTCACAAAGCGTCTATTAACTTATAACCTCGGGTTCAGGAAAATGAAAAAAATCTAAAATTTTGATAACCAAGTAATTATTTAATGCTTTATTTATGTATTGTTTTTATTTTTTCCTAGCTAATTACCCTGTCTACCTTATTCTAAACTTACATTTCTTCTCTTAACTAATGTGTTATTGCTGCAGCGTTTTAGTTCAGCGAGACCCTCTTTCTCTTCATTGGGTTTCCTTTCGTATGCACCTTTTCCATCTAGCGATACTTCTTTATTCACCTTTTTTTATAATTTCTCTGTGTTCCTTTTCTCTGAATAAAGCTGTTGTTGGATTCTTAATTACTTCAAAAAATATCTTTTTTCTTTTACTGAAGCATCCAGGTCGAACTTTAAAAGCGGATGAAATCTCATCTCCCTCTTTTTCTTCCATTCTAAAGCAGCTCTACATGTACATCCTATGTTATTAAAATTTTACATTTTACTTTTTACATTAGAAACCCTATTAACGAATTACATCTTGATTAAGCTACCATACCTTAACACATACTTTGATTACTATTTAACCTTTCAAACTTATAGCTGATCATTTCAATTTAGGACAGAATTCATTGTGTTCTGTATTTATTTCTTTGTTTACTTTTAGCTCTAGAGAATTGAATTTGAAACAACTGTAGGTGTTTTTTGTTTCCTAGCTTATTACTTACGATGGCATCAAATCCACGTATCTATTATTGATAGAGCAACGAAAGGTTGTTATAAACTTTTGGGCTAGTAAAAATCGAGTAAATTTATACGTTTCTCCTCTTACACAAGATTGCACATTTTTACTCATGACCAAGAGGATGTGTAACCTCGATATGCAATCAGCTGACTGTCAAAAGCATTAAATTTTAGGTTAAAACTTTTGTTGTGATATAAAGTGAAAAGTGATTATCTATGAATTACTATTTTAATACAACTGTTAAAGACGGTGAGTTTTTAGAACTTATTTCAACTTAATTATTGATAAAATAAATACTTAAGTAAACTTGTAGTCATGGAAATACATGTCGGATCATTAGGAATATTCATGGCTAATACCACTTTAATCGGACTCTCAGCTAGTTGATCAGCATGAATTTCATGATCATAATCCAAGCCTTCATCAGGAGGTATCCATGAACTGTAAGATTAAAGCCAAAATTAAGTTATCCTCTTATTAATAAAAGGTTATTACAGCTGATGGATAGAAAATAAAATGGCTGGATGTGCACATTAAATTATTGCTCTCTGCAATGAAAGAGTTGAGACCGCAAGTTGGCCATTCGGCCAAATTGAAGAATAAAAGGAAGATGTGGCGAGAAAAAAAATGTTTTCAAGAAAAAGGATATAATTTTGTTCTGAAAATCAGATCGAGACAAAATTTTGTTCCCTCGAAAGGAAATATAAGAAAGTAAAATGCCATAATAAGCAAACCGGCAGAAATAGGGTTAAGTGTCCTTTTGAAAGCTATGGCACATTTAATATTTTGTTTCATATGTATATTTCAGTAAATTATTTTATGTTAATTAAAAAATCATAATACCAAAATGATATATTATAGTGAAATGACGGCAATAATGGGCGATAGACCTTCGGTTTTCCCGGAGCTCATACTTCGTGCCAGTGAACCGGGTGATGAATGTAGTGCTTCCTCGGACGATACTCCAATTTCGCCAGATAATCTTTATTTTATTTACCTTGACTTGATGAATAAATAATGAAATTTCAACTGGTCATACTTCCGAGACAGCTGAAAAAGATGTGGAAATTCGTGAAACATCGAAAGTTGACGTCGGCGAATTGCACGCAATGAGAGAGGCGAAGGAAGAATATTATAAAAAATAATTTGGCAATGAGTGAAGAGCACTGGCGGAGAGCCAAGGATATAAAGCGAGCAAATTTGAAAAATATGTTAGATGTATTAAAAAATAAAATAAGTTAAAACGATAATAACGCTACCCTCGTCCTTGTTTATTACGCATAAATTCTTAACATATTTTATCTCTTTTGGTTTTCCCCAATGAAGTGTCATTGTGATTGTTGCTACATCTCGCTGAAGTTTCAAAGTCATCTGGGTGATCCATACTGTCAATGTCATCTTGATCGGCCGAATTATGTAGGACGCAACAGGCTCTTATTAAGTAGCGCAATTTGAAAAAAACGAAATTTTTTTATTGCTTAAAATATTCTTTGAAATGTGTAAAATTGAAAACAATTCTTTGGAATGGTGACTGACATTTTTTCTAATGTTATAAGCCGATTAAAAGTAAGCGCCCTCACCGCTTTTCTTTTGGGCGGTCATATATGGGCTTCACATATGTAAAACTTTAAACGCGATTTTCTCGAAACGATCTTTTCAAATCTGCGTGTCAAATTACTCATCCAATTTTCATCGGAATGACTTGAAAATTTGCATACTTCTTCTCCATAGTATAATCTAGTAGGAGTTTTTCGGTAGAGTTGTTATTTTATTTTTGGTGAACTTAAGCAACTTTTTTTTTACCCTGAAAAATTCACACAAAGTCTTAAAGAACCAAAATTTCTAAAAAGCCCTACGTACAGACATAAAATATATTGCTTTTAATAAGATGACATTTTTATTTTTGCTCTAGAAGGATAGTTTTGACACGCAGACCAAAAGTGCTCCTCAAAAGAGTCTTACCTTGGCACTACTGACAAGAGACTATATTTAAGTTTCTCAACATTTAAAATTTTATTTTCCAAGATAAATGCTATAGTAATAAATTCATTAAACCGATTTTGATTCTGTCCATTTTTTTTTTTTTTTTGTAAAAAAAAAAAAACTAACTAACTGACAATTGAAATCGAGGCAATTTAAATTTCGAGGCCAATTACTCCATTATTATCAGATCCTAACGACTTGACAGCAAAGAATCACCGAACTAAAGGAGACCCAAAGGATACCAAAGGACTTAAAATCAATAGATATTCATAATTTACCTTAGGATACGTAGCCTTAATACTGGGAACCATTATTGTTATCAGCATACTATACAGATATGTGAAGAAAAGACCCAACCGCCATAAAGTAAATAGCCCAACTCTGAGACCGCGTTAAACACCCGCTCAGATCTTTACAGTCAGCATTAACGAAGACGTTGGTTGAACTAATAGTCCAACGAGGGGGGGGATGTTTAAAGTCATCATCAATAGCCATAGATATACTTTAAGGTATCATACAATTTTCATAATTAGAAACATTTACAATAGCCAAACATAAGTAAGTAATACAAGATAATAAAATTCAGCTGAATCTTTGTTTTTCCATAGATCTAATTACGAGCACATAATTTTTAACTGCAAAAGTTTTTGTTATCGGATCCGTCTGATTCGCGGTGAGAAAATTTCTGCATTAAAAACAATAAATGCTTACGCATGTGAAAATTTGTGCTCGTACGAGAAAATGTGAATTAAAAATATGAAAATATTATATAATTTCCTGTTTGTTCCCAATTCCGTTTTGAGTGTGGGAATATGGTCATCACACCTGTGTGATGGCTGTATAATGTATATAAACAATAAATTTACCCCGATGGGGGGCATAACTGTGAAATAATTCAAAGTGAAAAGTGCGTTTTTACTTTGCCCTACATCGTTTTACCTGGATGCATAAGTATTGTACATAAGCATCAATTTCATCTGTGATGGTATAGCACCCTGACAAATCAACATCTACAGCGGCTGATAAAAGAATCGGTCGCATAATAAACAAATTCTTTAACTTAAACGTGGAAACATGCAAACAAAGATAACACGTAGTGTACAGTTCAGTGCACTGTCCACTTCTTTATAAATATTCTTTAGTTAATACTAGCTCTAACACAGCGCTCTCGTTAATTCTAGTTTTAACTGTGTTATATTAGTTAAAACTAGATTTGGTGTTTTGATGGTAACATATATCCTAAATAAATATATATATATAATAATATCTTACAAGTAGCTTGTACTCACCGATCTAATATTTGACACTTAAAAATGGTTGGCTTTAAGTTATTGTTAATACCTTTTGTTCTGATTATTTGATTAGAACAATCATTTATTTATGTTATTTCTCTTAGGGGCAGAAATAAAGTTTTATCGTTAGTATGGATTATTTCAGTCAACTCCCGAAATAAAATTTTTTAAGTCAGTCAATGCCCGGCTTAAAGTGTTATCTTAACTTCAGTCAGCTCCCGAAGTAAACATTTTTATTTTAGTCAACTCCCAAAATGAAATGTATGTTAATAAATGTTATCAGTTGAAAACTGATATAATGTGATAGTCCCTAACTAGCCAACCTACTTCAAATGATGTCAAATGCAAAAAGAGATCGAGACAAATGAGCTTATTATTTATATAGCCTCCAGCCTGCACACGACACCAACGATGGAGTACCAGAGGCGCGTGATAACAAGAATTGGCATTGCTGTAGTGAACTTAGGGTTCTAGCAAAATATGCATAGCAACGAGCAAAAATGCATAGCAACAATAGATTGGAGTAACACATGCTGCAGTGATAACGATAAAGAAAGAAGAAAATTGCCGTTCGATGATTGTGATGAGAGTGATTGTTTTCGAGTTGATCTGCTCGATCTGGTTATGTTTGTTCGATGCTTTGCATTTTAAATGACAGACACATGCCTTTGTTGGATACTGTACCTATTTGTGAGAAAGTTGTAATTAGATTACATAAATTAAATGAAGTTATTTTCTTTTCAGAACTTAATTTTTTAGCACGCTTTTTGGAATATTCCTTTTTTAGGAATTATTTTTAGCATGAATCGAAACTGGTTCGAACATACTGCCCCCTGTTGAAAGGCTGTAAATGCCTTTCAAGAAATTAACTTTATTCACACCTTGAGAAAGATAGGAAACTTTGTACTTACTAAATACGAAAAGGTGATGCAAACGTAAGACCTCAAGTGGATCGGGGCTATGATATACCTGTAAAATGTTTAATTTGCAGGAGTAGACATACCCCGTTTAACAAAAGGACAAATAAATAAACCACTCATGCACACAAAAGAAAAGAAAACACAACTGTATTATTATTTGATAATTTTAATGTCGCCATTCGCCAAAAGTCTCACTTTCATTCGTGTACCATCGCTGGAAGAAAGATGCCAGCTCCTTTTTGTCTACCGATTTAGAGCGGCCATGGAAACTGCAAACTCCTCTTGTGCTCCGGTGCGATTGTCTACAATAATTATTTGGAGATCATCATCCGGAAGAATTGTTGAGGTGATGCTTTGGTCACTAAAATATCAATTTTTGCTGAAGATAGTTGTTCCTGTAAGCAAATGGCTTATTGAGTGGTAGTTGTCGACTCCGTCATGCTTTCCTTTCTGGAAGATTCCCCTTCAGGGCTCGGGGAAGTGGAGGGGAATCTACGATTACTATGGTTGGTATTGGTTCGATGCTTAAAGTCATCCGATTAAGGCGTTGGCTAACTTTTCCGATAGTTGAACGTTGTTTCAACTCATCCATTTCTTCCGTCAATTTTCGGATTGCCCCTTGTTCTTCGCCGGTACTCCGGTCAGGAGATAGTGGTAATAGCTTCATTTCTTCCTCCAGATCCCAGTCCTCATCCGTGGAGTTCTCCTTGTCCTGATTTGGAGATGGGATCCACTCTGCAAATTCCCTTTGCAATTTCCAGGCTTCCTCGACCTCGGTCTCAATGCTTCGTCCAGGTGTGATAGGCAACTCATTCTCAACACTGCTTTCTTGTGACGATGTGGTCATGTTGGAATATTTTATTTTTAATGGTAATTAATCTAATTGCGTGATGGTATTTATACGAATATAACGGGAATTTCTGCTAAATTCTTGCCTACATTGATTGGCTGTAGCACCAGACTTTGTAACAAAAAAATGTAACGGTCGGAACAAACAAAATGAATAATTTTATCGTTCCGAAGATAATATTTTATTTGATAATTTCCGGTATACGCTTACATTGAAATTTGTTTCCTTCTGTATGGTGACGGTAGTCATAGAGACAGAAATTTACGTTTGAATTTGGCAGTTCAATTGGAAGTTAGTGCCTAGCAATGAATGTTTCAATTTGCACCTAACGGAACATAGAAGTTTTTATGATAGAATGCAAAAACAAATGAGTAGACATCGCAATTGATTTCTGTTAGAGAATATTGTACTGGTTTTTCTTTTTTGAATAATATTTTTTTTTTTTTAGATGTAATTTTCTTTTATTTTAAGATTGATTTTCGGTAAGATACATGTTTTTGACAAAGGTATTTTTACAAGTCCATTTTGTGTTTTTATAGTAACTACGCGAACATATTCGTCAGCACCTGGATGGAGCTCAGTTATTCGTCCTAATAACCAACGGCATGCTAGCAAATTGGGTTCTTTGATTATGACTAAGTCTCCCATTTTAGGATTTGAGATTGGGGACTGCAATTTGGGTCAATTTTGTAAGGAATTTAAATATTCATTAGACCATTTATGACAAAACTGTTGTTGCAATAGTTGAAGGTGTTTCCATCGTGAAGAAACGTTATTTTCCATCACAGGTTCCGGTGGAAGTAATAAGGATGTACCAATTAAAAAACGTCCAGGGGTAAAATACTGAGGTCGTCTGGATCTTCTGTGATAGGACACAGAGGCCTGGAATTTAGACAAGCTTCAATTTGTGTCAAAACAGTTGCAAATTCTTAAAAGGTCAATCAAGAATTTCTTAAAATTCGCTTTAAATGGAGATTTATTGATTTAACTCCGGCCTCCCACAATCCTCCGAAATGAGGTGCGGAAGGCGGGTTAAAGTGCCAAGATATACCGTCTTGGGCAAATACTTCTGCAAGCTGCTTATTAGCTTGCATTATGGCTGCTTTGAATTCCCTTTGTAGGACTTTAACAGCTACAACGAAATTAGAGCCACAATCTGAGAAGATATCAGTGCTGCCAAATCTAACCCAGTTTGTTGAAAAGGTCTGGTTATGTTGACCCGGGGTGAGGTAGATTGCTCATAAGTTAATTTTTGTTGGATGCGGATTGCTTAAAACACACGATGCATTTATGTAATACATGCTTAACCATTTTTCGTCCTTGTGGGATCCAAAATTTACTTCGAATGTTGGACAAAACCAATTGCGGGCCTCTATGCAAAGATTTTATATGGAAATGGTCAATTATCATGATTGATAATTTGCTTTCCTTTGTGAGAATAATTGGATGCTTTTGATTATAGTGACTATTGACATTTTTTAACCCGTCCTTACTAAGAAACGATTACACGATAATATTTTGCTTTTAGCTGGAAGTGCATTCCGTGCCTGTAAATATTGAATTTCAACACTGAAACGGGCCTTCTGTGCTAATTTAATGAGCCGAATTCTTGCTTGAGACAGTTCTGTGGGACTAAGCATCTTTGGGTCCATTTGTTGTTTTGAGTTAACTCTACACAAGCGTTTCTGCATTTAGTAATGAACTTAATGTAATATGCGAATTTACGTTGTAGCTTGGGAAAACTTGAATCTCTCGAACAAATCATTGATGTTTGAATAAGTTGTTGTAAGATGAATTGCTCGTCTTTTTTCAGCCTCATTCTGATTAGCTAGAATTGGTTTTGCTTTAAGCCAATTTTCTTCACTGCATTGCAACCAATGAGGTTATACCACCATAATTGATGAACAATCAATGTTGAACACTTAACTGAACTTGAATTACAGTCGGCTGGCTTGTCAACGGACCATGCTTTATTGTTGATTAGGTCTTGAATTCTGAAATTTTATTATGTTTTATACTTGTTTCGGTGGATACGTATCCAAGCTAATACAGTAGAAGAATCTGTCTAAGCAAATGTAGGAACTTGCTCAAATTGTAGATCTACTTTGACGTAATTGATGAGACGTGCTAGCAATACCGCACCACACAATTCGAGACGTGGAAGCGAAACTGATTTGACGGGCGCCAGTTTTGACTTTGCAGTAAGTAAGTTAACTTGAACAATTCCTTCTTCATCAACAACCCTATGGCTTGATTAGAGGCATCTTAGAAACCATGTATTTCATAAGTGGATTAGTTACTTGTGGTATATAACCAACGTGGTATCTTGATATTACCTATAAGATGTAATTCTATTTTGAATTCGCGCCACTGCTTATCAATGTGTGCCGGTATTGGTTCATCCCATGAATATTCTGCGGCTTTGTGGAGAGGCTTTCTGTTCTCGTTCTATATTGTAGAGTGAAGCTATCAGATCCTGGATACCAATGAATGCCTAAAGTTTCTACTGATTCATCGATTACCAGATTACCAGTCGCAAAGGAAATTGACCTTCTCTGTATTTTTCGGGGATCCTAGATAATAGCTCTGCAGAATTGCTACCCCCCCCCCGCCCCTCCTGAAGATAACAGATTGAGAAGTTGATCTTATACCTGAAGGCTTCTTCCATTGTATCCGATCCTGTAAGAAGGTTATCAACATAGAAGTCTCGCAATACTATCCTTGCAGCTTCCGGATATTTGTCGGCTTCATCGAAGGCTAGTTGACTGAGCATTTTATTGCAAGATATGGGGCTGGCGTAGTGCCAAAAGTTGCAGTGGTTAATTTGTAATCTTGAATAGGCTCGTTGTGCTTATTTCCCCAAACTATTCTTTGATAGGTTTGATCTAGAGCTTGAACTTTTATCATTCTATACATTTTTTCTATGTCAGCCAACATAGCGAATTTGTACTTTTGCCATCTGAGGATGATGGAGGAGAGTTCATACTGCAGTACTGGACCCGTAGGCAGCTGTTCGTTCAGACTTCTTCCATTAGTCGTTTTTGCTGAAGCACCAAAGACTACGCGAACCTTTGTAGTGGTGGTATCTTTGATCACAGCATGATGAGGAAGAGAGTAGCTTTGCTCGTTACCCACTATCCTGCTAGCCACTGTCATCTGACCTAATGGCTTGTATTGGTTTATACAAGATTTATTTTCCTGATATAGATCAGGATTGCGTTCTAGTTGCCGTTCTAGCCTATAGAACCTACGTAGTGCCATACCGCGAGAGTCGCTAGACTAGGACTTTCTGCGGTGAAAGGCAGACGAACTTCGTAACGGCCATGCGCGTTACGAACATAAGTTTTTTGATAAAACTCTTCACAATCTTGATCCACTTTAGACAGCTTTCTTCCTGGATTAACTTCTTCAGTTTCCCAAAACTGACGTTGGAGTTTATCCAGTAAAGAGTCGTCGTCGTAGTGAGCCTTTGCTGTCAACGCAGATGCTGTTAAGAATGTGGATGTGTTTTTTAGCTTTCCGAAAGGTATCCATCCGAGGATACTGTTTTGGGCAACAGGTGTTCCTGGAGGACCTTCCAATAGGATTTCACTATATACATCTGCTCCCAGAAGCAGGCCAACTTTTCCTGGTTTAAAGAAAAATGGATCGGCAAGGGGTAGCTGATGTATATGACTTCATTCTTGGTTTGGAATGGTTGAGGGTGGTAAAATGTCCGTGATTGTTTCCACTATAAGGGCAGTAACCGTGGTTGACTTGTTGGTGGTTGAATAAGGTTCAATATAATATGTTTTTAAACATTTGTAGTATCAGTTTTTCCAGACCAGTGATTTAAATTTCCACGTTTGCAGTGGCGGATTGCAGCTTACGAGCGGCGGCTTGGGTTATAAATGAAACTTGCGAGCCTGAATCTAGCAATGCTCTTAATACCAACATGTTTCCCTTTTATGAGGGAACGTTTAGCAGTGCTGTAGCAAGGAAGTCTTGTTTGGTATGTTGGTTTTTGCGTAAAGCGTGTGAAGAGAATTTTGGATGCAGAAGGTGAATTGCAAGGTTGGGCTTCTCATTGCTGCAGCCTTGGCTTGGATTGGGTCGAGACCTTTGAAATGGCATTATTATTGTGAAGTATGGTATGAGCCTCCTTCCACATCGCTGACATGAAAACTTACTCGTACAAGTGTTCGTGTTGTAGCCTTTTCATAGGCAATTGTTACACAATTGATTTGATGCGACGACTTCGAATTAGGCATTCTTGGTGACTAGGAACGGTTTGCTATCGACCATGGTTTCTAAAATTCTAAATCTAGATTGTAAAAATAATTTTAAGGATTCGAAGGTGGGAAGTTCTTCTGTAGTATTTACTTCTTGTTCCCATGAGCAGTGCTTTTCTGCTGGTAAACATTGTACCAACATATAGATGAGAATTGCATTCCATTGCTTAGTGGAAACTTGCAATGCCTCGAGTTCAAAGGTATATTCCGAAGATTTATCTAGCAAGGTTTTGATGGCCTTGGCTGATTCGTCTGTGGCTTTAGGTAGATTAAAGAGTGCTTTCAATTGGGCATTTACCAATACTCGTTTATTAACACACCTCTCGAGCAGTATTTTCCATGCATTGGCGTAACTCGGGTTAGTCATAGGAAATTGACGCAACTAGCTCTCCAGACACACTTGATTTCAAATAATGCAATTTCTGCACCGCAGATAACGCAGAATTTGTATGCACCAGCGAAGTAAACAAATCGTGAAAAGGCCTCCATGAATCGTAAGATCCTGCAAATTTTGGAATTGTAATGTTAGGCAATCTCAGACACGAAAAAGTTTCATTCTCTTTTTTTGGACTTGCTGCAACCATTTTTTCGAATGCATCTAATACATCTCTAAGAATACCTCGAAACATGAAGCATTTATTTTCCATCTTCGAAAATTGATCGTTTGCAAAATAATCATACTTTTGAAGTTCACTGTCTTCCAAGGCCTGCGTGGGTTGGATAACTGTATAGTGCTCTTTCTTATAATCTCACCAAATTTCACTTGGAGTTAATCGCTAAGAAATAAGACCCTTCGTTCGTTTTTCTACATCAGTTCTGGTGTAGTTATTGAACGACTTTTCGAAGATTATTGCAGAGGTGGCTTGGTTGCCCAAAAGTTTTGGAAGTGCAGACATGGTTAAAAGATTGAGAAAATAAAACACTAGACCATAAATCCGGCTCGAAGGACCATAAAATGTACTGGTCGTAACACTGAAATGCATCCACTGGTAATTTTGGATTCAAAGCAGTGGTTTATCCTTTTGACACAGAGCAGTGTCCACTTCCTTATAACTATCACTGAAACTATCACGATTATTTCCTAGAATTTTCCAATTGTTAGAGTAGAAAGGAACTATACACAAGTGATTTGATCAGAGATTTAAACGCATTAGAAAACACACTTTCCCAATGGTAATATTAGAATAAAATGAGATATTTGTTACCAGGTCAGGGATTCAAACACAGTAGACAACACACTTATTCACAGAGATTTGTACTATTATATTTCCAAGAATGGAGAGATCAGGTTGAAATTCTATATATGTTATTAGGTCAGAGATTGAAACGTGCTAAAAAGCATATTTAGTAGCAAAAACGGTTATGTAAAATTGTCAGGAAAATGATATAAAGATACAAAGATATGGTTTATAAAGTTATAATAAATTTAAATGTATATAATAAATAAACATATAGATATAATAATATGATCTAATACTTGACACTTAAGAGTGGTTGGCTTTAAGTTATTGTTAATACCTTTTGTTCTGATTATTTGATTAGAACAATCCTTTATTTATGTTATTTCTCTTAGGGGCAGAAATAAAGTGTTATCGTTTGTATGGATTATTTCAGTCAACTCCCGAAATAATATTCTTTAAGTCCGTCACTGCCCGGCTTAAAGTGTTATCTTAACTTCAGTGAACTTCCAAAATAAAATGTATGTAAATAAATTTTATCTGTTGTACTGATATAATGTGATAGCCCTTAACTAGCCAAACTACATCAAGCGATGTCAAGTGCAGAAAGTGATCGAGACAAGCGAGCTTGTTATTTATATAGCCTCCAGCCTGCACACAAGTCAAGTAAAGTCAAGTCAAGTCAAGTGTGTTTTGCGCCTATTTTTATTTGCTTTGTCGTAGTTTCCCTCGATGTTTTCACTATTTGTCCACGTTTGTTCGTTGGGGCTCATCTTTAGCCCTCAGTTCAATTTGATGTCGTCTTTTTTGCTCTTGGTGCTAGTTGTCCTTTGTGACTTTAGAACTTTCAGTTTTATTGACTTCTTTTCAATTACGGCAGATGCGCCTTATCAGTCGTACCTTATGTCGTTCTCCTTATTGAGTTAGTTGTTAGTAGGGAGGGTGGGGGAAGGAGATATGAGACGATAGGATGTGGATTTTTGGGAGTGTTTAGGAATCAATGATTCCTAAGGCATTGGTTTTCTTCAGAGACACTCTCAGAGTAAACGTGGCTGAAATGTGATTACCCGCGATAGTAATCACCTTTATGGTGGCAGAAACTTATTCTACCATCATCTAGCAGGTAGATGTTTCTAGCCTCGGGCCGCGCTAAGAGCAGGGGTGAGAGGTAATCAGACTGCACACGACACCAACGATGGGGTATCAGAGGCACGTGATAACAAGAATTGGCATTGCTGCAGTGATCTTACGGTACTAGCAAAATATGTATAGCAACGAGCAAAAATGCATAGCAACAACAGATTGAAGCAACACATGCTGCTGTGATAACGATAAAGAAAGAAGAAAATTGCCGTTCGATGATTGTGATAAGAGCGATTGTTTTAAGTTGATCTGCTCGATCTGGTTATGTTTGTTCGATGCTTTGCATTTTAAATGACAAACACATGCCTTTGTTGGGTATTGTACCTATTTGTGGGAAAGTTGTAATTAGATTACATAAATTATATGAAGTTATTTTCTTTTCAGAACTTAATTTTTAAGCACGGTTTTTAGAATGTTCCTTTTTCAGGAATTATTTTTAGCATGAATCGAAACTGGTTCGAATACGTAGTAGAAACCGATTCATCTAAAAATGAAAGCAGAAATTCTGACATATAATAAAACGAATTTAAAAGTCACTAAAATCTGAATATGTATTAAAAATTAAGGTAGACATTTTGACATGTAATAAAATTAATTCAAAAGTCATTAAAATGTAAGCAAGTGTTAATTAATAACAAGTAAAAAAGCTAAAATTGGCCTAAGACCAATTCGAATGATGCTCTAGATGAATGCCCGTATTAAATTTCGTATGGTCACCTATTTGAACAATTTTGATTTTTGTAGTGGTTTTTCGCATATATTTCTAGAACGGGTCGTCAGATAGAAAAAATAATTATAACCAATTTCATAGGACTTAATATACTGAAGAAATTTTCAGTACAATAGAAATGTTTAGCACTGATCGTTTTCACAGAATCCGTAAAAAAACCTAAATTTTTATATGGCAACACCAAGAATGGGTTGCCCGATTTATTTAATTTTTTAAACTTTATTTCTTATTACTAAACAAACACCATTTTAGCTCTCTATATCGACGTGTTCTCAAGCAGTGTACAAATATATAGTGGAAAACGAAATTTTTGTATGGCAACCCCACGAAGGTGCTGCTCGATTTGTTTCAAAATATGAACTTTTAATGTGAAAGCGCTCTCGAATTATCGTGCGCATGGACAGACGGACCGACAGACGGACGAGCATTCAAAATCAAAATAACTTTTAATTTTATGCGTGGGTGTCCAATCCATTTTTCCCTACTAGCATTATTGCTGAGCGTTACAAACGGAATGACAAACTTAGAATACCCTTTAGATTTCATAAATGGAATAAAAACAATTTAGAAGTCAATCAAATCTAGTCGTGCACCAAAAATGTTTGGGTTGTAATAGAATTAAAAAGGAAACAGTGGAAATAACTTAAACGTGTAAAAATAGATGTCTGGCCAAGCAAAATTTATAAAATACGAGAAGGAAATTAGTAATAGTTTTAGGAGAAGGAAAGAAGGTTGTTGTTCTGTTCTATAGGAAGCTTGGTCGATGTGTTTTGTTTAATATAAAAGTTGTGCATTTAGTAAAATAAAAACGATTCTGAGATTTCTTCTGCGCAAAAGGTCTGAGCTTTCTAAAAAGAAGAAATACCCATTCTGAGTTTCGATATAAGGAAGCCTGAAATCTAATGAAAAAGAAGCCTGAGTGCGGCGCTGTTCCCTACCGATGTAATCCTCGATGGAGGTTTGTCTATTTCCAATCTCTTCTGAGTGTCTAATTTACACCGGGGCGAGAAAAGCGCCCGCCAGTCGACACGAGGTAAAGTTCTTTCCAGGTTAAAAATTCCTTTATGCGATTTGCTGGAGCACCCCACTCATGTTGAGCCGGCCTTCGTTACCCCGGTGGCGGTGTGCCAGGTAACGGCCCCAACCGTTCAACGAACGGGACCAGCTGGTTACTACCTACAATAAAGAAAAGTTGGCAACAGTTTCGTAGCATTCATCTCTAACGTTGTAACTACCTTGGCGAAACACATAACCCAACATAATAGTAAAAAACAAAAGAGGAAAGTGTTACAATACGCATGGAAAAGTGCCAAACATTCACTTTATATATCTATACAGCCTAAACTACTATCCATACAGGAAAATAGTCATCTAGTAATTTACACCCTGGCTCCTTACCTTCCCAAGGCTACACTTACTGCATACCTTACTTAACAAAATAATAAAACGGTTTTGATTAAAAAGTAACATTATCATTTTACGCTCACTACATCTCAGCTGAGTAATAATGTGTGCCGCACTCCGAATCTGTAGGCCAACTACATTCGATATCATCAGCCCACGGCGTGCCATGATGGCAATGATTACTCAGCAGAGAGTTTTTGTTTGAGGAATCGTAGTCATTTGGATAAGATAATTTTTTTTAAATAATTTTGTTATGAATGGTGTAAAAAATTTATTTGGGTTCGGAAGATAAGAAAGGAAGCTTAAGATTATCAGAACACAATTTTTCTGTATGAATAGTAGTTTAGGGCGGAGGAGCTATTCAGATCAAACTTTTGCCAGTTTTACACAAGAAACCTGCAAATATTTTAGAATGCTAGGACTCCGTAGGGTCTCTCATGTGGTAGTAAGAAAGTCTGTTTCATGGGTTGTGATGTATTCTCGAGAGTTTTGGCTCCCATCGTTTTGCGCTGGTATGATCACATTGGGGCGGTGAAATTATGTGTTATAACTCCTCCTCTACGATGTTGTTTTGCAGGAATATGCGACTGTTGAAGAAATCTGTGAATGTTTAACGTGCAAATTATAATAAGAAAGTTAATCACCTCCGTATGTGTATGAAGCTCTACTGCAAAACCCTCGAGAATACTTCCCAAGCTATGAAACTTAAATCTATATGTATCCGTAGTCCGTTTTCTAAAATGTTCTATATTGATACTTATGGAAAAGTGCCAAACATAGACTTTATATATGCTATATGGTCTAAACTACTATCCATACAGGAAAATAGTCTTCTACACTGAAAAAACAGTTTGTTTGGTTTAAATAAAATTTATTTGTATGGAATAAAATATATATTTAAATACGGCGAAATAAATATCGTATTTCTTTCAAAGAAAGGATTTATTTGAATGATTTATTTCCACCAAATAGGCGTTTGTTTCTTATGCTTTATGCTGTTTATTTAGGATATTTGTAATTATTTTGTTGGAAATAATTGACTTGTTTGATAGACACAAGTTTTATTTCGCACAAATCGACTGTGAAATGTAAAATTATTGATACATTTGTATCAAATGATTATTTGTTTTAGTGAAATTAATATTCTTTGATTGAAATATTTTATTTATTTGAAAAAATTAAATGTTATTTAGTAACAGTAAGGTAAATCATAATAAAGTATATTTGTTGCAAATAATTATATGTTCCAATGAAATTAATTATATTTCAAACAAACATCAAGATAACAACTAAAGATCTAACGCAAATCAAACTAGAGTTTATACAAAATAAATATTATTTGGTAAGAATAAATCTTCATTTACCCTGGGTAGCAGCCCTTTACTTCCCGCAAATAAGTTGTGTATTTGGTATTCCGATGACTATCTGCTTCGTTCAAATGAATAAATAAGTAAATAATATTCATCGCTTGTAGATATATACTCGTAAATATGGACATGTATATACATTGTTGAAACCCTGTCTAATTTATATTTAACTGAAGTTTTTAATTCACTCCTGAAACAACTTTTTCTTATTATTATAGAATTGAATTGAAATTCAAAAGACCATTTTGCGGTAATATAAAAATATATTTATTTGTTATTTTTAACAAAAATAAATTCACTTTCAGAAAAGATAAAGAAAATTCTAATAAATAATATATATCACATTGATGAATTCAATTGTTGAATATAGATATGGCACATCGTCCATCACCAAGAAAATGCAATTTTTTTGGAAATTCATTGAAAGATCTAAGTTCCTTAAGAGCTACTTTCTGTAAACTACTATTATTAAAATGAACTACATAACTTTTAAAATGATTGTCAACGCCAATTGTATGACGTTTTTTTGTATACAAAATAAACTTCTTCATTTTTATCATAAAAGATATATTTCATACACCCAAACACTGGTTCTTCACAAGAACCACAACAGAGTTCAAAAACGTAACCGATTTTATACATAAAGTGTATTGTTAGTCTTAATCCAAGAACATGACTAAAATTTATGGAATTCAAGAAGGGGAACAACATAGATACCAGGTCTAATTCCTGAGATGATAAAAGTTCTGGTTTGCTATATTCTTTTATATTTCGTAGATGTGAGGAGGATAAAAGATTGTAACAGAGTTTTAAATGATATTTAAAAGCCAAAGTATACGCTATATTCCTGCGGGACGTTACAATGTGCGCATTGCTTTTACCTATTTTATCAAAAGCCACAACAACAACTCGCACGATGAAGACTTCAAACCGACTGTGACTAAAAAACTTGTACACTATCGGTAATTTGAAATTGTTACCAGTGTACGAGAAATAAACAAATGTTACCAGGCTGATAGGCACAATGTAAATAACTTGTTTGCCCTGAATGACATTTATTTCTCTGAAATAAATATCTATTTGCAACGATTAAATTAAATTTGTTTGAGACAAATAAAAGTAATCACTTATAACAAATGAATGGACTTATTAGATGAAAGCCAATGTGTTAATTTTCACTGAATAAACTGACTTTTTTTGTTTAAAGAAATATTTATTTGGTAGCAATGAAGATGTTATTTTGGTAAAATAAATTGCGATGACGATCATTAAACAAATTTTCTTAATTTTTTGAAGTTACGCTTATTTCTATCCTCTACATATATTCTGTAAATAGTACTACCATTCTTGTGAGTCCATTGATTATTTTGTTCATTTGAAAATCAATGTGCAATTGGGCGTATTTCCCGAAGGTGATGTCCTCAATTGGGACTCTATTGTTTGTTTATAGACTTCATTATTGATTAAGAAGTATTTAGCCACAAGCATTTCAAAATCGGCCAGGCTGAGGATTGTATTAATAGTGTAGTCTTTATACATATTTGAGCATATTTTTGATCTTATTAGTTTCAAAAATTCCTTAGTATCTGTATTGTTATCCTTGGGTTATACATATATCAACATACACTTATGAATGTAGTCGGTGATATGGCATTTTCCTCTGAAGGAAGTCTGACCATCATTCATGATAAATGATATAGGATAATATCTAATCACCAATCATGATCAAGAATAAAACGCCTCCTGGAATGTGGGTTATAATCCGTGTATGGAGGAAAGAGACTATGCTAATCATGATTGTCAATTGCAAATTTGAGCTTCTTGAACGAATTGGAAGAAGCGTTTCGTATTGGTAGAAATACTCTTCAGTCGGCTAAGTTTCTAAGTTTCTGCCTACCGTACACGCTTACGGGAATTAGGAAAAAATTTGGAAGAGTTTGGAATTTTTTTTTGTAGCCCTTTCAATCATTATCGTGCAATAACGAAATGTGGTGGACAATCAAAGTTTTACCCTCCCGACACTGCCTTTCGCAAACCATGTCTCCTAGAGCTGCGTCGCTTGTTTCCTACATGTTGAATATTCTTTGCGCTGCGTGATCTTCATACTTTTATTTGTTCCCCTGTGATTGTGATTGAAATCTCAGTTGAATTTTTGTTTTGGAGTTCAGAATTTGCAACTTCTAACATACTTACTTTCGGATATGGACGTAGAAAAATATGGCTACTCTCCTTGAAACTGAAAGAATCTATTAATTTTATAAATCTTTCTAAGCTGTTGTCCAAAGGTAATTTTGGCGTGCTAGTCATCCCAGCCATGAAAACAAAAATCCACTTTCGAATCACTTGGTATACATATGTAGGCATATACATACATATAACCAACTTCTTTTTGCTTATTTTCTTTTTCTTTTTCCGAATAAATTCTTCACACTTCTTTTTTCCCATTAAATTTTGCACGCTGATTCACTTAAGTTATCGTACCCCATTTTATTAATTTTGAAATGAACTGGAGAGGTTGTCCTGTCAAGTCAATATGTCGTGTGTTAAATCGCCTCGTATAATTTTTGTTTGTTTTATTAATGTAATGCAATTTTATAAACCCGAAATTGGTATAATTTGGTTAATTTAAATAAGCTTTCTATCGTGTTGTTCGAAACTTTTTAAATATTGCCGTGGTATAGACATTTAATAGATAGGGCTGATCGGATGTCGGGC
Source organism: Dioctria linearis (assembly GCA_963930735.1). Classification (NCBI taxonomy): domain Eukaryota; kingdom Metazoa; phylum Arthropoda; class Insecta; order Diptera; family Asilidae; genus Dioctria; species Dioctria linearis. Next base: position 75,739,847 of record OZ005740.1, on the reverse strand, counting down.
GCTGCATAGAATTTAAGTGCGTTTACTAAATCTTAACCTGTGTATATGTTTGCAGTCTTTTCAACGATTTTTTTGTCATAGACTTCTTTTGTGTAATCTGTGCTGTGGTTCTTATATTATTAATTTCGTCAAAAATTCCTTTTATTTATTTATTTATTTACATAAGCGATGACAATTCAATGTAAAGTGTTCACACCATAGACATAAATCGTCCACGGCTCACTTTCTATGGAATGTATTATAGCGCCGTCTATGAGTGAAACTGTTTCGAATAGAACTTTAAAATTAGCAAAGACACTAAGCAACTTGCTATTTTTACAACGTTATTAAGGGTACTTTCTCACAAATATTCATCAACTACATTCTATAATTATACTGACAGTTAAATATTTATATATAATTTTATCTAGTTAATCTAATTTTTCTGGTAATAATGGCACTTTGCAAGATTTGCTCCACTAAAGTTGGTGGCAAGGAGGCAGTATGCGATGGTATTTGCGGCAATGTTTTCCACGCTACATGCTAGAAGCGAAATACTCCATCTTCGTCTTCTGGACACACCACCTGCAGTTAATGCTGTGATATCAAGCCTTGTCACGTCCTACGACCCATGAAAACTTGTTCGGGGGAAATCTCTGGGGACCAGTCTCTTATGCTGGATAAAATTAGCTAGTTTTCAGAAAAGCTGTCTAATTTTCAACAATTTTGTGATGATGTACAGATATTGAATGGTAGGATGGAGAACGTTCTCACCTTGACTGACACGTTGAACTCTAATTCGATTGCCATACTGGAAAAGACTCATGAAATATCATCAAAAATATCTCTTGTGTTGAGCACCTTGGACGATGTTCACTCTGTGGTAGCAACATGTGATGCGCCTCTGACGTCCAGTGCTAACGGCGGGACCTATCATTACCTATCATTGAAAATATCAGGCGCACTATTAAGCAGGTCAAGGGCGATATTGGTTCCTGTTCGTCGGCCGTATTGAAAAATTCTACTCCTTTGGGCTCGGTGGTTCATGATATTGGGAAATTGTCTATAAGAGAGTCCCGCAGCTCTGAAACTCTACAGCCTGAGCCCCAACAGTTTTCATCTATTCAGCAAGATTCGCATGTCTTAACTTCTGCCTCCTCTGAGAATATTTCCTCAGCGAAGATGGGTCGTCGTCAGAGACAAAGGAATCATCACATCAGCCCAAATCATATTACTAATGCCTCAAGTATTTCTTCAGTTCGACACGAGGTTTCTCTGGATACCAATGTGGCCTCCATTGCCTATACCGTGGTATCTCCGATTGCGGACGAGGTGTTAGATAGTGGGACGAATGCTTCAGTTTGGGATGTCGGTAAATTGCGGTCTGCTTCGGTTGCGGATATTGCCTCCACCAGTGATACTCCGACTGTAATTGTAGACGCTGTTTCGCTGCGGCCAGCCAGCTTCCAAAGTGTGTCTTCGTATCTATAGTACATCCTGACACTACCGAGGATGAGATAACCAGACATATTTCATCGCGTGTTGGTACTTCGACCTCTTCGATTGCCTGCAAAAAATTAACTACTCGACATGAACGTGAGAAACGCTCATTTTCTGCGTCCTTCACAGTTTTGGTTCCGGAAAATCTATTTCAGGCGGTCCTCTCTCCTGAGATTTGGCACCACAATTCTATTGTGCGTGAATTTATTCCAATGGGCTGCTCTGGATCTTCTGGTAAGGCAAAAACCTGTTGGCGAAATCTCCGTCAACTACGCCAATGTAACTGGTCTTCGCTCCAAAGCGACTCGCCTTTTTACAAGCTCGATGAACTCATGTTTTGACGTGGTCTGTTTGACCGAGACATGGCTATGTAGAAGGATTGCAGATGCAGAGGTTTTTGGTCCCGAGTTCCTGGTGTTGCGCCGTGATTGCCATCGTCTATCTTTGGATGCTCCTGTTGGAGGTGGAGTGCTTTGTGCCGTTCGCCGCAACCTTCCATGCACATTCATCGATTTTGTTGAGTCCGGCGATCTAGAGTTTATATATGTAGCTCTCAAGCTCTCACACCAAAACGTATATATTGCAACAGTTTACAGCTGTGATAATTGACTTGCTGGCTGTATGTATTGATAGGCTTACCGAAGTTTTGCTGCCTGCCGATGAGTTATTGCTTTTTGGTGCCTTTAACTTGCCTAGTGTTAACTGGGAACACTCTCTGGACGATGAGGGCCTGCTGCCTTCATTCTCGGTGACTCCTCAACATGCCATATCTTTTATTGACAACGTTATTTCTTCAGGCCTAATGCAGTCTAGCGGCACTACTAATGACTCTGGAAAATCTCTTGACCTGGTATTTTCCTCCGATCCCATTGGGACTCTCGTTAAGCATTGTTTAACACCTATGGTTCCTGAATGAAGTCATCATCAGGAACTAGATGTAGTTTTGTTTTTTGATACTGTAATTTCATCATTTAATGCTTCTAGTAACTACTGTTATAACTTTAAAAAACCTAATTTTGATAAAATGAATGAATGGTTAACTCGTTTTATGACACATTATTTCTTTGTTTTACTCACTGTGTACCACTTGTTTATTCGAATCGTGATTCGAATTGTCAACCGTGGTTCAATTCCTCTTTGAAGCATCTTATAAATTTAAAGAATTAAGCTTCGAGAAGGTTCTGTTCCTCAAGGAGTGATGCTGATTCCGTTATTTATTCTAATTCGCGTGCTAAGTAGATTTCGTGTTTGACTGACTCGTACAACGATTATGTATTTAGAATGAGATCGGCTTTTCGTGCTGAACTTCCTTCCACACTCATAAAACATTGTGCTACGTCCATCGTTCCTGTTTTGTGTTATTTATTTAATTTACCTTTAACTTGTGGTATTTTTTCGAAACAGTGGAAGTCTTTGATTATTCCTTTGCACAAGAAGAGCAATAAGAGCGATATTTCTAACTACAGACCTGTCGCTAATTAAAGTTGTATTGGTAAGATATTTGAAGCCCTGGTTTGTGATGTTTTGTACTTCCACTGCAAGCCCTTCCTGTGCTCTTTTCAGCATGGTTTTATGAACGGGAAATCTACTACGACTAATTTATTGGAGTATACTAATTTCTGCATTTCTGCTATTGAAAACGGTAAGCAAGTGGATTGCATTTTCACCGATTTTAGTAAAGCTTTTGACCGAATCAATCATAATATTTTAATTCAGAAGTTGACTGTTCTTGGTTTTCATACTGTCTTTGTTAATTGGCTTCGTCAGCCCTTTCTGACGAAATAGATAATACTTCCGGCTTACCTCAAGGTATCCATCTTGGACCACTCATTTTTATACCCTAGATGAAATCTATAGGGTATACTAAGTTTGTCATTCCGTTTGTAACGCACAGAAATAATGATGGTAGAGCAAAATGGATTGGACACCCCCGCATAAAATTAAAAGTTATTTTGATTTTTCATGTCCGTCTGTCCGTCCGTCCGTCCGTCCGTCTGTCCGTGCGCACGATAACTCGAGAACGCGTTCACTTAGAAAGCTGAAATTTTGTACACGGCATTAAAAAAAAAGTAAAATTTAGTTCAAAAATGAGACAAATCGGGCAACTCCTTCGTGGGGTTGCCATACAAAAATTTCGTTTTCCACGATATATTTGGACACTACCTGAGAATACGTCGACATAGAAAGCTGAAATTTGGTACATTGTATTTTTATAGTAATGGCAGATAAAATTTCAAAAATGAACTAAATCGGGCAACCCCTTCTTGGAGTTGCCATATAAAAATTTTGGTTTTTTACATATATTTTGAAAATGATCAGTCCTAGACATTTTTATTGTACTGAAAACTTCTTCACAATAAGAAATCCTATAAAATTGGTTATAAAAATTTTTTCTGTCCGACGAGCCGTTCTAGAATTATATGCGGGAAACCAATGCAAAAAATCAAAATTGCTCAAATGGGTGACCATACGAAATTTCATACGTGCATTCATCTAGGGCATCGTAAGAATTGGTCTTAGACCAATTCTAGCTTTTTCACTTGTTATAATTAACATCAACAATGTATCTCTGATTTTGGCTAATTCAAGTATTCTTTGCTATGCTGATGATGCCAAAATCTTGCGCATCGTTTCTAATGAAAACGAGTGCGGATTTTCAAACTCGGACTTAGACATCTTTCATAAATGGTGTGCTATTATCTATCTTCCTCAAAATATTAGCAAATGTACTACTATGTCCTTTTCTCATAAAAGGAGGCCATTGGAGTTTAATTATACTTTAGATGGATGCTTATTAACTAGACTTGACAAAACCAAAGATTTGGGCGTCTTTCCTTCGAACATCATATTAATACAATCGTGGCCATCGCCAATGCTACTCTGGGGTTTACAAAGAGATGGTCAAAAGAGTTTAATGATCCATTCATAACGAAGATCCTCTACTGCACATTCGTTAGACCCATTTTGGACTATGCCAGTCCTGTCTGGTCTCCCTCCTATTCTGTATATATAAACCACATCGAGGCTGTGCAGCGGATATTTATCCGATAAGCCCTGCGAGGACTTCATTGGGACAACGCTATTATTCTGCCGCCATATGTTGATAGACTCAAACTCTTTCCATTAGATTCGCTTGAGAATAGACGTAAAACTTCCACAGTTGTCTTTGCATTTCAGTGTATACAAGGAGTGATAAACTCCTCTGAGCTCTTAAATACTTTCAATATATCTGTTCCTGTGTGCTCCTTGAGGAATTGTGACTTCTTCGTTGTTCCTCAGCATAGTGAAAGCTATGGCATGCACGAGCCGGTTTCATCAATGTCATGTTTCTTGACCTTCATCTTTCAAAAAGTCAAATAAGAGATCAGCTTAGTTAAAGTTACTTGATTTTCATTATCATTGTTCTGTATACTTTTCATCGTTATTATGGTTATGTATGCTTTTGTTATTTTATTGTTATATTTCACTTTTGTAAACTCAGTAATCAGATCATTGATGAACTTCTAAATAAATAAATAAATAAAAAACTCAACTTTTTACATTCATATTTTAATCGGTAAAAGATACCGGCTACGAAAATTTATGTTGGGTGTTAAAATTAAAAGAACTTATTGCACGACGATTTGGATATTACTCTATAATTTTCATTCCTCTTCTATTCAATTACAGTTATTTAAGCGCTTTATTGTCTTACTGGAAAACCTGACATAAGTTACCCAATAAAGCCAAAGGAAATTTGTTACGTTTGTGCCCTAATTGAGCTTTGATAATAAATAACTTTTGTCTGATTACTTTGATGAATAACAATTTCTTATTTCCTAACAAAGTAGAGATCGTCCATTCTGCTTGATCTTACAAGGAGAGGGTCCCTACTCGTCATGAACGATTCCGCCCAAATTCACAGTATGTGTTGGGCTTGACTAGAAATGAAAGTGCCGCAAGTGTGAACTCCTGATGGCCAAGCTAAACCGAAATAACGCATAACGTAGGCGATCCCGGGGATAGAATTAACACTTTTTGGAAAATTTTGATAATTACCATCTTGCGGGTATATTCGCAACATTTAAGCCATTTATTTTTCGTTACAATTATCTATAATCTATTATCTTTCGTATACAAAACCAGAAGTCATTATTTTAATTAATATAGGAGCATTTTCTAAATAATATTGCAAGGTTTGCTACTTTATTTTCAACTTACAATAATTAGCAGCATATACTTTAAAGTTACCTCCTTTATTCCTCGTCCAAATTCCAACCGATTTACAAAATTGTGCTAAGTTCATTGCGAGTTTTCTATGATTGTTTTAAACTATTATAAGATTCGTACGGCAGCGGGTTACAGAGTAGTTACCCATGGTGGGATACTTATATATTAATACATATTGTTACAAATTAACATAGGGGATACACTACTAATACACCTCTTTTCGCTCTTCATTGCAGGTATAGCTAGCTTGGTCGAAGCTTCAAGCCTCGAAGGAGGGAGTATTGTAACAAATTAACATACCTGCAAGGCATTTGGAAATCCCCCGTTGTTCCATCAACACCAGCACACATTCCCACGGTGCCGGCTTCATGCGTATCCCAGTCCATAAGCCGGAATATCAATGCATGGGAGGCCGGAAAGAAACCTTAGAACTTTGAATGAAAACAAACCAAAAAGCATCACAACACACGACATCACTCTACAAACACCCCTTCCACCACCAACCTCGGTCTTACCAATTGATAGGCTAACCATCACTTGAAGAAGCCGACCTATATACATTAAGAATCCATCCCGTGACGCTGCTGTACCGCAATACCTCCACTGGCTTTCTTGGTCCTGAAAAGAAAGCAATAATTAAGAAAACATGAAATTATAGATAAAAATTGTAAACAATCTTTCCACGTAACTTAGAAATATAATTTGTAAGATTTTTAATAGAAAGCAACATCCAGCACTAGTCAGCAAAATTTTTGTAGTTATACTTAAGCATGAACTTCCAAATTTAAAAAGAATTAGCAATTATTATTAAAAAATATAAATAAATAAATTATTATAATAGATGTCGTTTCGTTAGATTAGGAGGAAGAATCGAAAAGAAAAATGTCAAAAAATTGGAATATTGGAAAGGAATCTTCTAGAACTAGTTTTTTTTCGGAAAACAGAAAGACTGTCAGAACTTGGCTCGCGTTGTTAGAAAAGCACTAAGCATTTGAAGAGTTAGTCACGAATATCAGAAATTTTGTCAAAGATTAAACGCAAATAAAAATCTAAGAAAACACCACAAAGTTAGTGTAATTTTGCTTTAACGTCACCACAATTGCAGATTTGTTGATTTCGGCCCCGCTGAGAAGAAATTCTCCAGAACTGAACATAATTCCAGCCCACGGAGTACCCTGACCAGAGGAGCCACTTCACCTGTTTCAAAGACACATTCCTGGGAAAGTTTACTGCGCCTACAATATTCCCAGTTAAATAGAACCACACGAACTAAGCACGTACAATAAGCAGCACAACCTATCCTTCCACCACAGGTAACAATTTTATATTACACTAAGTAAATAATCAACGTTGTCGTCCTTCCGCAACGTTACACTCAACATAAAAACCGCACAAACATAAAACAGGCACAACAACACAACATAATAACGAAATTGGATGCACTGCACTGAGTATATCCAAAGCGCGACAAATTCGCCCATTTTCCACTTTTGCACTAGGTGAATTAAATAATCGAATTTAATATGCGAGCTCGTATTCAATTTACAAAAAGAAATCAATAAGGGCAGCTGTTAAGTAGACATTCGTACTCTACAATTACAGCGGCCGTATTGGCAGCCAACCTCCCTGCGAACCTTAAGCTGGGTTACCTAACTTGTTTCGCAAATCTGGTACACGCTCGGCCAATAGTAGAAAAAGGTAACAATATAATAAAAAAAGATCGACTGCTCTCAGGGAGGTGGGGTAAATATAATCCGATTTGCAAAATTCCTTTTGCTAGTTTTTTGTGATTTTTTTCTGAGTTTTGAATATATTTTGCTTTCCCTACTGATTAAGTTGCGAAATTTAATTTTCGATGGGCAAAATTCTGACTGAATAATTCATTTCTAAATGATATTCTGTTCAAAATATCAGGAAGATCGGATGTCATTTATCTATGTAAAATAAATTAAGTCTATAAAAATTGTGCACTCCCAATTTTCGTCATCTACCTGCGATTTTTGAGAACGTATGTAAATGCCACTTACAGAATCGAAAATCTACATGATTCCTCTGTGGTTGGCAGTTAACTCGAATGAATTTGGCACTGCGAAAATGTGCAAATTTGAGCATTTTCCAGAACCTGCAAAGCCTACCAAACCGCGGGCTCCCTACATTATGCATTATTAAGGTTTCGTTTGGTCATCTGGAGCTCCCACTAGCGTCACTTTCATTTCTAGTCAAGTCCTACTTATACTGTGAATTTGAATGAATTCGGTGATGGGCGAGTAGAGACCCCCTCCTTGTTAGACCAGTGGTACTAACATTTCTATTCTGTGATTCCTACGAAAGAAGAATAATGTGTGCAATTAGTGTACAATGAGTAGCGTATACACCCTTACGCTACTTTTGTTTGGCTTCTCTACGTCTGTAGAGAAACCCCTATGATTTCCCAGAGTTTCCTGAAAAAAATAAAGTTTAGTTATTTCTGAGAAGTAGCCCTGTACTACTTCTCCATATTTCAACTCCTGAAAGAGACAAAATTTAGATGTTCTCGAGAAGTAGCCCTATGCTACTTCTCCATATTACGAAATTCCTGGAAAAAATAAAAAAAAATCCACTGGTCACCCACATCGAGACGACGAAAACGGTAATTCGCCTAGCTGTAATACATCGCACGATACCATCATGCAATGTATTGCAGCAGGCCCGCAAAATGCAAAAAATTCCAAAAAAAATTTTGCCCGAAAACAAAATATTCGTTCTACCTAGCAGGGATACACACACATATAGCCAGCAGTACGGTCGCCAGTAAAAATTTCGGATTCCGACCGGCGACGAACGGTTTGGCTGTCTGTTGGGTGTCGTAGCGGCTGTGATGTAGGGAGACGGCGTGAACTCGGGGAGTTGATTTTGTACCTTGGTCGAGTACGGTGATCGGTAGACGCACGCTGAGATTTTTGCCTGCAAAATAAATTTTAGTTTTATTAAAGTTTTGTTAAAGTTTCTTGGAGTAATTTTTGAATAAAGATTTTCCTGTGTTTTCAGTGACTTTATTTTTTTCAGTATATAGATATAGTTTTTTTTTTGCTGAAAAGAAGCGAAAGGGAATTCTATCAGTGTATTTCTAAATAATAATAGAAAAGATTTACCTGTGTTTGCAGTGACCTTATATTGTCCAGTATATAGATATAATTTTTTTTTGTGCTGAAAAGAAAAGAAATGAAATATTATCAGTGCATTTCTAAGTAATAATAGAAATAATTGCCTGTGCCTGCAGTGAACTTTTTTGGCCAGAGTATATCTGTTCTTTTGCTGAAAAGAAGCGGAATGGAATTTTATCAGTGTATTTTTAAATAATAATAGAAAGATTTAACTGTGTTTGCAGTGACTTTATATTGTCCAGTATATAGATATAATTTTTTTTGTGCTGAAAAGAAAAGAAATGAAATATTATCAGTGCATTTCTAAGTAATAATAGAAATAATTGCCTGTGCCTTCAGTGAACTTTTCGTCCAGAGTATATTCTTCTTTTGCTGAAAAGAAAAGAAATGGAACTTTCTCGGTGTATTCCTAATTGAAATAGTTACCTGTGTCTGCAGCGTATTTTTTTTTCGCCAGAGTACATTTTTTTTTGTGTATTTCTATATAATAGTAGAAAGATTTACCTGTGTTTGAGTTGACTTCATTTTGTCCAGTATATAGATTACGTTTTTTCTTTCACTGAAAAGAAAAGAAATGGAATATTATCAGTGCATTTCTAAATAATAATAGAAAGATTTACGTGTGTTTCCAGTGACTTAATTTTGTCCAGTACATATATAAATACCCTTTTTTGGTACCTGACTTACCTGGGTCAGTAGGGGCCTGTTTATTCAAGCCTACATTTTGTTTTGGAATGGAAAAAGGGAAGTCTTCGTCAGTGAAATACTCCAATCACCTTATAAACACTACCTGCGGTTACTAAATAAAGGTGTGCATACATGGCATCCACTTCATCATCTGTAATAAAATCGATATCGTGTGCAGTAAGGGCAACTTAACAAGGAAATCATCTAGTTATCGAACTACATGCAAGTCAAGCTAGGCTTACCATTGTCGGAAAACACTCTCACGGCACGTAAGTGACTCAATGAAAGGGTACTCATTCCACTTCACTTTGGCGCTTGGCAGGGCTCTAATGTAATGCCACAAGGTGTATTCGTAAGTTTTCTTTTCATTAATTAAGTTTTTTTTCTCAGTGATTATGCCTATGTGAGTAGATTTTGGATAGTACACCTAATAGTTGAACTTCCTTTGCATATAAACTTATAGACAATATGTCAGTATACATTAATCAATAGCGGTACGCGCTAGATTAGTAGGGTCAAGCACGTAGGTTAAGGATATATATATATAACAAAAATATACATAAATATAATTTTTTTTTTTTAATAAAGAACCAAAGGTTTTGGCCTGACGCGTTGGTCAGGGCATTAGCAATACTTCCTGTTTTCATTTATACTATTAGCAGATTTTTTTTATTATATTCATTTATTTCTTACTGTTGTTTTTTTCCTTTTTGCCCTCCAGCCATCAACAAAAAAAAAAAAAGGAAAAAAAGGGAGAGGAAAAAGGAAAAAAAAACCAAATACTGTTTCTCTACAGGTTTCATTGTTGTAAATGAATGTGATGCCAAAGGCAAAGTGATTGCGGTGAGTCCCTGCTTATATCCCGTGTCGTTTGGGAGTTTGTCTTATTATTTAGAAGGAGATGATGACTTGGATATAATGTCAACCTAAGAGATCTCAGAGAGGAGGGGAGGTGAGATGGCTGTGGGGTAGCCTACGAGTAACACAGACACACCTTTGTATATGGGGCTGAGCATTTCGATACGGCTTTGGAGGCTTAGTCAGGGTGGATGGGGGCGATTGGGCCCAACATAACCCAAAGCCGGGGTCTCAAAAACATCAGACCCCTCTCAGCTCTCTCACTCTCTCTCAATCGCTCCTTTGCCAGCGTTGTAAACTCTCCGGGTGAATTAGCACTTGTTCGGCCTTGCTGAGGTCTTCTATTCTCCTTCTTTTTGCAGCATATAAATAAAATCAATTTTCTTCTTTTTAGGCTTTCAGGTTCCACCATGAGAAGGAAGCCTGCATTAGATCTTTTTTTTTCTGTTCGTCCGTCTGTCTGATCAGTTATGATGACGATTTTGTACAGCTTAACAAGCATCAAGGGATGTGGGTGGCAAGAAGCACCCCAAGCCGGCTGATCGCTAGCGGCATATTTGCTGTGCAGCCACCCACGCTAATCCCGCGATGATTTTGTAACAGAGAGGTGTCGGATGCAGTATGTATCTACATTCAGGTACAAGCGGATGTAGGTAGATCTGTCGGCTGACAAGCTCTTCGTTACAAATGAGCAATTGCGTGCGCCATTTTTTTAAACATTCTTGCAAACGTGTCTAATGTATTTTTAAGGTATGCCCTACTTTAGAGATTTTCATGGTGTATAAGTGTATCAATTATGATAGAAATTCAAATTAAAAGTTATTAAAATTGAATTATATAATATTGGATAGGTATTTACCGCAAAATAGTTATATGAAAATGTGGCTTAAAGCTGGTATTTAAAAATCGACTCTCAGTACACATAGACCTTGAAAGTCCATTTAAATCCATACAGAATGAATATTCTAAAAATATTTGCGTACTTGTTTCCTAGCAATTACGTTAACCAGGTCGAAAGCTTTTTGTTGTGTTCAGCTTAAATTTAATGCAAACTTGTTGAGCAATTATTCTGCAAACAAAATTAAGTTTGCAGAGTGCTGCAGTTTCTATCATCCTTTCTTGAATTTCGTTATAAAGAGTTGGTTTGCATAATATCCCCAGAGCCTTTTTAATAAAGTCTCTCCTAGAATATATTTCTTTATAGGTTTTAACGTTCAGTATGTTAGTTGTAGGAGCTATGTCCACTGAGAAATTACATAGAGTGTACATTGTAGATACAGCGGGAGATAAAATGAGTAATAAAAATATCTCCATTATCTACAGTCAAATTGAGTGAAATGAATGGACTCATTTTTCTTTGAAGTCAAAAGGAAAAAATGAAACTGTCTAATCATGGACGCTAATTAGGCATGGAATCAATTAATATTTCAGAGCTTGAAAAATTTAGCAAAAGTTCAAGGATAACTAACTACCTTCTGCCAGTCTATTTTTGTATTGTTAGTAGCGTGTGGTGGAGGTGAAAAATGACCGATTAGTCGAAATACTTTGGCATGAATCATAATGAGAATTAACAGAGTGCGTTATATACGTAATTTACATATCTTAATACATAGGCTAAATCAATAGTCCATGGATGATTCATTCCTTGTCGCCTTCCGAAGTTGCTTTCCCTCCCTTCGCCTGATAGATTGAATAAATATTTGCTTCGATAGCTGTAATTATGGACCTATATAATTAGGCTCTTCGAAGATAGTGCTACAGGAGGAGAAAGTGCTTTCCTTTCTTAATTAACATTAGCTATTGAGTTATTTGAAAATTGCTTTGCTATCTATCGTCGTACCATCCATTTTTCAAAAGCTTAAGAAGGTTTGCCCTGAATATGTAGTTATGTAGGATAAAAGATTTTTAATAAACTGTTTCTTCCATTATTTAAAAGAACACTAGATTCGATTAGATTGAAAAAAGATTGAGCACTTCTGAGTGCCTTTTGATCTTAGGTCACTAGATACTAGGCTAATTATTCACTCTCAAGACTTACAAATGGTAGCTCATAATTATCATATAAGCTACGAATACTTTCCCGGCCTTCTGTATGGAGTTAATGGAAGAAATGGCCAAGACAATTTTATCTATTAACAGAAAACGCTAGATAATAAGACAACAAATGTCTCGTACCACCTAGCAGACTACTGTTCGTCGTACAAGCGAAGACTCTCGCCTTAAATTATGTAATTAGCTGCAAGAGAAAACAAGCAACGCATATAAGATATTAGCATTTGAATTGGCAGCAAGAAAAGAATTCAGCTATGAATATGTCAAAATATATTTTATTTCAGGTATCATGAGGCAGTGTGCTCTTTTATTTGACAAGTTACCGAAACGCATTCAAGCTCCACACAGCGACTTCTGGAGAAACTGTGTAAATGGGGATAAAGTTGAAATCATGCAAAGTCTGCTACTCCAAGTTTTTCAAATATAGAAGGAACACACTACGCAACTACTTTTTTCAGATCATAGTAATCTACGATCGAAGTCGGTCGTTGTTTTTGATTTAATTGTCAAATAAAAATAAAAATAATCAATTTTTGGAAAATTTTTAATTTTTTTATTTCTTTTGGTATTTATACATGAAGGTCTTGGTGAAGTTAAAAAATTTGAAAGTATTGCTGCGGCAAATCTACACAATATTATCGAATATTATCGAATTGTAAAGAAAATTTAGTGCGAAGAAAATAAAAAATTAAGTGCTGTGAAGTGGGGTCACCCCCGTAAGAATAAGAGCGTGGACTCTTCTGACAAAGTGTAATAAATTAAAAAGAACAATAAGAAAAAATAAATTCTTAAAATAAATTAATTGTGATTGTGTCAGTTCAGTTTATGACTGATTGGATCAGAATTTTGTTCCGTCCATATGGAAGATGCTGCAGAGCTAATAAAAGCCTTTAACGAGACGACGTAAAACTGTGAGGAAGACTATCTGAGCTCATCCACTATTACATATAGTGGCAGTTCAGTATGTAGCTCCACTTATAGGAAAAAAAAGCAAAATAAGAAACAAAAAATTACTCAAATAAAGAGAATCAAGAATGAAAAAAAGAACATAAAGCGACGACCAAACAAACCAAAATCAAATCAAGCTACGAAAAACTCTGACATGCCTCAACAACCACAAATGCACCAAGCCACAACGTCAAAAACCAAGAACTAACGTCATGTCATCAAGAGATGAAAACATGAAGACGTTGAAAGATGCTGATTCTGAATTAGTAAATACAGGTGAATGATTTGAATTTGACTTCTGTTCAGAACCTCTTATAAACAAAATACTTCACACACAAATTAAAAAAATGCGGGAATCGTATAACGATCTCCAAAATAGATATGCCACACTTACTAAAATGTCTGATGACCTTCTAAAATTAGTGACATTAAAGACCTAAAAAGATCTAAACTTAATAACCATGTTGAACACCTACACTCGAAAAATACAAATAATTTTCAAATTCTGAGTTCATGGATGATTCGGAAACAGAATCTGTAGTAGATTCCAATCATGCCAAAAACAAAAACCAAAATATGATACAGTCAACATAAAGAAAGTAAATAACAAACCACCTCCCCCTATTGTAGCGTACAACTTAAATGTTAAACAAATTTCAGGAAAGCTCAATGTAGCTCTAGCTAACAATCAACATAAAGAAAGTAAATAATGTATTCTATAATATAACCTTGTTTAATAAAATAAATAAGGATGTTACACACATTAGCTTAAAAGACGAAACGGACTACAAAACTGCCCTGGCCCTATTGAAAGGTGAAACAATTAATAACTTTTCCTACATACCTAAGGATAGCAAGCCTATCAGTGTAGTGCTTAAATTTCTCTATACGTCCTACGACCAGACGGATATTAATGCGGAATTTCAATTTCTATTCCCAGGAATTGATATTGTCAAAATTATGCAGTTAATGAAATCCCGAAATATGATAAATAGGTACCCCCTATGGCTCATACAAATTAAGGCCAACAGTGATATTTTCGCCATAATTAAAACTAATCTTTTCCTTAACCAAGGTGTAAAATTTTATAAGTATAAACCATCCATTATGACTCAATGCAAAAACTGTCAAAGATTTGGTTATGTTGCCACCAATTGCTCGATGCCCTATAGATGTGTAAAGTGTAGAAGCAATCACGGTCCCAGGAACTGCCTGATACCCCCAAAGGATAGCCCGTTAAACGAGCATATACCTAGATTTGAGGAAAATCCCGACAGTACTGCCCGTATTGAAAAAGGTTTTCTCCCGGAATGTGTCAATTGTGGTCTGTCCGATCATCCTGCTCACTACAGAAAATGCAGTAAGTATTAAGAAATTTTGTCTATGAAGCAAGAAAAGTCAAATTTACAAAGTAAGGCGTACAATAATTTTTCAGCAAAAAATATTTCATATGCCTCCGTGCTTAGGAGGGATCATAGTGTTCCACAAAGAGCAGTAAGAGAAACAAGCGAAAGCAACCAGTGATCTGGTAACATTCAATTCTTGAATGATGAGTGTAATATGCTATTTGGGCTGAATTTATTCGAATGTCTGCATAAAATAGACAACTTCCTGCCTCACTACAAAACTATCTGATATAAATGGTAAAAGAATGGCACTGTTATCATTTTTAACAGAATTAACAGTAAATAGCCAAGTATGAATTTATCTCAAAATCGAGCGAACGTAATAAATAATTTAAAAATGCTATCCATAAATGTTGTCAATGTTGTACTTCTAAGTGAACAAAGCTAAAACCAAAGCATAATGTTAGTTACAAAAATTATAACATGATCAGAAATGACAGGCTCTCTGAAGGCGGTGCGGGTACCGCCATTTTAATCAAAAATAATATTAAGTATACTAATTTCGTCAGTTCTAGAAAATTTAAATTTATTGAAACAACACTCATTATCGTTAGTTTATCTAACAGCAAGACACTAGCTGTAATTTCGCTTTACAATAGGAGTAGACTCTCGCCCATAGCTAAAGATCTTTGTAATTTATTTAACATAGTCAAAACTGACTATTATATCATTGGGGGCGATTTCTATGCCATCCATCTGATTTGGGGTAATGATCAGGCTACTGAGAACAATTCGGGTAGATCCTTTCACCAATGATATTTAATAAAAGCTTATTATTAGAGCACTCAGATAAGTACACACTTTATAATCATGGTACTCCCTCGGTGATTGATTTCTTCATTATATCTAGCGATATAACAATAAAATATAATAACAGAGGCAAACTCTCCATATTAGATTATCCCTCAAATCATGCTGCTGTGGAACTAAACATTTCATTAAGTAGAAGCCCGGCTACTACAGAGACCCGTCAAATACTTGATTACCGTAACACGAATTGGACCCAATTTAGAGGACATATAGAACAAAATCTACTGCAGCTAAACCTACCTGATAACGGCTGCCCCTCATCATTTGACCTAGATAATATAATTGATAATCTTAATAGAGTGCTAACAACTGCTATCGACCTAAGTGTACCGAAAATCACCCTAAACAACAACACCTGTATTCCACTTCCCCCGCTCTTGCTGAAGATTATTAGGCATAAAAATAAACTTAGAAGGAGATGGTTTAGGCTACAATATAATCCCCTACAGTATCAGCTCAAATCACAAATTAAATTTCTTGAAAAAACAATAAAAGACTCGATCAAAATTTATTACATTAACTACTGGCATAAAAAATGATCAAGTGTTAAAATGGATAATAATGCTATTAGAACTGTTAAAAACCATATGGGGCTCCTGAGAGATAATAGTATACCGCCACTACAATTAACAAGTAGTTCCCATTTAATATCTACCAATGAAGATAAGGTGCTCGGACTTGGAACGTACTTCTCTCATATACACAAAGCAAATCTTTCCATGGGAAACTCACTATTCAGTTCGCAAATTAACACCTCTATTCAAAGAAATTTAAAAAATGAAATAAGCCCTCTCTTAATATTTACAAACCACTTTAAAGCTGACTTCGAAATAAATAGCCCGTTCCCATTTCATAACAGGTTCTCTGACCCACCCCCGAGCAACAACCAGACCTTCAACTTGCGGGTAGCACAACTCTTCAGGCTAATAATATAAATCATCTAAATTTCATCACGCCTAGTTAAATTAAAGATCTTATAAAATCCCGGAACAACAAAACAAACAGCTGGTTACGATAAAATATCCAATTTCATGCTAAAAAATCCCCATTTAGTCTTTTCGTCTTTTTACCACTTTTATTTAATCATCTTTTCAATATAGCCTATTACCCGAAAAAATAGAAACAGGCTATTATCATACCTATTCCAAAAATTAAAAAGCCATCTAATCGTATCTCTAGCTATAGACCAATTTTTCTTCTGTCTTGTGTAAGTAAGATTTATGAAGCATTTCTCCTGGATAAAATTAGGTCACATTGTGATGACAATAAAGTCATACCCCAACATCAATTTGGTTTCATGAGACAACACTCCTCCACACATGCCCTAACCGGTTTAATGGAGAAAGTAGGGCATAATCTGAGTAACAGAAAGCCTACCATAGCCTGTTCATTGGACGTTGAAAAAGCCTTTGATACAGTGTGGATAGAGGGGCTTATCTGTAAAACGAAAACCTATTCGGTTTCCATAATCATTTGTGTCGAATCATTTATAATTATCTAACAAATAGCTCATTTACGGTCAGAATACAAGACGTACTTTCTCAAGCTTTTGATATTGTGGCAGGGGTTCCTCAAGGCTCTTTAGTCGCACCAATCCTATATAATATTTATACAGCGGACCTACCTAAACCTGGTAGAAATGAAATCAAAGTGAACACTCCTTCTTATGCAGATGACACACTTTTATTTGCTGCTGTACCCAAAAAGCATGTCCTAAAGGCTGAAGTTAACTGATACCTAAAGGCTCTCTCCAAGTACCTTGAAACCTGGAAAGTTAAAAATAATATGGACAAATGTGAAGCAATTCTTTTTAAAGGTAGGAATACAAATTCTCCACCAAACGCTTGGACTGGACTTCAAAATTTCCATAAATTAAATATCTAGGTATTATATTCACTGACAATCTTTTCTTCTACAAACACATCGGATATATAATTTACAAAGCAACAAATTGCTACTGGGCCCTTAAAAGAGCTTTTAGATGCAACTCTAAATTATCCACAAAGCTTAAAATCGTTCTCTACAAGCAAATGATGAGACCAATTCCCGATTTGGCATAGCATAATTTCAGCCCAAATGGAAAAATTAAGAAAAATCGAACGCAAAATTCTCAGGGATTGCATTAACTTTAATAGAAAACCCGGCTCATTGAAATGGATAAGTAATAAAAATCTTTACAATATGGCCAGGACAGATAGAATAGAATGCTTCCCCCTCAAACTTGCAACTAAGTTTATTACCAAAATTGTGTTTATTGAAAACGCACTAATGGATGATATCAACATACTCTACGACCCATTTACAAATATCAAGTACCACTCATCCTTACACTTAAAATGGCTAATTAGCCATGACCTCGTCTCACCAAATGAGCAACTCCTTTACTACCACAAATAGGGCCGGATTTAGAAGTGTGGAGGCCCTGGGGCAACAAAGGAGTGGAGGCCCCTTATTACTTTTAGAATCGGGTACACATTTTTTTAAATTGTTTAAATAATTTATTGCACGAAAAAATAATAAAAAGACAAAATAAAATTAACTAGAAAAGACGAAAACGGGGAAAAACGGAGAATTCGGGCAAAAATGGAGAATTCGGTGAAAAACGGGTATAAAGTATATGCAAACATAAACAGGCATTCAGTGTTCGATTCCTAGTCGCGATTATTTTTTTCTCATTCGTTATATGGGATATTATTATGATCCAGCAACCGAAGGACAAATACTTAATTATACTATGAAACGGAGTTCAGGGTAATTTAGTATCCTTATCTTATTATCTTATTATAACTTCTTTTATATTACACAGTGGAGGGTTGTCTAGTACCTATTAAATCTTGATATATCTACTAAAGCTGTATAGAAGTTAACCTTCAGCGCTTTGGTTGAATAATTTTACTTTTACATTAGACAGACATATATCTACACCAGTTAAGTCCCGATCTGGGCTTAATGATAAAAAGGGGCAGGTGCCGGTTTGATAAATGACAAGACAGGAGATTTTAAAATATCAGATTTCAAAAATTTATTTATCACAGAATTTATAATTTTTCATAACGCTAGGTAATTCAAGTACTTTATAAAATATATGATTAGTTCAAATCTATATTTACTAAGTCTACTTGACCTCTGCTTCAATTCAAACAAATTTACTAATTTGTAAAAATTCAAAATAAGTCCAATTTTTCTAACTTTTTTTGGGTCTCCACTGACGTTTATACGACTCAGTCTGTAATTTAGAGAGAGGAAGAATGATTATTAATTAAAGCATTAAAATGAGCGTCAGAGAACTGCTTATACAGGCATTGGCTGGGGGGTAAAGAAACTCCCAATAGGATGTTGAAATAAAAATTTAAATATTATTAAATTTTGTAAAAATGAGATTACTAATAATTCCCTTGGGTTTTGTTAAGCAAGACTTAAGTGGCTTCAATATTACTGCCGATTTGTCTTGATGCTCAGTCACAACTAGAGTGATTTTCTAGTTCCGGCAGCTTGCTATATATATATTTATAGCCCCGAGAGCAACGAGGCTATGCGTCTGACCGTGGCTTTAGCAATGATGCCCTGCACCATCATATGGTTGATTGTGATGGTATGGCGGCTGCATGCAATTGCCGAGGCGTATACTTTAAGTTCTGTCAACTTGACGAGAATATTTTGAACTATGAGAAATGTCAGGAATTTGATGGCAGCTGCCATCAATAGGTAAGTGTTTCTTATTTGTGATGAATATAATTTCTTTATTAATAATTTGTTTACATTTTATTAATGCCTTTTATTTGTTTCTTTTTAGCAGATAAGGTTTGAAGAGGCTATATCATCGCGGGAGGATTTTAATTGTTATTATTAATTTGAATTGTCATCGTGGGAAATTGTAAATATTTATTTGTAAGTTTTAGTTTGTAAGCTTTAAATTTATAGTTGTTCCGAGACCGAACAACACTTTTTCACTTCGTCTCGTTATATCAACCATTTTGAGACTTAAGAGGCTCATATTCAATGTAGAAAATCTTTGTCAACACCCACATTCGTGCCAAATTGTTGAAGGACACCCGATTCTTGAATCATCACTTGAATTTAATCTAACATTACTTTGCAGATATTTTCATTAAAAAAAAAAATCTGCAATATTTTCTGCAATATATGCGTCGTAGTCCAATTCTCATAAATGCTTTATATTGTTTTGTTGGTAGCGAAGTGAACCTGTAAGTCCCAGGGCTGCGTCGCCCTTTCTTTGAGGCTGTGTGGCACGCGATAGATGCAGCATGACCGGCAACAAATTTCCAAGACTTTCGAATATTGCGTAAAAGAGTCAGCCCACAATTTGCTTCAAGAATTTATTTCAACTCGAAACTTATTTTACTGTGTCAAAGTTAAAATTTAAAATACATACATTGTTTTATGGTGCATCATATTTGAAAGTAACGTACGTCCAACGATGGCGCATGCTAGAGATCCGAAGTTGTGTGCGATTTGCGATTTGCGATTTGCAATTTACGATGCGTTCGTTCACTGCAGAGCAACTAAGTGACATTGAATTTATATATGCCATAAAGCCTAAATTAATATCCACATAGGCAAATAGACTTCTAGTAAGTTTAAGTTTGTCTCATTACCTTCCCAAAGGCTACATTTACTATATAGCTTACTTAACATCATAAACATCATAAAATAGTTTTGATTAAAAAATAACCTTACCATTTTACAATCAATAACTCTCAGCTGAGTAATTGTTGCAATAGGGTAGTACGACCTTAGTCTGAATCTGTAGGTAAATTTATTCGAATTCATCGGACCATGGCACTTTCACATATGCAATTATTACCTACTTAGTTAAAGAGTTTTTGTTTGGGGAATCCAACAAAGTAATAACTAAAGGAGATAAAAATGAGAAAATATCACGTACCCATTTCTAACACATTTACACCGATATTGTTTGTACATAAGCACCGTAGCATTTGTACACCTTTGCACAATTGTGCAACCGTGCGCAATTGCAATCGCTTTTATTTTCATATACTCAAAAGTATTTACTGAATTTGCATATATGAACATAAAAAAGTTAATAGTTAAGAAAAAAAAAGTTGGTGAGTAATATTTGCTTCATGCCCTTTCGGTTATTTCACGGATTTTCCTGCGTCAATTCGCCAAGCCGAAAATCAACCAAACCTAAGTATGAATTTGACAGTGAGATCAAAAAATGGCGGAATGAAACATACACAAATGTAGGGCAATTTTGGGTACGCTCATGTACACACTCGTGATTGCATGCCTTTAGTTACTACCTTTTTAAGAGAATCGTAATCATTTTGTTAAGATACATATTTTTAAATAATTTTGTTTGGTAAGATATAAAAATTTGACTACGGCTGGGAAGCGAAGTACGATTGAGATTATCAGAATGCAATTTTACTGTATGAATAGTTGTTTAGGGCGCAGGGGCTAAATCAAACTTTTGCCAGTTTTACACAAGAACACTACAAATTTTTGTGAACGATTGGATTATATTAGTGCTCTCATGTAGTACTAAGGGATTCTGTTTCATGGCTTGGGAAGTATTTCACGAGGGTTTTGACTGAGCTAACTGCGTTGTTGCACTGTAATTGTAAAATGCATCACAAGAAATGCCGCTTAGAGTTTGTTGTGATATTGCTGCATTCGTCAGTTCTTGCAGAGCTTTCAATAGCATGCTACAGCAAACCTTCAGGTATTCAAGAGTGGATTAGCACATCACACTGGTCTTTAAAAGCACTAGAGCATGCACATGCCCAAGTACAGTACAAGCTTTCATATCTTGAATTTCTAGAGCTGCTTTCCAAAAAAAAAAACGAGCTTCCAATAGCACAGCAAGACAAGTGGTCAAATTGCAAATAGGAGCAGCAAGCAAAGCAGTTCCAAAAGGATTTTTTGCGATAGCATAGCAAGTATAGCGCTGGCACATATAAATTCGCTGGAGCTTTTAAACCTTGGATAAATTGTTATATATGTAGCTATTTTTATAAAAGGAATTCGTAGAAGAAACAATCAACTCTGAAGTGTCTAGTAATGTTTGGTGAATTTTAGTTCTTCATATAAAATAGTTTATGTTATTTTTAGTAAATTGTTTATAATATACCTCCTTGTATATAACGTGGAAATATATTTGTATATAGTCAGATGATATACGCCGCCATGTGGTAATAACTATGATAACAGCGTTGACGGCATTCACTGGCATTCTCAGCTATTGCTAGCAGGGAACAAATAATACGCAGATGTCTTATAACACCACGATTATGATTTTCTAATGAAGCATTCTTAGCCAGGGACAGGAATAATCTTTATTACTGATTTTTCAAATGAAAAATCATGTACCAAACGGAGGTTTTTCGAAGCGGAAATAACGTACATGGGATTATATTTATATGCATTTTAATTATTTCAATTTCATAGAATACGAGAAATACGAACAATCCAGATGCGGTTTTTTTTTATGTGACTTTCTTTGATTATGGCCATGTTACATTAAAATAGCCAAAAATGATTTATTGTACTCGTTTATTTTCAGATAGAGACTCTCTTAGTGTACAAAAACAACTACAGATTAGTGGAAATGAAGTGTTGTAGTCACTTGTCCGAGAGGGAGACGCTTTTAGTTCTATGAAGCCATTGTGATTATGGAAAATCGGCGTTTATCTTTCAGATATTGACTCATTAGTAAAATAGGTAGAATAAGTATTAGAACATTGTGTCGTACTCTTCAGATATAACTCTCAAATTTTGTGGATTTTTCGGCTTTGGGGCGTAATTATCTTATTTGCAATATTTGTTCATCAATCATTATTTGGAATATTGAGTCCTGCTTCATCTGTAATCATCCAAATAAAAAAAAACAAAAAGATTATTAATATGGACAATATAATCTAGTCTTTGTCATATGCTATTTTGAAAATATCGATTTTTGACAAAATGGCGGACATTTGAATATACATAGCGATTTTTAGGGAAAAATACGACCTTATATCGCCGATAAAAAAAAACTATCCCACTAACAAAAAAATCAATATGGCAAAGACTAGATAATTATGTGTAGAATATGCACAAAAAAAGATAATTGCAGTCGGTTCATTAGTTTTCGAGATATCTTGCGTACCGGCTTCAAAAACATGATTTCGATTAAAACGCGTTTGAAAAATTCTTCAAATTACATAGAATGATCCACTCTAGGTCCATAGTGTAAGTCCTCGGGGCTCTGAGATTTTCGACAACCTTTTTTTTTATCCATTTTTCACCGAATATATTATATCCGAACGAAAACTTTCGATATAACGCCCGGTTACGCAGACGATGTGACCATAGGGGCCGACGGCGTATTTAGTTCGGTTGCTCGGCGCTGACCATAACTCCGATATTTTTTCGAATTTTTGTATGCGGCTTTCACCAGACATTCTTAAGATGTTAAGCTTGAAGAAAGCAAAAAAAAAAAAATATCGAAAATTTCGAAATTTCTCGGTGCGTTTTCCGAGATTATTTGCTTAAGAAATCGAAGCGGTGTCATAGATTGTTGATTAACTGCCTGAGAACCCATTGACGTACAGATCTGAAATTTGGTACGTGGTGGTTTCACAGCAATAGTTAGTAAAGTTTAAAAAATGGGGTAAATCGGGTAACCCCTTCTTGGTGTTGGCATATAAAACTTTCGGTTTTTTTACGTACCTATACTATAAAAACGATCAGTCCCAGACGTTTTTATGGTACTGAAAATTTCTCCAGGATATGAAATTCTATGAAAATGGCTATGATCATTTTTACTGTCCGACGAACCATTCTAGTAGTATATACGAAAAATTTGGCCAGATTGACCATACGAAATTACATACAGACATTAATCTAGGGTATAATAAGAATCGATCTTTTAGTACAATTCTAGTTTTTATAGTTGTTCAATTGACGCTTCGGTGAAAGGCTTGCCGTATATTAAAGCAATTTATGAGCGAAAAGTACCTACATACTGGGAGTTTTTCCTGTTTGGAAATCTTAGGCGAATTCTATTGAGAGCTTTCCTTAATTAATATAAGTTTGTTCAAAATGACGATAGACAATGTAACAGTTATTTGTCAGAAAATTTCATATAATCAGAGTGGAGATTTAATAAAATAGATATGCGCAGCAAGTAATTTTCACGCGATTCTCAGTCATCAGCCGTGATCGGCGCCAAGAATTCATTCTAGTTGCCGATAAACATTCTTTTCGACATAACAATATTGAAAAAGGAAAATCTGTTATAGAAGCACACTTATTACAAGAAATTTTAAAAATAAAAACCATATATGCTTTACACATTAACTTAAACTCGTTGTATTCTGTAAACATATTTTATTTTATGAAATCTGTTGACTGTTCGTATATTTCGACCACTAATTTGCCAGATGAATACATTTCTAATCTATTAGTGGATTTAATGAATGATTCACTCATTCGCATTGCAGGCCTTTCAATAGAGAAAATTAAATTCCAAAAGCTTTCAAACTTTCATGGAATGTTTGGTGAGGTCAAAAAACAATAAATTTAATTTTCAATCTGGAACATGCGCAAAAGTGCAAAACCAAAGTTTTCATAACATCCATGACAAAATTCAAAGAGTCCAGCAAACTTAAAGAAATTTTTACTCGGATATTTTCCAGAATGTGTTAAATTTGCTACTGTAAGCGTAGGCTGAGTTATGTTTCGGAAAATTCCCTCTGAATTGCAGTTGATACAAGATTACTAGCCACTGAAAGGTGGTGCGCTAGTCCATCATCGCGGCTGAGGGCAGCTAGAGACGTCAGCAATGGAGTAAGTAATACTAGTAATAGTAGGATTAGTAATAGAGTAGAAGTAGTAGCATGGTAGAAATAGAAGAGTAGTCTTTTGTGAAGAGCTCGAAAGAGTTGTGTGTGAAGTGCATGTGCTGATTATTTCAGTAAAGTGGCTGACCCTAAGTTTTTTTCCGGCCCTTAGCAAAGGGCCGCGATGGCGGGCTCACCAAAAAATGGTATGTTTTGTTTAAATATAGAAAATATTGTTACGTGCAATAGAAAAAGAGACATCTATTGGAGATGGATACTTCGCGTTAAATAAGTAATTAAGTGCGGACATAAACAACGTTCGAAGAATTGTATTACAGAAAAGGGCAGGCGATAAAAACTTTGGGTTCGGAGAATCGATGCTTCTAGAATAGAATTTTCGGGAAAGTTCTAGGAGAGTGTAAATACGGAACTTATCACCGCCAGGAGGTAGTCTTATTTCAGATATTCAATTAAACATACTGAACAATTTGGATTGCGGTAATTAGAAGTACAGTACTAACGATAATGAAAGGTAGAGCTGATTTTGAATTGTTTGCGAATTTATTAAACAGTAAACAGTGAAGTATAATAAAAAGAAGTTATGAATTATAATTAAAATATTGTGTTTTGAATAACGAACTAAGGCCACGCTCGTAACAATATTTTACACAACTTATTTCGCAGCCCGCAAACATTTTTTTATTTTTAAAGTAATGCTTCTATTAATTACAAATAACAAAAACAAAATGTCAAAACGTTGATATCGTTGTTTGTCACAATCAGGTGAGTTCGCAACCTCAGCAAGGTCCGCAAGATTAAAAAAATGGGCAATAATAATTTAGGTTTTGGAAATATTACGTTGTCCTTTAAATACCCTACCTCATAAAAAAATAAATTTTCAACCATATACTAGTTATGCAAGTATGCGAAAGTTTTGCAAATGCAGAGAAATATATTAAACATACGTTCACGTTTGATGTCAAATTTGCAACCTGTAAAGGTCGATGCACACTTACCGGCACAGTAGGCACAAAAAAACAAAATATCTTTATATGAAACCAAATTAGCTAATTCGCATCAACTTTTCTATAGTTTTCTCTTGATACCTGCCTTAAATAAAAGCTTCCTTTACTTTTTATGTCGTTATATGTGCAGGAAAAATGCCAGTCGGTCGATGCCTGATTGTGCCGGTATGTGTGCATCGTCCTTAATACAACTCATTTAACATAAAAATATTTACTTCACCCTTTTTATATCTTTCAAATTAAAGTAGAAGTAATTAATATAAATGTTCTGGAAAATTCATTTTGTAATTAATGCTGTCGGATACACGAACTGCCTCTCTGGCAATACTATATCACATACACCAGAAGAATCGAAAGAACATGTCATCATGCTTAAGCATGACGATCCCGTAGTCAGTACTCAGCAGATCTGAATCAGATTAAGTTGTATTCATTAGCTTTGAATAAAGTGAAGATAGCATACACGCTGGTCTTACATTATTATCTCTCTACATCCCGAGTCCATATCCAACAAACTGGCGACGAGGATATTAAAAAAATAAATCCACGCAGAATAAATTTGGGTAATTACAGATTACAGGTACGCACAATTTACTTTACGACAGAGTACTCTTACGGACAAAATTGCGACTGCATTGACTGTTCATATAAATTTATTTTATTTGGTTTCAATTGGCGCTTTCATTTGCATAATTGCGAACAGTGAACAATAAAAGAAATTAATTGTCGTCAAATTATAATTCCGCATAAAGCAGCGATAAGTGCATTTTTTTTGTAGGGACATTAAATATATTTAATTTTTAAATAACGATGCATTCCATACGGATCGGTCTAACAACATAAATTCATACAAAAAAAAAAGAAAAAAAAAGGAAACTGTGTTCTGACGGTAGTGTAATAGTGTGGTATCATCGTCGTACGCACACATACAATCGGTCTTAAAAAAATTCATCAAAGCTACAACTACAAATTCAATTGTACAAGCAGTGTATAAACAACAAATTCTATTTCTACTTGGTGATATACATACAATCAAATCTGGTTCGGTTCCATACACTTATTACATTCAAACAGTGTTTCTCAAACTGCATGAAAAATGCAAAAGGCAATTCAGTCAATTGCACAAGTTTTGCAAAGACTTCAGCACAAATCTCAGCGACCACAAGATAATTGCAGGGGCTTGCAGCTTCAGCCCTATGACGACTCAAATGAAACATTCAACAATTAATTAAGCAGATTATAAAACTACTTAGAGCTTAGAAATTTAAACGAAATGATGAAAAGTGTCTCGGAGCAAACATATATCAGACATTAACATGTTTGACAGCTGCTGACCCACCAAAGAAAAGCATATTTGGAAAAGCATATTTGTCCTACACCTAGCGAAGTCGCGGAGCAACATAAATTCGCGATAAGATCTCATCACGAAGGAGAAAGCATCTCTAACTTCCAAACCGAATTGCGTAAACTTGCAATTACATGTAACTTTTTTTGTGAAAAATACAAAGAACCTACCGTGAATACACATCTTAGAACCCAATTTATACGAGGAGTTCGCGACAGTGACATTAGAGAAAAACGTTTACAAGACAATAAGAAAACATTTGACGAAATTGTGAAGGAGATGCGGCAACACGTAAATCTAAATGTCAATAGGATTACAAGACCTAAATGTTAGGGAAATAAAAACAAATCAGATAAAAACAATCAGAAAATATTACATTTCATTAAAGGTAAATGTTATAAATGTGGAGACATCACACATAAAGCAAACGAGTGCAATAAAGCAAATTTAAAATGTGGTGTTTGCGGCAAAGAAGGTCACGTCGATAAAATGTGCATTAGTGGAAATCGTAAACAAACTCACAAAAATGCACCAGGTAGATTCAAAAGAGTCAGTCAAAAGTCAGTTTATACGGCTGGTAGTGACAACAGCGATCTCGAAGATAATTTCTTCTTGAATAATACGTCAGTAATTGCAAACGTCAACAGTACACATTTAAAAAAAAATTTATGCTGGAAGTAGAAATTGAAGGTGTGGGGACAAATGGAATTGGATACGAGAGCTGCAGCTTCCACGATTTCATCAAGTACATACAAACGATTATGGTCTAGGAAAAGACTGGAGCCCACTACACTACAGCTTCAAACATATACAGGAGAAGTCATACGTCCGTTGGGAAAAACTAAAGTCAGAAGTAGATACAATAACGAGTCGGTAAAAAGCTATCTTTACGTATGGCAACAAAACGTCGATCCTATCCTTGACATGGAATGGATACGCAAAATGCAATTTGATGTACTATTACCAATAAATTCGGTCGTGGCATTCGATACTCAAACCCACTGTAAACTCGAACTAAATAAACTGCTAAACAAATTCCAAGACATTTTCACAGATAACGTGGGGATGATCACAAACACCCAATGTTCACTAAAGCTGAAAGATAACACAGTCACCCCGATCTTTATGCGTCCCAGGGCCGTTCCGTTTGCACTTAAAGATCAAACAGGTGAGGATAGATCGTCTTGAAAGTCAAGGGATTATACAAAAAGTTATCTACACGTCGTGGGGAACTCCCATAATACCCGTTCTGAAAAAGGATGGTAAAATACGAATATGCGTAGATTATAAAGCTACTATTAGCAAAATTCTTCAAGAAGACAACTATCGGATCCCTAGGATTGAGGACGTTTTTGTGAAATTACACGGAGGGAAATATTTTTGTAAATTGGATCTTCACCAGGCTTCTTCTTCATATGTCTGTTGACCAACAAAGTTCTATTATGTTAACCATTAGCACCCAGGAAACTACAGAGTTAAAAGGCTGATGTTTGGGGTTAAAAGTGCTCCAAATGCTGGGCAACGTTACATGAATTTCCCACTGCAGTACGTGAATGGGGTAGCATTTTTTTTGTATGATATAGTAGTTCAAGGAAGTACATACTCTCAATTGGTGAGGAATCTTTCATGTGTCTTAGAACGCTTATGACAAAATAAACTTCATTTGAATAGAAATAAATGTCAATTCTTTCTATCTTCCATTACATACTTAGGCCATGTAATAGATCAACATGGTAAAAGACCGATGCCTGACTAAATTGACGCCACTGTAAGAAGTCCGCGCCCTATAAATGTAAGTGAGTTACGTACATTTTTAGGTTTAGTAAAGTATTACCAGAAGTTTATCCCAAATTTAGCTTCCAAACTGGAATCTCTTCACTCACTGTTGGGCAAGAGAGTACATTTCTCATGGAGAAGTAAATACGAAGAAACCATGCGTAGGTTGAAGAAATAAATAACAGAAGCAGGTACATTAGCGTCATATAATCCTGATTTACCACTACTAATCGCCACAGATGCATCTCCGTACGGCTTAGAGGCAGTATTATCACACATAATGCTTAATGAAACCGAAATACCAATAGCCTTTGCTTAACTCAATCCTAAACAGAAGTTAATTCTGGCCAAACAAATATTTGCGGTTAACTTAATCCTAAACAGAAGCTAATTCTGGTCAAAGAAATATTTGAGGTTAAGTCAATAATCATATAGGAGTTGATCCTAAAATAAATACATTATTTGAGGTTGACTCAAAAGTACGCCGGCTAGGAGTTAATCCTAAAGATTGCAAAGTGAGGTTGACTCAAGCAATCTCACAGAGGAGTTAATCCGAAGGTCCAGACAACTTTATGCAAAAGTGAGAATATAGCTATTTCCAGAGGTTAACTCTGCAATAAATACATTCAGAAGTTAATTCTGATCAAAGTGGAAGGAACTTCCATTCCAAATGTGGAAGTACTCAGATCGCTGCACTAATAAAAGCGCACAAGAATAAATAAATGTCACAATAAATTCATTACGTACTAACTTCAGCACAGAAGTAAACATGCTAGTGATCAAAAACATCACTAACGTATGACCATCTGAAACTATTAACACAACCAAGATGGAGCACATGCAGAACCTCACATTGGCAGACCCTACATTTTCTATACCAGGTGTGAGAATTGGTCTCAAATAATATGGGAGAGGTGCCGGTTGTTGAAAAGATAACTCAGCGTTTTTCAACTTCAAATATAAAATTTTATTTAATAATACATTTCCTTAACCTAATATCACGAAATTCAAATCAATACTATTAGCTTAAAACTAGAAATTCAAATTAACAATTCAGTATATTAAAAAAAATTCAATAAAAAAAAATGGTCCAAATAACGTGGAATTAGTTTCTGTCACCTTATAAATTAATAGAATAAAAATAATAATGCTGCTACTGCGTGTAGGCACTAGGGCAGTAAAAAGACGCATAGAAGAACTTTCTGCGAATATATTTTATGGTAGCGGCCCTGTCAGACAGAAACGCTGAATAGGCAGCAAAAAGGGGTGCAACGGCGTGCTGCAACGTGTGGTGCAGCACAGATGTAGCACTACAAGAGTTTGGCAGAATTATTCTCCTGCTTAGCTGTGGGAATGTGGATGATAGGAATTTTCAGATTAAACTCTGAACAGAATTATACTTCTGCAGGAAGGATAGGAATAATTTCAGATTAAACTCTGACTAGAATTATACTTCTGTAATAAAAATGGGAATAATTTCAGATTAAACTCCGAACAGAATTATACTTCTGTAGTAAGGATTGGAATAATTTTAGATTAAACTCTGACCAGAATTATACTTCTGTAATAAAGATGGGAATAATTTCAGATTAAACTCTGACCAGAATTATACAGAGTTATACTTCTGTAGTAAGGATAGAAATAATTTCAGATTAAACTCTGACCAGAATTATACTTCTGTAATAAAGATGGGAATAATTTCAGATTAAACTCTGACCAGAATTATACTTCTGTAATAAAAATGGGAATAAATTCAGATTAAACTCTGAACAGAATTATACTTCTGTAATAAGATCGGAAGAATTTCAGATTAAACTCTGACCAGAATTATACTTCTGTAATAGGATAGGAATACTTTCAGATTAAACTCTGACCAGAACTATACTTCTGTGATAGGATAGGAATAATTTCAGATTAAACTCTGACCAGAGTTATACTTCTGTATGGAGGATAGGAACACGATTCTTATTTTCCAGATTAGACTCTGAATCAGATGAACTCTGAGCAAAGAATGATTTTGTGCTGCGGCTCGTCGGCTTTATATAGCCGCCGTATACAGTTATGAGCTCTCGCCTCTTGGTGTTGCCCTAGCGACGTTTATTGCAATTGCTTGTATTTGACTGAGGCGAAGGCGAAGTCAGCTGACTGGATAATGTCATTTGATGACATTAAAAAATGGAAACAAACTGAGGTAAATGTGCATTGATGTACTTTATTGTTAATTATTCATTTTATTAAATGATTTCCTTTGAATTATTTTCAGATTAAAGAGGTAGCCTGATAAGGTTCATTTGCTGTGGATGTGCAGTTTGAATTATTTCCACTTGGTTTTCGTGGAAGATATGTAAATAATTCGTCGGTTTTCAGACAAGTATTCTGTTAATGATTTTTATACTTGGTACTCTGTGTCCTCCTTTTTCTATTCTAGGAGTATCTACACAGGAGGATTGATTATTAGAAATAGGAGCTGGAGAGTGCATAAAGGATTATATGTGGACTGAACACCAGGAGAAATAGACATTCTACTGGGAGTGACACATATGCTAAAATCATCGTTGATGGTGTAATGAAAGGATCCACAAATACACCAATAGCTCAAAACACAAAACTAGCTGGATTTTGATTGGGACAATTCATACACAAGAAGTCCGATCGCTGTTGACTACTCTCACCACTTCCAAAGTAAAAATAAAAAATACATCTCTACTCTCACAAGCGCCTTCTCAAATACTCTTAGCAAACTCACAATTGCAGCAGAATGACAAAATGAGCAATTACAAAGAGAAAAATATTCACACCACCAGATGGTGTCACGCTGCCGCTCATTCCGATTCAAATATTCTCCCCCCAAAAGAGAGAAAATGTAAAAGCCCCACTCTTGGCTCCATCAAATTTAATTCAAAAATCCCGCTACTTTCAAATAAATTCGAGGTCGCCAACCGCCAAAAATCACTTCAAGTGAAATCAGTGACAAGTGTCGATCAAAGTGCAACGAGTTTTTTATTTTTTTTATTGTATTTTCTTTTTGGTTTTTATTATTTTTTAACATGGAAGAACTTCTGGAAATATTCCATTCAGAATGACTCAATTCCACTGATGTCGACCTGCCGCCAACATCCCCAGAGTTATCAGCACCAATAAAGAGGGCCAAACCAATCAGCTCTCTGCCTGCCTCCTACACCGAAAAGACCATCAAAGCTCCCTTCAACCATCATACGGCCACCGCCACACGAGGTCTTGCCAGTAAAAGTCCTATTCAGGCCATTCGAGGCAAAGTCAACAGCACCCAGTAAAGGGGTTTCAACCAAAACTCAACGACGACCTCAAATCCGCAAAGAAACCAAAACTATCCAGTCCAGGATTGCGAATCGCAACACATCCACAACTAATCACTTCTACACATCCAACAAAAACGCAGACGTCAGTTGGAAACAAACGGGGAAATCTTCCGGACAAGCAGATAGCTCATCCCAAACAAAAAAGGGATAAAGGAATGCCAAGTCTACCCGGGAACCTACACGAAGTAATGCCAACTATGAGCAGTGCGCCAGCTGCTGACCAGAAATTTGCAAACGCAAAAGATCGCCCTTTTCAGATCACAAAGACTGATTTAAACGTCACAACACAGGAAAAGATTAAAAGTATTCCACAATCGGGTTACAAAGCCAAGAAGGCAAATCAGTCTACAAAAATCGCTAATCATCCTTAGCTGACATCAATGACCACAATGCCAAATCTTCCAGGAAAGCTGCACAACACAATACCCGTAGTGAAAAAACTCATCGCAAAATAATTCGCGAAGCCAAACCAAAAGTGACGACAGTTGGCATTCCACAAAATATCAAACCGACAATAAAGGCCAGCCCGAACATGAAATTGCTATTGCAAACAATTGCAATGCCACGGGATGAAATCATCAGCGCCAAGGCATATTACCGCCACCAGCTCTCAAATGGATCCTACATCAAGATGAGAAGGAAGAATGACAGGCTACACTTCACCAGTCAGGTCCAAGTAAGTTGATCACCACATAATATATTTAAACTCGTACAGTCAAAACAAAAAAGATTTAGCGAAAAAAAAACATTGCCGGTCCATCAATAACATCTATCCATAAAATCCACCCTTTTTTTTGCGGAGCGGAGGATGTTCGGTCCACCACCGAACCATACTTCCCTTGACGTATTCAATGGTTGAGTTCCGAAAAATAAAACAAAAACACACAAAGAATCAAATTTTTGAATTGAGGAACATTTAATACTTATCTGATAATAAAATTCTGTACACTCCAATCATCTCCTACAATCAGCTTCTATACTGCCCTGATGCATCCAGTCCAAATCTGCATACTAAATTCCTAAAAGGATAAAAGGGAAACACAAGGTATCATGTTCCTAGAAAATCACTAACAACAAAAATACTTATCTAATGAAGTATAACAATTCTTGAGGTGTCCCACGATTATCCTAGAAATTTGCCCTGGATATGGTTCTTCTGAAAATGGAAACCAACATTTGAGGTTAACTCAATCCTAAACAGAAGTTAATTCTGGCCAAACAAATATTTGAGGTTAACTCAATTGTATTGTTAGATAATACCATCGGTTGTATTTCCATGCTGAAAACAAAAGTAATTATGTTGCTGGCGTTATGAAAAAACACAACAAAGTTTTTGTGACGACTTTCAGTTTATTGGATAGTTTTTTAATTTTTTACATATGTTAGATTTGATGAAACACAAATTACTATTGACGTTGTTTGTGAAGGGGGGATATTGGAACAGTATCAATCTTTCCACATTGCTGTGTAAATCAGTACAATTTTCCAATATCTGTGTTCATATTCTTCGCGACGTAATGTATCATTCGAGATACAATGTTGGGGTTCGCAAAATCTGAAAAAAAAGTAAGAAGGTATTTAACATATACCCGTTGATGCACCTTTGATGAATTAATTGCTGGGGGCTTCTGATGTGTGTACTTCGTGTTGCCTCTTAGAGTCCTGTAGAGAAACTGACTTCTTTTTGAAATTGCAACACCTTTTTATAATACTTTTTTTTGTATCGATGCTTGCTGCGATTTTGCCAGATTCCACATGCCAAGTGAAACTGATTATTCCTGTCTAGTATGTTTTTTACTAATTTCCACATGCAAGGTGATTAGTAAGATGTGGAACTCAACCTTTACTAATTTCCACATACGAGGTGATTAGTAAAACATAAATTGTAAAATTGGTTCGAGTTCTCGTATTAGCTGCTGAAACATACTCCCACCCGTTGAACGACTACGTTCAACCTCAGTTATTTATTGTTGATCGCTGAGTTTTCGCTACTTGCATAAGTCCTTATAACTTATCAACGATTATTCAACATGTAAAGTCTTAATTGATGAAACAGTTAAAAGATTCTAATTGCACAGTATATATATTTATTATTAAAAAAGAAAAATGTCTTCCACTATTTGTCATGTTTTTTGGCTCGTTTTCTTCTCTGGTGGTGATGGAAACCAATTCTTCCATCCTTATGCACATGATATTTCACTTCATACCTGTCTGGCAAATTGACCTTAAACTCCTTAGTTCTCGAATTTTGTATTTTTTCGAAATTAATCCGTTGTAACCCCGTTTTTGTTATATATATGTCCTCGGCTTCCCTAGTGGTGAAATTCTGAATGGCGTTGTCCATTCGCATCTTTATTTCTTTAATAGTTTCTGAAGGACTCAAGATGCGCCATTTGGTGGCATATTGTCCATTAATGTTGACCGGATACTGGTTGGCTTGAGACGATATTTCTTGGGGTCCCGAATCGGTCAGTTTTAGTGGTAAGGGTTGTGTTGGCTTCCTTTGTGCTTCACCGAGGACTTTGATTCCCGGTTTTTTCCATGATGCTATCTTTTGACTTTCGGGTGGCGAAAATGAAATATTTTCGTCCAAAATTAAGATATCTTCTTCTTGCATTTTTTTCTTATCTGCAATTAGACAACTAATTAAATAACATGTTTAACCAAGCGTAAATAATAACAAAAAAATAACATGTGCTATAAATACACACAAAACTGATATGAGGAGGTATATGCAATGTATGACCATACTCTTCATGACGTTTTTCTCAAGTCATTGGCAAGGGACATATTTTTATAATAGGTCGCCGAAAACTATTTGTCTTCGTTCGTACTTGAACCACTCTAACCAAACCATCTTTGCCTGAAAATACTTGCTCAATTCTACCTAAAGGCCAACATGTCGGTGCAGTACTTTCATCTTTGAGTAGTACTACGTCTCCAACCTTTATGTTTGCTTGGATTTCACACCACTTAGGCCTTTGTTGTAACTTATGCAAATAGTCGTTTGACCATTTATTCCAAAATTGCTGTGTCATATATTGAGTGTGCTTCCATCGTTATGCTGGGGTTACTTGTTTTTCAAATAATTTGGGTTCAGGAACAGAATTAAGTGCTCGCCCAATAATAAAATGTCCTGGCGTTAGTACCGAAAGATCTTCAACATTATTTCCAATTGGACAGAGTGGACGTGAGTTTACACAAGCTTCAACTTGAGTCAGCAATGTAGAATATTCTTCTTATGTATATATTGACTGACCAATTATTCGACGTAAATGGTATTTGATGGACTTAACCCCTGCCTCCCAGAGGCCCTCAAAATGAGGTGATGCTGGTGGGTTAAAATGCCATGTAATGTTCCTGGAACTCAGATATGGTCCTACTTCTGGCGATGCTTCCCTTACAGCTTGAGCAATTTCTTTATGTAAAGTTTTTTCTGCACCTTTGAAATTTGTACCGCAGTCGGAGTAAATATCCGTAGATAGTCCCCGTCTGGCAACAAATCTCTTCAATGACGTAATAAACGCAGACGTTGCCAAATCTGATACTAATTCTAAATGGATGGCTCTTGTAGCCATGCAAACATATATACAAAAATAGCATAATCTACACCTACATGAGAAAATGTTTTTGAAATGTTCACTCGTGCGGCAGGAAGATTTCCCATTAAATGTGTTCTCGTTTTTTGACATTGTATTACACATGCTTTGCATCGACTTATTATGCGTGCAATGGTTTTTCGCTCATCCAGAATCCAATACAAGTGGCGACTGGTATTTAACGTTAGTCCCACTCCGCCATGTAATGTCTCGATATGTAGCTGCTCGATAATGAGATTTGTTATGTGATGATCTTTTGGGAGAATGATTCGATGCTTCCTAGAGTAGGGAATGTTGGCATGTGCCAAGCGACCTCCGACTCTTATGATTCCATGATCGTCCATAAACGGGTTTAATGATAACAGGTGACTTTTGTTTGATTGTGCAACTCCTGTTTTAAAAGCGGCTTGCTCTTTTGGAAATGCCGTTCTTTGAACTAATTGTAAAATTGTAGCACGTGATGCTTGCAGATCTTGTGTCAATAACTGTCCATACCTTTTATTTGTGTTTCTGCGACAGTTGTGTATAAATCTTTTGACAATTGCTACAACTCGGGTTAACTTTAAAAAAGATGAGTAATTTGTCAAGAATTCCGAACTTATGAACTATGGAAGTTTGCTAGGGATATTTTTTTTTGTCTCTAATTGTAGCTGGTTGGAAGATATACTGATATTTGGCCATTCCTACACTTCTTTTATAAGCCACTCTGGGCCGTGCTACCACAGCATGTTTTCTGACAGCTCATTGGTACTTATACCTCGTGATGCGATATCGGCTGGATTGTGTTTTGTAGGCACATGTCGCCAGTTTTCTGGATCTACTGTGTCTTGAATCTGCACGACTCTATTGGCCACGTACGTTTTCCACTTTGATGGAAGACTACGGATCCATTGAAGTGTTATCATTGAATCTGACCAAGCTGGAACATCTTCGAATTGCAAATCTTGAACTGTTGTCTTGATTAGTCGAGCCAGTATTAATGCTACATTTAGTTCTAGTCGAGGCACAGTAATTGGTCGAATTGGGGCTACCTTGGTTTTGGATGTCAATATGTGGGATCTATTTTTTCCATCTATAATCTGCACGCGTATATACAGTACAGCAGCGTATGCTTTGTGCGAAGCGTCGCAGAATCCGTGAAGTTGAATACTTGGGGATGTCTTCATTGTCCCTATCCATTGTGGTATCTTCAATTTCTCTAAATTCTTCAATTCATCTTGAAATTGCTGCCATTGGATGGCAATGTTATTCTCGACGGCCGTGTCCCACGAACATCCAGCTATCCATAAAGCTTCAATCATTAGTTTCGCTACAATGATCACAGGTGATATCCAACCCAATGGATCGTATAATGTTGCTACATCAGACAGAATGGATCTCTTTGTCATTCTTTTATCCTTATGTCTGGGTGCAATAGAGAAAGAAAAATAATCAGATGCAGGGTTCCATCGAATTCCCAAGGTTTTGATGACTTCATTTTCATCGAAGTTTAGACAGGTCTTTAATTCCCTATGCTCAATCGGTATATGCTCTACAAGCTTGATGTTATTACTGGTCCATTTTCTTAAGTTAAATCCCCCTGTTTTTAACATATTGATACATTGCTTCTGGAGTTCCTTAGCTTCTTCGACAGTATCCTCTCCTGTCAACAAATCATCTACATGGAAATTAGTGAATGCAATTTTAGACGCTAGAGGCAAATTTTTCTTTTCGTCCGTTGCAAGCTGTTGTAGTGTACGTATTGCTAAATACGGTGCTGATGAGGAACCAAACGTAACTGTAGCCAATTGATAGTCTTGGAAACATTTTGTCTGTGGATTCTGCCACACAATTTAGTGAAAGGCGCGATGCTTAGGATGTATTGAGATCATTCTATACATCTTTTCAACATCTGCCGTCATTGGTACTTTATGTTTTCTCCATTTCAACAGAGTTGAGAATAGTTTGGGTTCTATCGTTAGCCCAGCTAGTAACTGTTGGTTTAGTGACTTGCCGTTATGGCTTTTCGCCGAGGTGTCGAACACAACTCTAAGCTTAGTCGTTGTGCTGTCTTTAAAAACTGCGTGATGACGAATATAATAGTCCTTGCCCTTTGTATTAACTGCTGGATCTATTTCCTCCATGTGTCCAAGTGGTATGTATTCGTCCAAACATTTGGTATACTCGCTTTCTAAATTTTTATCGACAATGAATTTGCCTTTCAAATGCTGGAATTTTTTAGAGCTAAATCTCGCGAGGCACCGAAATTAGGCGTGCTTCGGTTTGAAAAAGGAAGTTGCACTTGATAATGCCCATCCTTCATTCGACGGTGCGTCTCTTTAAAGATTATTTCACATTCCTCGTCTTCTGGCTTCATTATAGGTTTGTTGTGGACCTCTTCAGTTTCCCAAAACTGTTTAAGTTGATGGTTTAACGTTTCCATTGACTGATTGATCACCGTAAATGCTTCTACTTTCTGTACTGGTGATTGTATGTTTCCTAAAATTGTCCATCCAAATAATGTATTGATGGCAATTGGTGATTTCTTCGATCCCTTGCGTAAACCATTTAGTAATATGTTGGCATATACTTGTGCTCCAAGTAATATGTGGATTGGTCCTGGCTTCCAATCATTAGGGTCTGCCATATTGATTCCTCTTAAGTGTTCCCATTTTGTTATCTGAACTGGTACTGTTGGCAGATGATCAGTAATCTTTTGTATGACTAGCATATCCACGTTGACACTTTTGTCTTTGCATTTGTACGATGTCAATTCTAGTGTTACCTCTTGATTCGACCTTGCTGTCTTGCTTTTATTTAACCCGGTTATTTGTAAGCGAGTGGGTCTTTCCTTGAGACCCATTTGTTTACACATTTTCTGAGTAATAAAAGAGGTCTGTGAACCTGGATCCACTAAGGCACGCAGCACTACAGATCGACCGATTCGATCCTTAGCTTTTACTAACGCTGTGGCTAATAATGCGTTGTGGGTTCTTGTTGTAAAGAAACTTTTTGTTTCCTCCTCTGTTTCAGCATAACGGCTGTATTCCGTCTTGTAACCTGCTGTGTCTTTTTTATCTTTAAGAGACCTGTGGTTAAAGCTGGGCCATCTTTCTGATACCTTGTCTTTACCTGATACTTCTTTTTGAATAGGTGTGTGTAACAAGGTATTATGTAACCCATTGCAATTCTTGCATCTTCGGCTGTTTGAACATTGCCTTGCTGAATGCTTGCTCGAAAAGCAGTTGAAGCATCTTCTTGCATCTTCAATGCACTTTCTTGGATTTGATGTGCTCATCTTAATAAAATCTTTGCAATATCCCACGTAATTTGCATCATTGCATGCGGGACATTTGGTTGTGTTAGTTACATGATATGTCTTTGCTATCTGGACTGAGGGGTTTGACACTCACAGACTGCGACATTGATTCTAGGACTCTAAATCGAGTTAGCAGGAATCTTTGAAAATGTTCCAACGTTGGCAGTTTCAGCATGTCACCCAATTCTTCTTCCCAAAGCCGTAGAATCCCGAAAGGCAGTTTGTGTACTAATAAATGAATCAGCAATATATCCCATGTTGAAACATCTACTTCCAATGCCTTTAGTTGCTATAAACTTTCCTCAGTTGTACCCGTGAGAGACTTAATGCTCTTTGCGTTTTCTATCGTTAGCTTTGGTTGATTTGTGAGTACTTTTAATTGTGTGTTTACTAGAACTGTCTTGTTGTCGTAACGCAGTTTGAGTTTTTCCAAGCTGGCTCATAATCTTCTGCAGTAATGGGAATATATTTTAACAGTCGCTCTGCTTCTCCTGTGAGACATCCTTTTAAGTGATGGAGCTTTTGTACTGCAGGTAGTTGTGTATTTTTGTGCACTAATGACACGTATAAGTCATGAAATGACCTCCACGATGAATATTCGCCATTGAAAATTGGTAGGTTAATTCGAGGTAACTGACTGAGGTTGCTACTTGTATGAACAATTGTAGTTGCCACTGAGTTAATTGCTTCTGGTTTAACTGCACTCTCCCTTGGAGAATTTTTAAGTACTCCTTAAGTTAAATCCCCTAAATATTCCATATATTTAACCTCCAATATCGAGTGTGTCTCTTCTTCTACATATTCGTGCGTGCATGTATCTTTTGAAATTATAACAGCTTATCTAAGCTTTGTATCATTAATATCAAAATCTGCCCATAATTTTCTTAGACTTGTTAATTGCGTCTCATAAAAACTTAGTGTTCTTTTTTCTAACCTAGTTTTTTTCCATGTGTGATGATTTGTTCTAGTTTGTCTGCTAGAACGCATAATTCTTCGACTGATGCCATTTTTTTTTTTAATTATTGCGTGATCAATTATTATTATTTTTTTCTCGAAGACAGTGCTAGTTTCTTAAAGAAAAAACTTCTTTCATTGTTTTGTGGGAAACTTCAAGTCACTTTCTAGCTGTTAATAAAATCCAGCGTGACATAAACTGGGTCGCACAAATCCGGCTCGAAGGACCAAAATATATTGTTAGATAATACCATCGGTTATATTTCCATGCTGAAAACAAAAGTAATTATGTTGCTGGCGTTATGAAAAAACACAACAAAGTTTTTGTGACGACTTTCAGTTTATTGGATAGTTTTTTTTAATTTTTTACATATGTTAGATTTGATGAAACACAAATTACTATTGACGTTGTTTGTGAAGGGGGGATATTGGAACAGTATCAATCTTTCCACATTGCTGTGTAAATCAGCACAATTTCCCAATATCTGTGTTCAGATTCTTCGCGACGTAATGTATCATTCGAGATACAATGTTGGGGTTCGCAAAATCTGAAAAAAAAAGTTAGAAGGTATTCAACATATACCCGTTGATGCACCTTTGATGAATTAATTGCTGGGGGCTTCTGATGTCTGTACTTCGTGTTGCCTCTTAGAGTCCTGTAGAGAAACTGACTTCTTTTTGAAATTGCAACGCCTTTTTATAATACTTTTTTTTGTATCGATGCTTGCTGCGATTTTGCCAGATTCCACATGCAAAGTGAAACTGATTATTCCTGTCTAGTATGTTTTTTACTAATTTCCACATGCAAGGTGATTAGTAAGATGTGGAACTCAACCTTTACTAATTTCCACATACGAGGTGATTAGTAAAACATAAATTGTAAAATTGGTTCGAGTTCTCGCATTATCTGC
Source organism: Dioctria linearis (assembly GCA_963930735.1). NCBI lineage: Eukaryota > Metazoa > Arthropoda > Insecta > Diptera > Asilidae > Dioctria > Dioctria linearis. The sequence continues at coordinate 75,699,202 of OZ005740.1, read as the reverse complement.
TGAAACACAATAATCATATAGGAGTTGATCCTAAAATAAATACATTATTTGAGGTTGACTCAAAAGTACGTCGGCTAGGAGTTAATCCTAAAGATTGCAAAGTAAGGTTAACTCAAGCAATCTCACACAGTAGTTAATCCAAAGGTCTAGACAGCTTTATGCAAACGTGAGAGAAGATCTATTTCCAGAGGTTAACTCTGCAATAAATACATTCAGAAGTTAATTCTGATCAAAGTGGAAGGCACTTCCATCCCACACTAGCAGTACTCAGATCGCTGCACTCATTAAAGCTCACAAGATCAAACGTCACAAGTGCGTCATTAAGATCCCAGACGCAGTCAGATTCCAACTTGCTGCAATTGAAAAGGTACGCATACGATAAACGTCATCAGTACTGCCTTCATACCCTCACGTACCAGCACGCCAAAAAACTGCAGAAGCAGAATAGTTGGTTACGTTTATCAACAGTGCTTATAACAGCCATACAAGTTGTTCTAATCGTGCATCAATACATTCCGTATTACACCTCGACTGCCCTCAAGTAGCAGCTCGAGTAAAGAACTTCCCAACTGCCCTCACGTAGCAGTTCAAGTGAAACAGTCGAATTTTCGAGATCAGACAAAATTTATTTGTTCTCACAGTTCAACTGTCTCGTGCCTACTCACTTACCGAACCCTTCTTCTCCATTACAGGAGTAAGAAAAGAGCAACGCAGTACGGACAATTGCTACACCGCCATTTTTAGTGAATTTGGTGAATTTGTTTTTATTTGAAGTTTTCTTTAGGCATTAAGTTTTATTGAATTTGTGAATTTTTAAGTAGTATTAAGTCTGAAATGAAATGAATTGTGATATGTATTGGTTAGAAAATTGAATTAGCACTATTAGGAAATTTATACTTTGAATATACAAACAGAGTTATCAATCAAAACCGGCACCCCGTCACAAACATTTATTAATACAGTCCACTATAGAGAATTTTCAAATACCATCTTGTTTATTAAATGCAATATGTCTTCTCATACTCAGCAGGACTTGTATGTTTCAACTCCTCCCTCCTCTGTGAATATTTCGACAGAGAAGTTAGGCCGTCGCCGGAGACAAAGGAACCAACGCAACCGACCAATTAACATTCCGACTGCCTCAAGTCGACATGAGGTTTCTCTGGTTACTAATGTAGCCCCCATTGGCAGCGTTTTGTCTACGGGTGGAGTTAGTGTGTTATCTTCGTTAGTGGACAGGTCATCTGACAGGGGGACGGAGTTTTCCGTTTCGGATGTCGGTGTATTGCGGTCTGTTTCGGTTGTGGATAGTACCCCCACCAATGATACTTCGCCCGTGGGAATTGGTATTGGCGCCTCTTTGAGAACGGTTCCAAAACCTACGTGTGTTTTCATCTCCCGTTTCTCTCCAGAAATGTTGTGTGAGGACATATTAAGTTATCTGAAGTCCAAAAATATCACAACAGATGGTATTTCTTGCCGAAAAATTAGAAAATGCTCTGAACCAGTTGCATCCTTTATTTTAACTGTCTCAGCGGATCTGCAAGACAAGTTATTGCATCCAACATTTTGGCCCTCTGGCGCTTTTACTAAATTATTCGTACCTTCCGTGCGCCAAGGTCGTAATACAGCTAAAATAAGCAGCGATATTCCAAAAAACTCAAATCTATTTCCCTCTACTACCAAAATGTAAGGGGAATTCGTACAAAAACTGCATAAATCTTCAAATCCTCTGTTGCAACTGATTTCGCTATAGTTGCTTTCACTGAAACATGGCTGCATCATGGTTTCCGCGATGCCGAAATCTTTGACAGTTCGTTCCAAATTTTTAGAAGAGATAGATATACTGATTCTGAAGCACGTGGCGGTGGCGTACTCCTCGCTTGTAAAAACAACTTCAATTGCAGCCAAATTCAGCTTCCCAGTTACTCCAATACTCTTGACATAGAACTTATAGCTCCTAAGTTGTCTCTCTTAAAATATGACTTATACATACTTTGTTGCTATATTCCTCCAGACTCCAGAAATAATATAGATGACGAAGGACAGATTATTTACGACCTGCTCATTTCAACATCCAATTTTATCCATGGAAAGATGGAACCTCTTGACGAATTACTACTAATTGGTGATTTTAACTTACCCAATATCCAATGGATACTTAATGAAGAAGACGATGACTATCTTCCACTTAACAACTTGACAGCAAGAGAATCACTTTTCCTTGACACTATTTCATCTCTTGGTCTCAGCCAAATCAGTAACGTTAAGAATGACATGGATAGGCAGTTAGACCTCGTATTTTCTACTGACGCGGATAACTTTTTAGTTGCACCTAGCCCCGTTTTAATTTCTACTCTTGACAAATACCACCCCCCTATACTAATTACGTATTCCCATGAAACCGCAAACTTGACAAATTGTGACGAAACACAATACTTTCTCAATTTTAGAAAAGCTGACTTCCCGGAACTTTATAGTAGACTTACCGCTATTGATTTCAACACATTACTATTTTGCGATAGTGTTGATGAAGATGTTTCTAAGTTTTACATAATTCTTTTTGATCTATTCTCTTCTCATGTTCCCCGCGAACGCCAGCAGCTTCATAAAACATCACCGCCCTGGTTCAATAAAGAACTGAAACGTCTTAAAAATAGAAAGAATACAATGTGGAAAAGTTATATGAGGGACAAAGATATTATAAGTCATAACAACTTCCTCGCATCCTATAATGAGTTCAAAGAACTTTCTTCTACAATTTATGATGAATACGTCCTAAGCATGCGAACGAAATTATTTAGTGACGCATCTTTTTCAAGTTTATTAATATGAAGGAAAATCCGACAACTACCCCAATACCATGAAGTACAAATATACTGCTAGTGATGATTCGTCTGAAATTTGTAATATTTTTGCTTCATTTTTTGACAACGCATTTGCCTCGTCAAATTTTCAACCTCTAAATAGCAACTTCAATCATATGAAGGACTCCCATAACGTTTCATTCACTGTCCCTTCAATTTCACATGAGGATATACTCGATCACATTTATGAGCTTCCTAATAACTTCACAACGGCTACAGATGGGATCCCTCCAGCCTTTTTTAAGTCTTGCTGCCTTGCCTTGGCAGCTCCGCTAAGAATTATTTTCCAAAAATCGCTCGATACCAGTTGTTTCCCGCAGCTATGGAAAAATTCCTTTATCATACATATCCACAAAAAAGGTAGTAAAAATGAAATTTCTAACTATAGGCCTATTGCAAAATTATCTTGTATGCCTAAATTATTCGAATCCATCATTTACTCTCAGCTATCAGTTTCCTGCAAGAATTTGCTTTCTTCTAACCAACATGGGTTTATTTCGGGCAGATCTACAACCACTAACTTGTTGGAATTTGTCTCGGATACCATTGGAGGATTTGGAAAAGGCTACCAGACGGATTGTATTTATACCGACATTAGTAAAGCGTTCGACAAGTTATCTCACTCCGTGATACTCTTTAAAATGGAAAAGTATGGGTTTCCCCCAACATTTCTAAAATGGACGGTGTCTTATTTAGATAACAGAATATACCAATTCTTATTCCGCCAGTCCATCTCTAGAGTATTGAAGGCTTCGTCTGGCGTACCACAAGGGAGTCACTTGGGCTCGTTGTTCTTTATTCTCTCTATTGACGACATTGTCTCTGTTCTGAGGTACTGTAAGGTCTTGATTTATGCTGACGATATTAAGCTTTTCGCTCAGATTAAATCTGTTAACGATTGTGAACAGGTACAGGGTGACCTTCAAAAATTTTACGACTGGTGCAAAAGTATTAATTTGGTACTCAATATAGACAAATGTGAGGCTATGACTTTCCACAGAAATCAGAAACCATCACTTATGATTACGAGTTCTCGCATTCCTCGATTTTCCGTGTTGGCTCTGTCTGTGACTTGGGTGTCAAATGTGATCAAAGATTGAATTTTATCTCCCATATAAACTACATGGTATCAAAGAGTAGTTCTATGCTGGGTTTTATAAAACATTGGTCCCGAGAGTTTTCGAATCCCACCATAACTCTGCGTTTGTACACTTGCTTTGTAAGACCACTGCTTGAATACGCTAGCCAGGTCTGGTCTCCATTTTACGGTACACACATTGACCGTATCGAGTCTGTTCAGCGGGACTTCCTACGATTTGCTCTCAGGCATCTACCCTTAAATAACTCATTAATTCTTCCACCCTATAAGGATCGGTTGAAGCTTCTAAATATGCACTCGCTTGTAAAACGTCGCATAGTTGCCGATGTAACTTTTGTGCACCAACTCGTAAACGCGAATATTGAATCTCCTCTGTTATTTAATAAAATCTCTTTTCGCGATAGCGGGCACAATTTGAGAACGCTACCTCTGTTGCATGTTAACCCCTCAAGGTCTAACTTTAGCATGTACGAACCTATCAATCGCATGTGCATTACTGTCAATAATATGGCTGATAATTTTGTTATAGATGTTTCTACGCATGTTTTAAAAAAACGTCTATATAATATTTAATCTATTTTGTTTGATGTTTTGTGCATGTAATTTCATCTGGTGTTTGGTTTATGTTCAGTGTAACATACTAATACTAACACCGACTAAGTGATGAATCGCATGTATTGTTGAGACATTTATTTATTAAACGTGTCCATGCTGCGAGCTTGTGTTAAGCTGGTTCTGATAGTCTTTATAAGTTCAGCACAGCTATCACCTATAGATTGCGATGAAAAGTAAATCTTTCTTGCATTATGATTAAATATGTGACATCAAAGTAACTCGTACCCATCTGCGTTATTTACTTTACAATTTTGATCACATTCCAACTAAGTGGGGTAGATGTATATATCTCCATTTCATATTATGAAGTTTTTCAAAAAGTCCTTGAAATTCGGTAATGGTAGATGAACTCAAATTCCTAAAATCAGTGATTAAATTTTCGGCATGATCCTACGCAGACATAAGGTCCAAGTTGTTATGTACGTAAATTTCACAAAAAATCTAAAAACGTACCTGTAAAATGGTATTTACTTTCGGTTATACAGTGCGATTCTATTGACAAACAGATTGCCAAGTCTCGGGAACGAAGGCTTGAGCAAATCGCGAAATTTAAAGAAAGCACTGAAAAGGTCAGAGAGCCTGAAGAAGTTTGGAGAGCTCTGGCACTCGCTCGAAGTCACAAATAAAAATATTAGTGTAGATTTAAGTGAAAGTGCCAACTACAGTGTAAGTGATTCCACCGTGAGTGAAATACTTTTGAACTGGCTGGGCGACTCCCTTCTGGAAACCAGCATAGAAGAAACTAGCTCCCCAGCAGTGTCAAACTCTAGTTTCCGAATCCCCAATTTAAACATGGCAGATCACGGTAAAATCGCCAAGCTAACTGCCCAGCTCGTTCCCCTATTCTCAGGAAAACAGCACCCAAAATTGAGCCATGAGCTCCAAACTTTCCTAGGATGCTGCAGGCGGGTAATTCAGTGCATTTCGGTGGATGAACTATCACCATTTTTATAAATCTTCCAGACTTCGAGGCGAAGCTTACCAGCTTTTTGCCTCAAATATGCCCACTACTTTCAAAGAAGTGGAAGAACGGTTGAATCGCACAAACCTGCCTAGAGAAAATTACCAGGAACTGGTAAATAAATTAATCACTACAAGGCAGTATCCTTTGGAAAACCTCACAGCCTTCACGGCACGATGAAAATAAATGCTAGCACTATGTAATGAAGCAGCAAAGTCCAAATATGGAGCCACGGCAGCACCAGCTGTTAAAACGCAGCTCGAGGACTTTGCCAAGAACGCACTGAAATAGGCGTAAATAACCCTTATATGTGTCAGCACCTGTTGACAATGAGCGACGGCACTGTAGATGAATTAATACAAAGAGCACTTGACATGGAACGTCTCCAGCAAAGTGCTCTATTCCTGCAACCTCCAGGACAGTTTCAATCATGTGCAATGTAAAATACAATGCAAAATCCTGCTAGTACAGCCATACCACATTACGCACAAAATACACAACCTAGTGCATCTGCAAGTCATAATGGTTACAACCCAGGCTTTATATCCCTTACACAGGGATCCTGAAAAATAACGCGCACGAAAATACAAACAGTCACATACAGCCAGCACAGTTCTCACAGGCAAACCCCACGCCGAATATCAAACAGGAGCCAAGATCTCCTAATGAAATTTATAATGTAAACAATAAAAATAATTATATAAATAAAATCATTTGTAGTTATTGTAATTTAAGAGGCAACACATACGCCGATTGTTTGAAACGTAAAAATACGCCGTACTGTGTGAACTTCAAAATGTATAATCATGACGTGCATGACTGCAGAGGAAACAATAATAGTTTTCAAAGACCGCAAAACAGAGAAGCACCAAATCAACGTCCTAGAGAGACGCAAGACTCCAATAACAACTCCAGAGTCTATAATGTGCGTAAAAAGTGTGAGTTCTGTGGCCGTTCTGGACACATAATAAGCGCATGTCAACAAAAACGTAAATGGGAGGCCCGGAGTCAGGGAACCGACGTACAGTCGACTCAAAAATCCCCGGCTTGACTATAAAACTCCCATCTAACAAAATAGGATCTCATCAGCAGCCCGATTCCAGTGTCGCTACAGTAAAACTTCCTTTGGACATAGGCCTGAACGGCCAAACTAAACTAGTAGCAGACACAGGCGCTGAGGTAAGTATAATAAAGAAAAGGTCATTAAAAGATCTCAAAGAAATTAACCACAATGAGGCATGTACACTTCAGACCCCATTTGGTACCGGAAAGACGCTGGGAAATTGCCAGGAAACTTCGTTTTCAAAAACAAAATTCCCTGCAAGTTTCAAGTCGTAAAGAACTTGCCTGGCCTTTCCCATGATGGACTTCTAGGAAATGATTTCCTAGCAAAAAACTGTAACGTTGAGGGTCCTAATAAGGCACTAAGGTTTCTCGCACGGAAACTAATCCCGATAAATTTTCTTTGCCATTGATGTTTGAAACGGACAAGCTACATTCTGAAAAAGCAGTCGAAGTAAGAACACTTGCAGAAGAGGTAGAGTCTAAACAGGCTGAACTATCCACCTGCAGTGTCTTCAAGGCTTCTCAAACGAGAAAAGCTGGCTGCCAAGCTCCAAAAGAGCTCAATGAATGTGAAAAAAACTGTCTGAGAGATCAAGAGACCGATGAAATCAGGCAGCAATTGGTTACCTTTAAGGAACCACTCTGGATACTTGCGCGCTCTCAAATTGTTGCCCCAGGCCCGTTGCAAGCTCAGGAAGAAATGCTCTGTTTATCACAAGAGATAAGCGATGGAGTCTTCTTGGCAAACAATTTACTGTCATCTGGAGAAGAATTAGTGCTGGTTAGTATTCTCAACGCTAACAGTCATCAAGTAGTCATACATAGCTTAAAGTTACAGCCATATCCAACAAACGACTACACCATAGTCCCATTAACACACACAAAAGACCACAACCATACGAACATTCCCATACCAAGTATAGAGGCAATATCAAACACCACAAGAGGCGGAACTGAGTGTCTAAAGCCTGCGAAAAAGGTGCATATAGCTCTTCCGTCTAAAATCTCGAGGCATAAATCACAATTAAACAAACAACGGCCATATAAGAACGGTAGCGAGTCGCTAAAGCCTATATTAAAGGTGCATATTACTCCACCGTCACGCAACACAAAAAATTCTTAAAAAACCATAGCATTGACGCGCATGAGTATATCACACAACCTATGGCAAAGACCACACAGGTGTACCAAACTCAGCCGTCAACAAAGCAGGAAGCACCTACCCTGCAACATGCTAAGAACAACCAAATAAAGCCTCAAAAGGAATCACAAAAGCCTCGTCTACTTACAGGTAAAAAATTAAAAAGGAAGAAAAAGTCGACCCAAGGTTTAGCTGAAAAGTCAGCAATTTTACAACATGAACGATATCTATACCCGGATTATGAGATTCCGGACGACATAAAGCAATACCCGCGCATTTCTAGGCTAGAGCAAGTACTCACCCTAGACCCTAATTTGACCGCGGAAGAAAAAATTTCGATATCAGAACTCTGCGAAGAGTATCACGATATCTTCTTCCTCAAAGGTGACAAACTCACCTATACAAATGCGATAACGCATAATATTCCATTGGTGCAAGATCAAGCACCAATCAATCAAAAAATGTACCTCTTACCTGAAACACAGCGGAAAGTAATTAACGAGCAGCTAAAAGAAATGCTAGACAGCGGGATAGTCCAGTGTAGTAAAACCCCTTGGAATTCACCTCTACTGGTTGTCCCCAAGAAAGCTGGACCTGACGGTGAAAAAAGGTGGCGCGTCGTTGTCGACTTTCGTAAATTAAACGAAAAGACAATTGGAGACGGATTCCCACTACCCCGAATCGAGGATATTCTCGACCAACTAGGTCACGCAAGGTATTTCACCACACTCGATTTGGCCAACGGCTATCACCAAGTTCTCGTCGACAAAAGAGATCGACATAAAACTACTTTCAGCACAAGCTATGGGCACTACGAGTTCAAGCGTATGCCATTCGGGCTCAAAGGAGCCCCCGCCACATTTCAACGCCTAATGGATTTCGTATTAACAGGCCTACAAGGCCTCGAATGTTTCGTTTACATTATCATCTATGGAAAAAATTTAAACGACCACAACGAAAAGTTGTTAAAATTCTTCGACAAGCTGAGAGAGAACAGCTTGAAACTGCAGCCAGAGAAGTGCCAGTTTCTACGAAGAGAAGTTGTCTACCTAGGACATAAATGTTAGCGAAGGAGCCGTACCAGACCCAAGTAAGACGGCCTGCGTCCAAACATTTCCTGTTCCAAGAACAGTAAGGCAAGTTCAGTCATTTTTAGGACTTTGCCAATTACTATAGGAAATTCATTCCAGACTTCTCCAAAATTGTACGTCCAATCGCGAATTTACTCCGAAAGGATGTACTTAGGCAGAGAAATGCCAGGAAGCATTTCAAAGCATAAAAAATGCTTTAATTTCTCCACCACTTTTGTTTTACCCCGATCTTTTAATCTTACTACGGACGCAAGTAACGAGGCTCTAGGAGCTGTTCTTTCTCAAGGAGAAGTCGGAAATAACCAGCCCATTGCCTATCCAAGGCGCACATTAAACAAAGCCGAAATAAATTACTCTACTATACAGAAAGAGTTATTGGCTATTGTCTGGGCTGCCAAGAATTTCAGGTGCTATCTTCAAGGCCCGAAATTCACGGTCTATACTGACCATAAACCTCTCAAAGGTGTCTTCAATGTGAAAGACTCTACTTCCCGTTTGGTGAGATTTTACCACAAATTATCAGAATTCGATTAAAACATCGAATATAAACCAGCGAAGTACAACACTAATGCCGATGCACTATGTCGCATCCCTCAAGCATTAAAGGAAGACAGTTTAGGCAATACCTTAACGGTTAAAGCCCTAGTCCACCACACGATGGACTCAGATGTGGAGGAAGACAATTCCACAAATAATAAGAAAATGAAGAAATCCGCTCATTGCTTCGTCGTGACTCGAGCTCACAAGCAAGAGGCTCAAGAGACAATAAATAGCTCCAGTGTGGAGACAAAAGAGCACACGAAAGCGGACCAAAACGAAGTTCAACTCAAGGAGGCGGAAAAACTATACCCAGCATCGCTTGATCAAAAAGTAAGTTCTGGTAAGGCACCCGAAGTTATTACGAGCCCCACGGAATCCAAACAATCTTAAAAAATTATCACGATTCTCCATTTGGTGGCCATCAAGGTGTCATAAAAACTTACCAACGTATAAGATGCAAGTATTGGTGGAGACACATGCTTAGCGACATCAAGAAATATATTAAAAAATGCCCAAAGTGCCAGACGATGAAAGCGTCACCACAATATAAATTGTCAATGGTTATCACGGACATCGCAGAACAACCGTTCGACAAAGTTTACCTCGATATCGTAGGTCCATTAGAAGAGACCACATCAGGTAACAAATATATCTTGACCTTCAAAGATAATTTAACAAAATTTGTCGACTGGTATGCAATACCTAATGCAGAAACAGTTACAGTAGCGCAGGTTTTCTTTAATGAAGTCTTTACGCGCTATCGCATACCCAAAAGAATACTCACCGATCAGGGAACAAATTTCCTGAATGAACTATTCAAAAGAGTATGTAAGCTTTTAAAGGTAAATAAGTTACAGACTTCAGCATACCACCCACAGTCTAATGGAGCATTAGAGGGTGCACATAGACCCCTAATAGAATACCTGCGAACAATCGTAGATGAAAATCCCAAAACATGGGACCAAAACCTACGAACCGCTGCATTCGTGTACAACAACAGTGTACACGAGGGTACTAAACTTACCCCAATGGACTGCCTATACGGATTCACAGCGGATGTCCCATCAATCATGAGAGCTATTATCATATACTGAAGTATAAGCTGCAAAAATCATATGCCACGGCAAGAAAGAACTTATTGGCAAGTAAACAGCGCTCAAAGGGGTACTACGATAAGACAGTACGGCCCCTAGGTTTCCATGTAGGAGACAAGGTCCTCATCAAGAATGAAAGCAGAAAAAATAAGCTTTCTCAAATCTGGGTAGGAACTTATCAGGTAATCGCAATACCAAGCGACGTAAATACCACAATCAAAATTGGTAAGCTAACAGTAACCGTACATAATAACCGTTTGAAACCATATTTCGAATAAAAATATATCGAACAAAAATGAACCAGGTTGACTTGAAATTCCTACTACAGTGTCCATTAAACCTCATTTCAATACCTCCCCATAAACATTTGCGGTGGAGTCACTCCACTGCCCAGTTTAAAACGGCACAATGCCAGTACAAATATGTTTAACGGATTGTTTTCTTCTTCTGAATTGTCCTCAGAAAAGGCGCTAAAATTCATCATAGTTGCCCGCTTCATCCAGTACACAACAGGAGCAATCGCTGACAAACCTTATGTAATGACCCAGCTAAATGACTCGGGTATACTTTTCGAGGACCTGGGAAATCGCATGGTATATCATGACACCTGGAATGTCCTCACCGAGTTAGATTTGGATGAACTAGATGCCCAGATAAAGCTAGGAGAATATGCAGAGCACTTGGTGCATAAACTCTGCATAAATATAACAAACCCAGAAGGCCTGTGTAACGTGCAGCAACTACACATAAGCGCACAAGCGCACGGAAACTTTAAAGGAACTAGTACCAGGAAAACGCAAGGCCAGATCGCTATTTGATGGAATAGGCAGTACCATGCACTATTTGTTTGGCAATATGGGCACAATAACGAGAAAGAAATTTACACCAGGTTACAAGAACTTGAATCGAATACACAAGCCCTAGCCGAGCTAGAGAAACAACAAATTAGTGTTGTAAAAACTACCTTGGAAAAGATTCAAAAACCGCTGGCTATGTTAATAGACAGACAACAAAATATAGCACACCAGATAAACCATCTCCACCATGTGGCCGATGAGTTGACTAGGAGGCAACTAAGACAAGCGATTATATCAAGCTTATTGCTCCAAATCATCGAAGTCGAATATCGACAACAAGCCCTCCTGGATATAATAATTGCTAGTAGAACCAATCATGTTAATCCACTCCTAAAGTCTCCCAAAAATCTGCTGGAGATATACAGCAAAACAACCTCGAATTGTCCGAATGATGAAAGTTTCCTGTCTGTCCTATATCAGCCAGCAGGAGCTCAGTCACTCTTTATGCAAAACAAATTGGTGGTGAGAGTTACCAGACCAGAGTACAAGCTCCCCAAAAGGACATGTTGATTAAATTAAACAAGCCAAATGCGTGGCTATTTTCATTTATCACCTCCACGGTGCTATTTATCACATGTTCAGATCACTTTGTGATCTCGAAACTGGAAGGACAAGGGACACTTTAGACATGTGACAGGTGACAAAGTGCTTAAATACGAAGGTCAGAGTAAATATCCACTAAAAATTATTCAGCCGAGTCAGTTTCTTGAGCTCAACCACTCTCTACTCAAAGTAAACCTGACTGAAATTTTACAGGAAACTCAAAACCACAGTCTGGGGAAAATCGAGATTTTAACGGGAGAAATCCAAAATAAAATAAATAAATACCAAGAAAAAGTATCAAACAGAAACTCCCATATTCTGTCCACAATCTCTCTTTCGTTTAAGAGCCTACTAGTTCTGGCCATAATGATCGTTGTGGCAGTAAAATATCTTAACCCTGTTGTCATCAAGATGAGACAACAGAGAAATCAACCCCAAGGTAACCCCGAAATTTCATAAGAGGGAGTCCCTTTAGAAGAACGAACTCCTGCTCCCCAATCCGGTTTAAAGCGAACTAGAAGCCTCGCTAAAACAAAATCGGTCCAAATAATTTAAAGGCGCGATACTGACTCAACTGGCTCAACAAACTATTTTGAACAAGGTCGTCCTAACATGGAACAACAATCAAAAAAGTAGTCCTGGTAAAGCGTTCAAAGAAAATCTAGTTATATATATATATCAACCAATGTATATTTAACGATTTATGAAAAATAAAACAATGTATTCATAGATATAGTATAGTTAATTATAGTGCAAATAATAAAATGTCTATGCACAAAAACGTACTAAAATTACATAACAAAGTAAGTTAAAATAAACAAAAGCATGTAAAGAGGAATAGATATAGAAACAAAGCAGTAACTTGAGAAAAAATAAAAATATTATAAAAATACAACCTAAAATGTATCAATAAACTATATATTAGTAGTACATAAGTAAAATAAAGGAAATAGGAGAAACAAATAAATAAAAATAGATAGAGTAGTAAAAAAATAAAAATGCGTAAAATAATGAATTAAACTTAAAAGGAATAAATGAAAAAAAATATATATATGCATTGAACTTTAGAATTAAAAAACAAAAAGAGGTTAGTAAATTATAAATAGAAATAATAAATAAATACCATAAAGAATTTAAAGAGAAAATACATTCGAATAGAATAAATAACAAGATAAAACTGAAACGCATTATATTAAAAAAAAAAAGTAGAATAATGTCAGAAAACATACAGATATAAATAATACATAAGTAAGAAAAAAATATATACCTAATCCCAGGCTACTACTCCTATCATTATAGTAATGATAAAAGATTAAAAAATTATTGTATACCTATTCATATATGTATTAAAGACATTTAGCTAAGATAAAAATATGCTAAACTAAGGATAAAGGCAAGAACCTTAAAAAAAAAAAAAAACACAATGTAAAGCCTAGCCGAACCAACCGGAATCAGAGCCGCCAAAATAGCACCCCCAGCAACTTCCCCTGAGAATTATTCCTCTTCACAGAATAATTCTCTTTTTCTCAGAGGGAAGGATTGTTATGTACGTAAATTACACAAAAAATCTAAAAACATACCTGAAAAATGGTATTTAAATAAAAAAATTTAATAAATATATTCCTATAAGCTAATCATGCTTAAAAACATGATTAGCTTATCACACAAATAGGTGAAGAAAATTGCATCAGCAATTTTCTTCACATTCCACACATTTCATAAAAATATTCCCATAAAACGACTTGGGAAAAACAAAAGTTTCAGTTTTCAACCAAGTCGTTTTAATAAAAAGCATTATCACGACAAATTTTGCCTTCAGCAAAATCTGTCAGTACAAATAATTAAAAGTAAAAAATAAAACCTAGAGATTTGTCGCGAAAAGTGCAATATGTATGTACATCGTACATACATACTGCGAAAAAAGCTTTCGCGATAAGAAGTGCGCGCCGCGAAAATACATTATATGTATACGCGCTCCGTAATTTGAATCGACGGGACGGTGGCTGATGTTTATAAAATCATCAAATTTCAAGCCATCGTCCAACGAAAAATATTCTGGACTTGCTTAATCAAGTCCAGAATAAATGAAATTTTTTCTCAGGGTAAAAGTGCAACTATGCATTTTCTACCCTGAACGAGCCGAGTTATTTTTTGATTCTGGTTGAGAACGTCGCGATCTAATTTTGACAGAAAAAGGTTAAAGTTGTAAGAGAAATAAAAAGAATTGTAGTTTTTGGGAAGTGGTTTCGGCTCGGTCTTCGGTTGCAGGAAAGTTGATTAAAAAGGAAAAGTTTTTACGAAAAAGTGTACAATAGAAGAAAAAAGGAAGCTTAATTAATTTACAGTGAAGTGTTTTAAGAGCACAGTTAAAAAAGGAAAAGAAATTAATAAAGAGAAGTGTTTTAAAATTGCCCTGCAACACAATTAGGTGAAAAGGCAATCAGTGAGCCCACAACGGAGTGATCAAGAAGTAAGTACGCCCCTTTTCGACGTACATTAAAAAAAACTTAAGAAAGTTAATATTTTGCAAATATTTGTTATGTGATAATTACGAAAAAAAAGGTAGGCACTTCGTTAAAGTTGACGAAAGTTTTCTCTCAACATTTTAATTAAAAACAAAAGTGCTAGCTTCACAATAACTACTATATATTTAATCCGTTAATTTTAGAATAAACGTGCGCGTCTCAAGCTCGTATCTAGCATTGAAATTAAGGGGGGGGGGGGTCTTCCGTCAATTAAATTAAACGAAAAGACATCAAATGGCGGCACCACTTGTCCAGCGCCGTAAGTCGCTTCATTTAGTTAGCCACCGCAGTACTGTAGTGTGGCACTAGGAAGGTTTCCGCATTAAGTGGTGTGGAATGTGTGTGATTTTTAACATAATTTTCCTAATTTTTTTACAAAAAGTCATTTTTTAATAGGATAGTAGTTTAGGGTGCAAACTGCAGGAGTCATTCAAACAAAACTTTTCTCAGTTTTACACACTGGCATATACAGGGTGTTCCGTAAATGTCTTTAATCCTTTAAGAGGATGAAAGTAGAGGTCATTTGGGTCAAAAAAGTCTAGATACTTTTATATCGAACTGGGCTTGGTTTTCGAGTAAATCGATAATATCGATTTTCAAGATTTTGCATACCTCTTCAGAGTAATTTCGTTATAAGTTCTATTGTAATTAATGGATTGTGACGTTCAAACCTTTACTGAAAAGAACACATATTGGCCTTTCTAAGAATGCATAATTAGTTATAATTGTGCCTTCAATTATTTTAAACAAAAACAGTTTTTTCTAGAATTTTTTATTTCACCAAAATTTTTGTCGTGCTTCAGTGTACATTTATTCGAAATATCACCATGGCACGAACTTGGAAAAACTATGAAAAAATTTGCTCATTATGGCCTCTTTTCAAAACGACCTCCCGAAGTGCTATCAACAAGAAGAATCCAAAGTTATAAGCAAACATTTTGAAGATGTGCCCATCGAGGTAATCTTCAGTTTTTTCGTAGGATTCTATCTCCTCCTACAGTTTTTAACCTACGACAACCATTTATATGTCATTGTACGGGAATCTGAACTGGCTATTAGATAGGGTACTTTTCGATTTCGAATTTCGAAAATGGAGGGGGTAATTTCGAAAAAAACACTTTTTTACCAAACTTGATATTTACGTAGATTTCGTTATTCCGCATCTCCATTTTTGCGGGAGGGGCAAGCTCTGGGAGGAGTGGAAGTTCAAAGTTTCAACTTTAGGCGGCATTTCGAAATTCGAAATCGAAAAGTACCCTATCTAATAACCAGTTCAGATTCCCGTACAATGACATATAAATGGTTGTCGCAGGTTAAAACTGTAGGAGGAGATAGAATCCTACAAAAAAAGCGAAGATTACCTCGAGGGGCACATCTTCCAAATATTTGCTTATAACTTTTGATTGTTATTGTTGATAGCACTTATGGAGGCCATTTTGGAAAGGGGACATAATGAGCAAATTTTTTCACAATTTTGCCAAGTTCAAGCAATGGTGATATTTCGAATAAATGTACACTGAAGCGCGAGAAAAATTTTGGTGAAATAAAAAATTCTAGAGAAAACTGTTTTTTTTAAATAATTGAAGGTACAATTAAAACTTATTATACATTCTTAGAAAGGCCAATATGTGTTCTTTTAAATAAATGTTTGAACGTCACAATCCATTAATTACAATAGAACTTATATCGAAATTACTCTGAAGAGGTATGCAAAATCTCGAAAATCGATATTATCGATTTACTCGAAAACCAAGCGGAGTTCGATATAAAAGTATTTAGACTTTTTTGACCCAAATGACCTCCACTTTCCCCCTCTTAAAGGATTAAAGACATTTAGGGAACATCCTGTATATATGGACTGCTCGATATGGTATTTCATGAGGGTGCAATTTTTTGTGTCAAAAATAGTTCTTAGGTCGGTGCCAACATTGAGAAAACTATTGACGGGGCAGTTGAAAAGTGATTTTGATAAAACGTGTCGAATTTCTGTTGTGTATCTTTGAATATGTTACCTTTGGTAAAAACTTTTTCTCACTAATTAACCCAAATAATTAATTTGAAAACGTTTATTGAACACTTGGACCGAATGAGAACGCTACATAGAAATGAGCCCACTTTCTGCAATGTATTTCTATGGACATAGTTAGTCCATATTATACATGCCAGTGGTTTTACATAAGAACGCTGCAAATATTTTAGAATGTAAGGGGTTAGGACTAAGTTAGTGCTCTGATGTGCTACAGAAACACTTCCCAAGCTACGAAACAGACTCCCGTAGCTTGGGAAGTGTTTCTCAAAGGTTTTGGATCACCCGAAGTTGGGGTCTAAAACTCAAATTCTGAGAAAAACCTATACACATACATCACATGTATACAATAATATTCATTGAAGTAATTTTTTATTTTTTTAAGTATTGGAATAAAAAATTGTTTGAAGTTGAATTAAATAAATAATAAAAAATAAAATAAAAATATATTTTTTTCAAATAACTCATTTAATTAAATATTTGTTACTTTAATTTGGAGGGGGAAGGGGATGTGTGACTCAGGTACGCAATGCCCCGAATCACAACCATAATACCGATACATCAATATATCGTCCAATACGATATATTGATGTACCATTATTTGACCCTGAAAATGAAAAATTATTTCATTTTTAAATCTCATTCAAAATTTAAAATGCATTTAGAAATGCATTCCCATATTATAACAAAATGAAATTTAGCACAAATTGCATTTTGTTATCAGACACACATTCCACTCACACGGTATGCACACTTACCTACATACAGTGTCTTCTTACTTTTTTCCGTATGTACGCTGTACATACGTACATTACTTACTTAATCCAATCTAATTGTATGTACATACATGCATACAATCATCAGAGTTATTCGCGCGCTCTTAAAATTAATATTTCAAGACGGGCGCACAAATGCATATCGGATTACAGTTTTGCATTGATGCATACAGCTTGTGTCGTGACCCAATATTCAATTGGTGCAATTGTGACATCACGACTCGAGCTAGCAGCAAATGCACAAGTAATTAAACGATTTGCAATAACTAAGCATTTTACTTCGCACAGTGAAATGCTTGGCGATTGCGAATTGTTTACTTGTAAACTGGCGCATCCACTGCTGTATGTAACTGGGCATTGAGTCATGGTTAAGTAATTCACTTCGCATAGTGAAATACTCAGCTGGGCTCACTGTTTGTTTACATACAGTATTGGGGGCTCCCGCTGTCGGCAGTGATTAGCGTAATACTTTGTAATTATGATTGCAAGGTATTGCGCTGGTCACTGGGTCAAAGTCGCTTCCGCCTAATTGAATGGAGGTGAGCACGGTCGACTGGCTAGATCGGTGAGTTCAGTTAGAAGTTGGGTATTATTAAAGATAGCGGTTCGGTATCGTTTTTCAGTTAGTTGTAATTAGAGAGCTTAATGAGAAGTATCGATCACGGGTGATACTCTTTTTAATTATATCGTCATATAATTTAACGTAATTAAAGAAATAAAGTTTGTTTTACAATTGAATTACGCGAGTGTTTTCACTGGATTGCTTTGGGACACGACAATTTGGCGCAGCCGGATAAAAAGTAGGTAAGTGTTATTTTTCTTGAGTGAAATAATTCATTTCAATTAATTTTTTTTTGTATTTTGTTGGGAGTAAAGCTTATTAGCTGCTCCATATTTTTGTGAATTGTGGGAGTTATGCTTTTTTAGCTGCTCCGGTTTTTTGTATTTTGTTGGGAGTAAAGCTTATTAGCTGCTCCATATTTTTGTGAATTGTGGGAGTTATGCTTTTTTAGCTGCTCCGGTTTTTTGTATTTTGTGGGAGTAAAGCTTATTAGCTGCTCCATATTTTTGTGAATTGTGGGAGTTATGCTTTGTTAGCTGCTCCGGGTTTTTGTATTTTATAGGAGTAAAGCTTTTTTTTTAGCTGCTCCATTTTTTTTAAAGTGTGGGAGTAACGCTTTTTTAGCGGCTCCGTTTTGCAGTATTTTTGTGGGAGTTAACGCTTTTTTTTAGCTGCTCCATTTTTTTTAAGTGTGGGAGTAACGCTTTTTTAGCGGCTCCGTTTTGTTTATTTTTGTGGGAGTTAACGCTTTTTTAGCTGCTCCAGTCTTAGGCTAATTTTCTTTACAGGTTAAAGTATTGCAGAAAAGTAAAGAAAAAGGGTATAAATGGTGGTGATTGTTGTTGCGTGAGATTGTTTTTGGCT
Organism: Dioctria linearis; assembly: GCA_963930735.1. NCBI lineage: Eukaryota > Metazoa > Arthropoda > Insecta > Diptera > Asilidae > Dioctria > Dioctria linearis. The sequence goes on along the minus strand of OZ005740.1, from coordinate 75,680,576 downwards.
AGGTTGTCTGAGTTTTATGAAATGTATAGTGTGAAAGTGTAGTATGCAAAAGGAGTAGCTTTAGCAGTTTAGTAGATTAAGTAAGTAAAGACTAATTTTTCGGAATGGAATGTACGGCGTAGTAAGGGTTATAATTTTGGTCATTGGGAAGTTGTCAAACCCTAGGTAAATTTAAGGTATTCGCGGGTATTCGGGCGTTAAACTTGGAAGTAGGTTCGGAGAAATATTGAATATTAGGAAAGAACATTATTGAAACACCGTAGAAAAGTTCAAGATTTTGTGTATAGAGTTTTTAAGCAATTAGTTACAGTCTAGGAGAAGTGTTTGAGAGTTAAGGGAAAATTAGGTAATGACTATAGATGTCAGTGGGAAGAAGTAACGTTCTAACGAGGGAAGAATTTTTACGAGTTAAGGATCAGGAAAAGGAATTGGAAACCAGAACGCAGGAATTGAAGGAGTGCCAGCGGATATTACAACAGTACGAACAGGACTGGCGGTACCTAGAAGAGCATCTAACGGATGAATTAAAGAAACGATTGCCGAGTGAAGACGTAAATAAGTTTCTGGAGGAAATAAGTGAGGCTACAGTGAAAAGCACAAAGGGAGAAACCTTAGATTTGGTGATAACATCTACCTTTGAAGTTATTGGTAGAATTGAGAAAGAAACTGATCAAGCGTTGAATGAGTGCAAAAAGGAAAACAGGGCTTTAAAGGGAATTATAAAGTCTTTAGAAAGGCAATTGTAGGAGGCAGAAAAAACAGCCACTGAACTAGAGCAAGAATTAGGAGTCGCACCATTATCACAAGAAGAGGGTCTAGTTCGAGGGATTTTTAAGAAGTGGTCACCCAAGAAATTGGTATTTCACGAACGGCAGCGAGAAGAAAGAGCGAGTACTTCAGGGCAAGAAGAAATTTTGAAAGCTAAACAGCAGACATTAGCAAAGACGAGTGAAGACCAAGTTTCGAAAGAAAAAACCTCAGAGAAACCAGCAAGGAAAACCATGGCCGATGCTTATGATAAAGTCATGGACTTGGTGTCCAGATACATACCCACGTTTTCTGGAGAAAGAGCGCCAAAACTGTCGAGCTGCTGCAAAGATCTTTACGATCGTTTAAAGGCCGAGGAACAGCCCATCTTCATGAAATGTGTAAGATATCGGTTGTTAGACGACGCATATTATCTAGTAAGCTCGGAGGAGCCGAAGGATTTTGAGGCATTGCAGCAGACAATTCAGACTGCCTATATGCCAAAAAAATCGTACTGTGAGCTTCGAGCTGAAATGATAGCATGCGTTCAAAGGCCCGGTGACGACATAAAAGACTATGCGGATAGACTTAAGGAGCTACTGTGTCAAATCAAGGCGGCAGTTCCGGCTAAGTATCCAGACAAAGACGGGGGATTGATAGCGTAACTTGAGGCAGACGCGGTGGCAACGTTCAAGGCGGGTGTTCTGCAGCAGACTACTCAGCTATATTTGACGGGACGCAAATTTCGATCTCTGGATGAAGCACGTGAGGAGGCAGACTACTTCGAGATGGATGCTAGGAGACTTAAAATTAAGGAACCAGGGCTGCGGAATTATACGAAGGAAGACAACAGAGGAATGGCAGCAGGCAGCTGGGGTGCTGGTAGGTTCAGCAAGGAGGAACCTAAAAGGACGGGACCGCAATTGAGGCCAGCATTATCGGGAATACACAGGGGTTCCCCTAGTCAAACAAAGCAACCAAGACCTATTCAGTGCTTTCAGTGCGGACAATGGGGACATTTTGCTAGGGAATGCAGAGAAGGGAAACAGACGCCTTACTGCATAAAATGCCGAATATATGGACATGATGCAACTGGATGTAAAAGGCAACAAGTCAGGTTTGCTGAGGCACTACCTAGCAGTTCGGTAGAGGTGCAATCGGAAGCAAAAGTTATATACTGCCAATTTTGTAGAACATCTGACCACTACACCGCAAATTGTTTAAAAAAATTTCTAGCAGAGAATAATATTCAGCAAGAGGGAAACGGGAGGTGGCAGCTCGGGAACAATCCCGCAGCTGCCTTCCACTAAACAAATTAGGAACCAGATACTCGGGTAAAGACATAGACATGGAATTAGAGCTAGTTAATAATTGCATCATCACAATAGAAGCCGACATTGGACTAGAAGATAAGCTTACATTATTGGTGGATACGGGATCCACCTGCAATTTAGTTAAGGTAAATAAAATAAGGATGGATACACTGATACAAAAACATAAATGTATCACGATTGGAGGGCTGTTTGGAGCTCAGCAACGTTCAATTGGAACCTGCAAGGCGCATCTTCACGTAGGTAGGGGTAAGCAAGAATGCGAGTTCCAGGTAATACACAACACAGATTCAATACCGGTTGACGGAATATTGGGAATGGAATTCCTCAAGGATAAAGCTGTTATCGATTGTATTAATAGAAAATTGTCAATACAGCACAGACAAGTGTACAAGGAAGCACCGCCAATTTTCAGGAACGTAACAGGGGCCGAAAAAGTTGAACATATAACCTTGCAGGGTTATAATGTAGAAGGGAAACGTCTCTCCAGTAGGGAAGCAATTCGGACAGTTTCAGCGGAAGTTCTAAGAGAGCGAATGAGTAATAGAATTGAAAACCTGAGAGAGGTGATATATAAAGCTCGAGCTGCCTCTGAGAGTATAACCAAGAATTTTAGAGTCGAAAAAGGGGCAAATACTCAACAGGGTATCGAGGATAAAGCACGTGGAAGCCCGGAGAGAGGAAATACTTTGGCGTCGGCTCTTTGCACAGAGGCGAAGCAGGAAAATCCTCTCTATACAAAGGAGATTTTGGTAAGGTTGCCAGAAGGAATGTGGGGGCAAAAGCAAATTCTGGAAGTAGTTGTTGAAGGGAAGGGGTCAGATTATCCTCGCACGGAAATCGAACCAGTTATTTCCGAAACTGCAGCCTTTGCGGAGGCGCGAATATGCGAAAACGCTTCAATTCCTAAACAGGGCAATATAACCAAACCTCTCCTTAACTCGAGAAATGGGAGGGAGTCCATAGTACAGCTGGAACCAAGAACGGAGCAATTGGTAAGAATCTGTGTCGAGAGCGAAGACGAGCTGGTGTGCAGGGCGGAAGAGATTATCCCAGGTGTGTACTGTGGTAACACTATAATCAGGCCGGAGAATGGACAGGCGTTTGTGGGTATTGTCAACGCTAGAACTGAGCCGGTTGAGATAGCGAACTTTCAACCCAAGCTTGAGAGGTTGGATAGGTATTCAGTGCAGCCATTGAGAGATAAGATAAAGGCGGTAAGTCGTTCTCAGCAAAGACTCGAATTACTGAAACAAACACTAGTACTGTCGGAAGATTTAAATTGCGAGGAAAGAGAGGTGGTATCGGAAATTTGTAGTGAGTATAATGACATTTTTTACTTGCCAGGCGACAAGTTAACATATACTCCAACTAGGACTTTTAAGCTTCAATTACTGTCGAATACAGGGCCCATAAACAGGAAACAATATCGTCTGCCGGAGGCTCACCGAGAAGAATGTCAGAAGCAACTAGAAAAGCTCCTAGACGATGACATTATAGAGCATAGTGACAGCCCTTTTAATTTTCCGGTACTATTAATACCAAAGAAAGGAAAGGATGAAGCAGGAAATCGGAAGTATAGGTTATGTGTAGATGTAGGGAGTTAAATAAAGTCTGCGTCCCCTTTTCGTATCCTCTGCCACGGATTGAGGACATCTTAGATCAATTAGGTCACTCTAGACATTTCTCTACCTTAGATTTAGCTAATGGTTATCACCAAGTGTTAATCGACCCAGCGGACAGGGAAAAGACGGCTTTTAGCACGAACTTCAGTCATTTCCAATATAAACGATTACCCTTTGGATTGAAAACCGCACCTCCATTTTTTCAGTCTCTACTAAATGGCATATTAACAGGGCTTCAAGGTATCAAATGCTTTGTATACCTAGATGATGTGGTAATATTCGCAAAGAATCTGGGCGAGCATTACAGAAAGCTAAGGGAGATATTTCAGCGTTTTAGAGAAAATAATTTAAAACTACAACCCGCGAAGTGCCAGTTTTTGCAGAAGAAGGTAGTATACTTAGGGCATGTATGTTCAGAGAACGGAGTAACTCCGGACCAACGGTTAGTGGAGGCAGTCCAGAACTATCCTCGACCTAAAACGGTTCGGCAGGTGCAATCGTTTCTGGGCCTTGCGAATTACTACCGTAAATTCATTCCTAATATTTCTAGAATATTGGCTCCAATTAACAACCTTTTGAGAAAAAAGGTGAAATTCAATTGGGGACCAGCATGTGAGGACTCTTTTAGAACCATTAAAGAGTCGCTCACTTCCTCTCCCGTGCTAGGTTATCCAGACTTCAATAAGGAATTCACGCTTATCACAGATGCTAGCGGAGAATCATTAGGTGCCGTATTAGAACAGGATGGAAGGCCTATTAGTTATGCCAGCCGCACGCTTAATTCCGCTGAGAGAAATTACTCCACCACGGAACGGCAAATGCTTGCTATTGTTTGGGCGGTACGAAATTACAAATGTTACCTTCTGGGCAGGCATTTTAAAATTAAAACAGATCATCAGCCGCTCCGAGGGATTTTTAAGGTAAGGGATACCACGTCACGCATGGTACGATTCCATCAGAAATTGTCTGAGTACGATTTCGAGATTATCTACCAGAAGGGAAAGGAGAACGGTATTGCGGATGCCCTGAGCAGGATACCCCAGCCAGTAGAAGGCACCATTAAAGAGAAAGAATCTCGCTGTCTTGCGGTTACACGAGCACAAGCCAAGAAGCAGGAGGCAGAGGCTGAAGAGAAAAAAAACCCAGATCCCGAGAGTGAATGGGAAGATATTGAGGAGGCCAAGAGAATGGTAGGAAGAGCGCTAGACAGTCCAACACCCCAACCTGTGACCGACCCGGAGGATATTCAGGTAATAATGAAGGATTCTCATGATTCCCGATTTGGAGGACATTTCGGTGGAAACAAAACATTAAACAGGGTGAAACGCTTCTATCGCTGGAAAGGAATGAAGAATGATATAGCGAAATATATTCGCAAATGTAGGCAATGTCAAAAAAATAAGCATTCTAGAGCCATTAAAATGCCATTGGTCATAACAGAAGTGTCGGAAAAGCCGTTCGATAAGGTATACGTTGACCTCGTGGGGCCATTACCTACAAGCCATAATGGCAACAAATATATACTGTCTATGATGGATGACCTGACGCGATTTGTGGATTTCGTGGCGGTACCCGATCAGGAGGCCAACACGGTAGCCCGAGCACTATTTGACCAAATACTGAGCCGATATACGATTCCCAAGCAATTAGTGACTGACCAAGGGAGTAACTTTACGGGTGAAGTCATGAAATCCTTATGCAAATTGTTAAAGATCAAGAAATTGAAGACTACCGCCTACCACCCGCAGTCAAACGCAGTAGAGCGACAACATTCAACCTTGGCTAACTATCTAAGGAGTTTTGTGGATGCAGAGCCCAGGAACTGGGACGAATTTGTAAGAACTGCGGCACACGCGTACAACAACACCGTACATACGGGCACTAAGCTTACGCCCATGGAGACTCTGTTTGGGTTTGTGTCAGAAATCCCAAGCAATTTGATGCGTAAACCAGAACCACTTTATAACGCCGATAGATATCATTCTGTGCTGCGATTCAAGTTACAGAAGTCTTTTGAATTAGCACGGAATAATTTACGGCAAAATAAGGAGAAGGCGAAAAAGTACTACGATAAGTCGTCTAGAGGTCAACTTTTTAATGTGGGAGATAAGGTTCTGGTTAGGGACTTAGCTAGGGTGGGGAAATTGTCAGCTATTTTCAAGGGACCCTACGAAGTCATATACATACACAACCCTGAAAACCTAACAATACTCCAAGGCCGGAAGTTGAAGCGAATTCATGTTAATAGGCTGAAGAAGTTTGAACAATGATTAATTCGCAGTTCAGACGTGTAGTACATAGATACTGATTTTTTCGAATTTCCCAATGACCAACTTCGAGCGTAAAATTCTTTGCAAACTGTTCAGACCTTAAATTTTCCTGCCAAGTCGAGGTACTAATCGTTTTTGCATTTCAGAAAAAATATTAAAACCAGAAGAAGGACGCAGAAACCACGAACCGAGGAAGAGGCTTACTGGAAAGAAAGAAAGAAGGAAGGAAAGATAAACTTTTCATGTCTGTGGAAAGGGTAAGATAAATAGGTAGAAAAAAAAAACGGGGGAAGCATTAAAAGAAAGATAGAAGGAAAATAATAAAGAGTATAGGTTAAAAAAAGGAAGAATTAACAAAAATATAGAAGGAAGATAATAAAGAGTATAGGTTAAAAAGAAGAACAAAAAATATAAATAAGTAAATAAATAACAGAGAAGCAAGTTTTTTTTTAAATCTAATATAAGTATAGGAAGGTTGCCCGTTTAAAATAGGTTAGTTAAGTATACGGAAGTGCAACAGAATGAAGGCGATCGCGATAGTGTTGGTAGTCCTGGTAGTAGGATCGGCGATAGGCGTAGAACAGAGCGGCTATAGTATGAAGGAGATAGCAGAGTCGGGAGTTCTTTTCGAATATCTGGGAAAGACACATTTCTACACCCGACATTGGGCTATCTTGTCCACGTTGCAGTTGCCAGATGTATCAGAGGATTTGAAGTTCGCCGTTAATTGCAGCAGCCTGGTGGCAGGTCTTTGTACCGAAATTATACATACTGGAGTAAAAGCAAGATGTACGGTAGCAGTAAGGGAAATTGACGGTTGGGTCAGTCAAATTAAGCAGCAGGAGGAGGAATTAGTACATCACACCCATGCTGGAGCTTCTTCAAGAAGAAAACGATCCTTTTTCGATGGAGTAGGTGCTGTATCGAAAACACTTTTTGGAACGATGGACCATGAGGATTCCAAAAAAATCTACGCTGCACTCGATGATCTCAATGAGAAAGAGAATCGTACTTTCATCCTTCTAGAAGACCAGATTACCCTTGTGAAGTCAACGTTCGAACTGTTTAACTCATCACGGGTAAGGGCATAGTCAGAGCGAGAGCAAATTCGGACCCGGATCTCTGGGCTTATCACCGCGCAAAGAACCACTGATGGAGAGCTAGCAGTATTGCAGCGCAGAGTTGAATTAAATGAGGTTCTGACACTACTGACCCTCCAGCTACGCGAGATAAGCGACACGTTGAAGACCATCTCGAACATTATGGTTTCGCTGGGCGTCGGGAAGCTACACCCTCTAATAGTCCACGCTCGGGAATTGACAGAGATTATGAGGAATGCCACGAAAGAACTGGACTTAAGCGAGGAGTTTCAGGATTTCCAGTTATTAGTTCAGATTGCTAAAGTGAAGGCCATCTTGACTAACCAACGCATTCTGGTCAGAGTAGACATTCCCCAACCACAGAGAACTCCGTTCGACACCCACAAAATCTACACCATCCCCGCAGCAGTGGATGAAGCCGGCTACCATATGTACGACTTAGACGCGGAATTTATTTCAGCCACCAACCACGAGAGGCAATATGTCTTACTAGATGACCACCAGTACCAGAGGTGTCAGCAGCTGATCACCATGACGGCTCATACCCATTTACTGTGCCCACAGTTGAGCCCAATAATTACGGCCATTGGCGATAACTGTGTGTTAAACCTGTTTCGCAGTTTCAATGTCAAGACTAAGGCTTGTAAGGAGAAAGTCATCCCAAAATGGAGCTCTCTAACGCGAATGATGACCAGAAATCACTGGCTGTTTGTGATGGCCGGAAAAACAAAGCTGGAGGTCAACTGCCGTAATTCACAGACCAAAATAGGAGAGCTCTCATTGATAGGATTATTGGACATAAAGGAACGCTGTCATCTGCAGATTGGAGATCTACTTATAACCTCCGAAAACGACGCTCACAGAAATGTAACTCTCTTTCAGCCCGCACCTTCAGAACTACCTAAATGGGAAAACATAGTGACACCAACAGGTCCAAGGAATTCCGAACCTCCAAAGGGACAAACAGGAGAGCTAAAACTTCTAGCGGCAGGTAATTTCAATCAAGCCTGGAAAGATCACGCTGAGAAGATAGCCAAGGTTCAGAGCGCCATCAGGGCTGAAGAAGTTCACCGGCAGCAGAATCATCCGCACCATATCTATTTAGCAGCCACGTCTTTGACCGGGCTGATAAGCATCGTCAGCTTGACCCTAGTAGCAGTAATGATGTTCCATGTAAGACGCTGGAAACGTCAGCAAGGACGAGTAAGTACTGGCAGAGTATCAATACTACCTACTATCCAGACATCCATTAAACATCCCAGACCAACCTCAACGGAGCCGAACAAAGAAGGGACTGACAGTATAGAGTTAGTCATGCCAACAGCAGCAAACTTGCCAACTGGAAGCTTGCCGACCGTCGTGGGAAAACATCTCGTCCGGTTAGAGTAGCTATAATGTATTTTAATCCACTTGATTTAATTGGCACGGGCAACCGATAGATAAGGAGAAGAGGGTATTATAGCTAAGAAGAATATTTTCAAAATTAATTCATTTTGATAAAATTGTAAGGGAAACTTCATGTATATATGTACCATGATATAGTAGTAAGTATATTAAGATTATAATGCTTCTGTTTATGTAGTTATGCATGCAGTATGATTAGGTAAAATTATGTAAAAAAAAACAAGTTTGATATTTTTATATGGATAATAGAATTGATAATAACGTAGAACTAGCAATAGGAAATTAATTGTTGGCATTATAATTACACTTGTCTTCTGTTTAAGGTATATATTATTATTATTACATAAGAGAGAAATTATTATGTACAATAGGTGTAAAAATTAGAATAAAGAATGGAAATTAAATATATATGTATAATAAATAAAGATTAGTGAGAATTGGAACTAAAGAATTATTGTAAAATGAAATTTGTAAAGAAAAGAAACGGATATATGATAAGGTAATTAAAAGGAATGAAAAAAGAAAAAACAAAAATTTGTTAAGGTAATGAAAAAAAAAATGAGAAAAGAATATAGAAGAATAGAACAGAAATTATATATGAAATAAAAAGATGTAAAATGACGTAAATCATGTAAACCGAACCATAGCTATAAAAATTGTGTAGATCATAGTGAATATTGTCTCTTAGTTTTGGTATAAATTAGTTAAGTTAGATATTGTAATCTAACTGAGCACCCCGATCTGATTCCTCTTGGGAATCAGTTTTTCTCAGGGGGGAGGAATGTCGTGACCCAATATTCAATTGGTGCAATTGTGACATCACGACTCGAGCTAGCAGCAAATGCACAAGTAATTAAACGATTTGCAATAACTAAGCATTTTACTTCGCACAGTGGGCAGTAACTGGGCATTGAGTCATGGTTAAGTAATTCACTTCGCATAGTGAAATACTCAGCTGGGCTCACTGTTTGTTTACATACAGTATTGGGGGCTCCCGCTGTCGGCAGTGATTAGCGTAATACTTTGTAATTATGATTGCAAGGTATTGCGCTGGTCACTGGGTCAAAGTCGCTTCCGCCTAATTGAATGGAGGTGATCACGGTCGACTCGCTAGATCGGTGAGTTCAGTTAGAAGTTGGGTATTATTAAAGATAGCGGTTCGGTATCGTTTTTCAGTTAGTTGTAATTAGAGAGCTTAATGAGAAGTATCGATCACGGGTGATACTCCTTTTAATTATATCGTCATATAATTTAACGTAATTAAAGAAATAAAGTTTGTTTTACAATTGAATTACGCGAGTGTTTTCACTGGATTGCTTTGGGACACGACACTTGCATCAAAAAACTTTTGCATTTTCTCGCGTACGTTTTTTCAACGTCATGAGAAAACAATAAAAATGAAAAAAAAGCTTTAAAGCGATCATGGGTACCTGGGTGCAATTTGCCCAAACCTCGAGGAGATCATTTTTTATACACCGCCAAGTAAAGTTCGCTCTGGAGAAAAGTGCAATTCTTGCTATAAAAAAATATTAAGGTGATTTTCTTATTATAAATAAAGAAAATTGCAATTCTTCCAATAAAAATATTAAAGTGATATTTTTATTATAAATACAGAAAAGTGCAATTCTTCCAATAAAAATATTAAAGTGACATTTTTGTTATAAATGTAGAAAAGTGAAATTCTCCTTATAAATATATTAAAAGCAATTCCATTATGAATATACTTATTAAACTTAATTCTTCCTATAAATACTTTAAATAAAATTTTTTCCGAACCTGAGTGTATTTATTTTGTGAAACTCATCGCATCGGCCGTTTCTCCACGTTAAACCTAGGAGCACGAACGGTCGAACTACAACACATTGGTGGCAGCGGTGGGATACCTACCGAGATTGAGTGCCCTTAAAAACCTTGAAATTATTAAAATCCTACGAAAAAAAAATAATAAAAATAACTACTGGTGTCACTGTGGTTTTTTCCTTCGGCTTACTAATCAGTGCCAAATTAATTAAATTAAAATAAAAAAAAACAACAAACAGTTAAAAATAAACAATATTAAAACAAAAAAGAGCCCGGGTACCTTAAAAAGGATATTTAGAGGAAAAAAAATAAGAATAATAAAAGTTCAAGCGCCATAGCGCTCAACGTGGGACTCTTGCGAGGCTTCATCCCTGCCTCACCAAGACGCGGTAAAGAAGGAAGGAAGACACATAGGCATATCATCACCATCATCACACCAACAATCAATTTCATCAACATCTTCAGCGAGAAGAGGACGTAATCTAGGAAGAAGGAAATCCAAACCAGTCAAAACGGCCCACGAATATGAGACAAGGAATAAGAATTAAGGTAGACAAAAAAATCTTCTCCTCTAATTTTCTTTTTATATTTTCTAATAGAATATAATAGAATTTAGTTCTATTTTTTTTTTTTTTGTGTGACATCACTCAATGACAAAGCGACCTCTGCGGTAAAACTACGTGAACTTGCTGGTTAGAGGACTTCGGAAAGATCAAATATCGATCCCCTGCGATAGACTTCGTAAGTCTATCGATAAGGAGAAAGATCTTGGTCGGAGGCAGTGGTCTCTGTACACAATTAGCATATGTACATAAGTAAATTTTTTTTTTCTAAAAAAAAAAAAAAAAAAAAAAACATATATATTACATATTTTGGCGCTCAGGTATTTTAAAAAATTAACGGAAAATGCTTACTAAAAAGTGAAGAATATCACATAAAAAATCAAAAAGGAATAAGAGAGCCAAGATTGTCAGAAATCAGTCATAGGTATTTCAAAATATTGCTAAAACATAAATGAAAAAGCTGATTTAAATTATTTCGTAATTGGTGACAATACGTATATACAAATACGGCACATTCATTAAAAAAAATTTTCTCTCTCTCATATTAGTTACTCCTCATTAACATATCATGAATACAATTATCAAAAAAACAAAAATCAAAAAAAAAATTCTCAGAATTTTTCCTATAAACAAATCAATCAAAGTGTTCTCCTATCGCTGTGTTTTTCCCACATTTTCAAATTGCTGAAACACTTTTACTTATACATAATTATTTACACATAACCAACTTAACAGCTGCTGATTGCTGTCGAGAAATATAATTATTTGTGTTCTACTTGTCAGCCTTTTCTCTGGCCCATACAAATTTTCCACGTCTCCTATAGTTCCCCAAATTTAAACAAATGTAAACACAAAATTATTCCGTAATATTAACAGACACACTCTATCTTATAATTTCTCTTTATATTTCCACCTAGTTCTCCGCCTTTTACTTCATGAACCTATCATGACAGAAGAAAACAAATCTTTCGATAAGCTCTGCTTGTCACAAAAATGTCAGAAATTAGACAAATCTTGGCCGACTATCATAGCGCCAATAAAAGTAAAAGGACTTCAGATTTTACTTCTGAAAAACTCCAAAAGTTGGAAGACGTATGGGCTTCATTTGAAAAACCGGAAACCCTGATTCAAGATTATGAAGATTTTACTGAAACTCATGATTATTTTAAGCAATCATGCTATGACAAAACGGATGACTGGTACAATCTTACAAAGGCAACTCTGTCTGATAGGTTGAAGTCCATATCAATCCACACAGAGCGCGAAAATAACCTCTTTTACATTCCACTTCCAAAAACTTCGCAAAAACCAACTGCAATAGATAGTCAGGACAATACAGACCAAGACCGAGAAAATACAGTACGATTTAGGTTGCAAGAAGATAGACGAAAAACATTATCCCATATTATTCAATGTATAGAAAATAATTCACTTGCAACTGCAACTCAGGCATATCTAAACCACAAATTAAACTCGTTGCACAAATATTGGGATTATTTTGAAGCAACACATAATGAAATAATCTTGAATGTTGGCCCAAGCGACAAAGATAGCGAATACTTCGTGAATGATGTTTACATAAACATGGAAACATCATTCTCAGACACCGTAATTGCGCTGCAAGAACAGTTGGACTCGAGAATCCAAAACATAACGAATACTACAAATATATCCACAGAGCATCACCACACTGTCTCTTTCAGAGACCAATCAATTTTTTTCCTATCTGACGCGAGAGCATTAAATCCCAATATCAATGGAAATCCGAAAGATCTCCACAAATTCATTTCAAGCTGTGATGATTCATACGCAACAGCAACGACGGCAAGCAAAAAGCACTCCCTCATTAGTTCAATGAAGAGTAGATTATCCGCAGAGGCCTACGATATCTTCAGGTGCAATCAAATTAAAGATTGGCCTACTTTAAAACTATTTTTAGCTCAAACTTTCGAGGAAAAAATTCCCAGAACTGTGCTACAGTCTCAATTAAATAATTCCAAACAGAGATTAGGGGAAAGCGTGAAAGACTTTCTACAGAGACTTAACACAAGTCTATCCAAATTAAATGAAGCAACACACTCATATACAAGCGATAGAGACCTTTTAAAGTGCCTTTTAAGAGATAATGAGTGTCAAGCAGGGAAGCTATAGAGGATGGATTATCCAATCCGCAACTACTGAATTTAGCCAAAGTGCATTCCGATAAATCCTTTTCTGCATTAAAATCTCACATCTTGGAACATGCATCACGCTTAGAGCAGAAACAACTCGTTTCCCAAGCACAAAACAAGATACATCAAACTCCATTTGCGCAAGCAATAAATTCAAGTCTGCGCTGCTTCAAATGCAATAGACTGGGGCATGCTGCATCAAGCTGCCCAGAGATGCAACGCTCCACCCAAAATTTCAACGCAGTACCGAAGCTAAACTCGCAAATTACAACGTCTTCCAGATTTTAGGAATGCCGCATCTATTACACAGGTACCATCTTGTCGATATTGCTATCGGATGGGCCATTCTGTTGAAGAATGCAGGACAAGAGCTGTAAATAATTCCCGATTTAACGACAATCAAGGAAATCGGAATAATTTCCAAAAAGTAAACACAGCTCCGCAAATAAGCACGGCTGATAGACAGCCACAAAACAGAAACTGGCAACAGCCAGTAATCCGTGAAAGTCGAACTTCACCGCCGAGATATAATAAAGCCAATATCTCGGCTAGATCGCCATCTCCAAATAGGAAGGGCAACAAAAATTCATCGGCATCCAGGCAGGGAAACTGGATGCAGCGGGGGTCTCATTCGGCTACCCCTCGCACATACAAACTACAGCACAAGTACACAGGAGTCCCGGGAAAATATCGACGGAAAAGTAGGCAGCAAGAAAATAATACAAATCCCCGTACAAATAAATAAAAATTCGTTAACCCTTTCTTTGCCTGTTGACATCTGCTCTGCTCAAAAACTGACATTTTTAATTGATACTGGAGCAGAGATCAGCCTAATAAAACTGCATCCACTGAAACCAGACAGTATCTGCTACAGAGATGTTGTCTGCAATATCAACACATTATTTACCTCTACTGAAGGACTCATATTTTCAATATTGAATTTGAAATCTACCAAATCTAACTCCATCCTAGTGCACCCATTTCAAATTTTGGGAAATAACTCCATCCTCTCTACGATGGCCTACTTGGTCATGATTTTCTATATCGATACAATGCGACTATCAACAACAAAAATAAACTTATTTCTCTAGAAGTAAATCAATTAAACGAATTCTATCGTATGAAGAATATTACACTTTATTTGAAAAGCGAACACCCAGAACAGAGGTCTCAAACCAAGAGTCTGTTATATACAGGGATAACAGTCTCCAATAAAGATATTAATACAATTCCATCTCATTCAAATGCTTTGAAGAGCAATGTTATCGATCCCAAGCCAATGCTTCACAAGAAATGAAGCATAAAGGTAGAAATCTATCTTCGTCTATAGCCACACAAGAGTCTGAAGTAAATAAAATTATATCTCCATCCAAGGCTTCACAAGATATGAAGCAAAAACGTAAAAGTATATCTCCATCTACAGCCGCACAAAAAGCTTTATCTAGTAAAATTCTATCTCCTTCATCAATAAGTTCACAAAAAGTGGATTCCAAGAATAAATCAAAGAAGTCTAAGAATTTCAATAAAGTTTTATCTCCTTCAAATTCTATCGAGTAGGAACCATCGAATAACTCCTTCAAAATTCCACAAAAGTTGGAATCATATCTCCTTCCTATTAAAAATCCGAAAGAATCGGATAAATTAAATAAAATTAAAATTCTGGCTCGATCAGAGTTCATTATTGAAATTCCAACTCATTCTATTCATCATCAATCGGTTTGTTTCAAGAAGGAAATAAGGCCAGGTTTATTTCTCGGAAACTCGATAGTCGAACCAGTAAATGGTATGGCAAAAGTCCTGATTCTCAACACAAATGAGGAGGACGCCGATCTGGGCCCCTACGAGGTGAATCCAGTTTATCAAGACTTGGACGACTTTGTGGTATCTCCACAGACTCTGACAGAGATCCAATTAAGGGCAGAATAATTAAACTGCAAAACCTTATAAAATTGGATCACTGTAATTCAGAGGAATTTGAGAGTATTCGCAATATATGTAGGGAATTCAACGATCTCTTCTTCATAGAAGGGGATTTTCTTTCATATACAGATGCGATTACTCACAAAATCGAGACCCTCTAAGACAAACCGCCCATATATACCAAGCCTTATAGACTTCCTGAAGCAAGCAGAACTGAAATAAATAGGCAAATACAAGAGAGTATTAGATAATGGAGATTAATTCCCCCGAAAATTCCACCATAAAGGTCAACAACAAAAATAAAAGAGTCCATAATAATGAGTTGAAACTTTTCACAGATTAATACCAGTAATTTCATCCATCCCAAAAAACCATTCCAAATGATTAATATAGTATCATCTTCCAGGTTTCCAAAATGACTCATACAGCATTCATTTTGATTTTCATCCCTATCGTCTATGGCTCACGAATAGAAGTCAATCAGCTAAATGCCACTGCAGGCAGAAGAAATTGGCAGAGCCAACCTCTACACCAACGAGTGGAAGATAGTGACATACTATGATATGACAAATTTCATGTCAGAATTCCAGAATATCCAGTTCATCCCACAGCAAATAACAGTAACTTGCCAGAAACTCAATAGCAATTCAGCGATGGCCAACACCTGCAATGGTACGTTACTGCAAATTAACCTTATATTAGCAAACATAGAATACAAAAACACGTTACTTGTAACTCAAAATAGGAAACAAAGAGCACTATTCAATGCTATAGGCTCAATCTCTAAAGCTCTTTTCGGCACATTGGACGAAGATGATGCCAAGATTTATGACGCGCAAATCCGTAACCTCACCCTTAACCAAAACTCCCTCCTATCACTTATGAAAAGCCAAACTGCGATAGTCGAAGCAACCGCAAATGTTTTCAACAAAACTAAAGCCGCAATTGAAAAGGAATTCATGGTCATGCATAAAAAACTAATATCAGTGCAGATAGCCACATCATTGATAGAAAATAGGTCACTTGATAATAAGATATCAATTGAACGGGAATCACTCCTTTCACTAGTCTCACTACTGGCATTCAGATACCAAAATACCAAGGCAGAATTAATTGATCTTCTAACTGATTCAAGGCATGGAAAATTTCATCCTACACTAATAACTCCTAGAAAAATAGAAGAATTGTTATCAAATATCCGGCAAGAAATACCAAATACAATGATACTTCGCATAAATCCCAGAGAAAATACATTATCACAAATTTATAAATTAAGTACAATCTCTGCGAACATTTTCAACAACAAAATAGTTATAGAACTCAGAATCCCCATTCCTTTCAAGGAACCATATCAAATCTTTAAAACAATACCATTGCCTACTATCCTTAAAAAATCGCTCGTATATATTGAACCATCAAAGGAATATATACTAATCGACTACAATCGCGAACACTATCTCTAACTAACAGTCCAAGACATTCACAATTGCGCAACGTTGAATAATACGCACTTTTACTGCCAGATAACATCCCCAATCTTAAATGCCCTAAAAGATTCCATCCACATAGATATTATTTGCGAAAATTTCATTAGCTCACAAGTTCTGCAAGGAACAGGAACAATGTATATCTATCCCGATTGGTATGTACGAAGCAAATAATTCATCTTGCACGGACATAGCGTAAAAGTTTCTAAATTTAATTCTTATTTTATCCCAGCAATAAACATTTCCAGTATAATATCGAATATGACGTACTCCCCATTAGGATCGCATATAAAAGTACATTCTTTGAATATTACGAACAATGTGGATCTAGATGAACTTTTAGAATCCATTCGTTTCCAACAAAATCAAGAATTAATTCCTCTAAATCCCATAAATAGTCATCATATTCATCATTACGCACTGTCATATTTAACAGTGACTTTGATCGTATCTATTCTATGCTTATATCAGTACATGAGATATAAATCAAGGGCCCGCAAAGCTAAAAATATTCCGCCGGAACCTAAACTAGAAAATGTGCCTAGACCAGCACCATGAAAACTGAGTTTCAAAATAACTCCTGCTCCCATCAGAAAAAAGACAGAACATTTATAATATAATTTACATACATATATACTATTGCTATATATGGGCATCCCATAGACTCATGCTTCCAATCGGAAGTTCTAAAATATACAAACTACGACAAACATAAGATACGAACAACAGTATCCTCTTATTGCCAATTTTCATCATTTTTTTCAACAACCCCTATCCATAATCCCAACAATCAAACGCACTCTATAACAAAAAAAAAACATAAAACTAGAAATTAATAAAAAAAAGAGCTAAACATTAAAAGAAATATAAATAAGAGGTTCTTTACAAATTAACATTCTACAAATATATAATATAATAAACAAAATAAAGAAAACAAAAGGAATCTATAGACTAGACACTACATATGAATTTAATATAACGTAATAATTAATTAAGTTTTTCTATTTTCATAAATAACGTTTAAAGCTCTTACTTAAGATATTATTACAGAGATCTATTATGTATGTATGTATATATATATATTTATAACATGTAATAATTAGTAACATAAAACAATAATTAGTTACGTGAGAGAAAAAAAATGTTGTATTGCCTTTGAATAAAAATTTTTTTTTTAATAAATATTAAATACTTTCGACCCATAATAAAAGTATATACATAATACCCAAAAGAGGTTATAAACTAGTGTAGTAGTAATGCTAAATTTAAGAGCTCTAGAACTACAAATTTTTGTTTCTCTCTAGCATATAAATAAATATGTATTATAGTATATTTAGTATATTATATCCGTTTGTATAACTTCTTAGTTACGACAAAGAAAGTTCTCTTCTAGAAAGAATAAAACTTTCTTTTCCCCAGGGGTGAGGGATGTTGTGACTCAGGTGCGCAATGCCCCGAATCACAACCATAATACCGATACATCAATATATCGTCCAATACGATATATTGATGTACCATTATTTGACCCTGAAAATGAAAAATTATTTCATTTTTAAATCTCATTCAAAATTTAAAATGCATTTAGAAATGCATTCCCATATAATAACAAAATGCAATTTAGCATAAATTGCATTTTGTTATCAGACACACATTCCACTCACACGGTATGCACACTTACCTACATACAGTGTCTTCTTACTTTTTTTCCGTATGTACGCTTCACATCACTTACATAATCCAATCTAATTGTATGTACATACATACATACAATTATCAGAATTATTCGCGCGCTCTTAAAATTAATATTTCAAGACGGGCGCACAAGTGCATATCGGAAGACAGTTTTGCATTGATGCATATAGCCCGCATCAAAAAACTTTTGCATTTTCTCACGTACGTTTTTTCAACGTCGTGAGAAAACAATAAAAATGAAAAAAGAGCTTTAAAGCGATCATGGGTACCTGGGTGCAATTTGCCCAAACCTCGAGGCGTTCAAATTTTAAACACCGCCAAGTAAAGTTCGCTCTGGAGAAAAGTGCAATTCTTCCTTTAAAAAAAATATTAAGGTGATTTTCTTATTATAAATAAAGAAAAGTGCAATTCTTCCAATAAAAATATTAAAGTGACATTTTTGTTATAAATACAGAAAAGTGCAATTCTTCCAATAAAAATATTAAAGTGACATTTTTGTTATAAATGTAGAAAATTGAAATTCTCCTTATAAATATATTAAAAGCATTTCCATTATGAATATACTTATTAAACTTAATTCTTCCTATAAATACTTTAAATAAATATTTTGCCGAACCTGAGTGTATTTATTTTGTGAAACTCATCGCATCGGCCGTTTCTCCACGTTAAACCTAGGAGCACGAACGGTCGAACTACAACAGGGCGGGGGGGGGGGGGGGAACTTAATTGCCTGATTAAAAGAGAGAAGCTGCCAACTAATCTACCATTTTGCATATCATCAACTGAGCGATATTATCGTATAAGAGACGGACTTAATAGCTGGCATTTATTTGTGAAATTCAATTCGTAATTGATATAAAAGAAATACCTTTATTTGTTGGTGCTCCTGGTCTGTAGCCGTTGAAATGTGGCGTCAATTACTAATAAACAATATTAGCAGTAAGGTTAATGACAAAATTCAATTGAATTAGTACGTAAGATTAGTGAATTTACGTGATAATCAGAATTATTTTCAATTTCATGGTCAAATTTATATGGTGGTCGAAATGTTTATTCTAAAATTAATGGAATAACTAACCTTAATTGTAAAACTTTACAGGTGTTTTATACCCTAGATGAAATCTATGATGGTAGAGCAAAATGGATTGGATACCCACGCATAATATATTTTTTTTGTTATCTGTCTGTCTGTGCACACGATAATTCGAGAATGCGTATACTTACAGAGCTGAAATTTTGTACATGGTCTTTTAAAAAAGTAAAATTAAGTTCGAAAATGAGACAAATCGGGACACTCCTTCGTGAGTTTGCCATACAAAAATTTCATTTTCCACACATATTTGGGCACTGCCTACGAATGCTCCGACATGGAGAGCTGAAATTTGGTATATCGTGTTTTCATAGTAGTAGCAAATAAAGTTTTAAAAATGGAATAAATCGGGCAGCCCCTTCTTGGTGTTGCCATATAAAAATTTAAGTTTTTTACATATACTGTGAAAACGATCAGTAGAAGACATTTTTATTGTACCGAAAACTTCTTCAGAATACGAAATTCTATAAAATTGGTTATAATCGTTTTTATGGCAGACAAACTGTTCCAGAAATATATGCGATAAACCACTTCAAAAATAACAATACGAAAATTTCATAAGGGCATTCATCTAGGGTATCATAAGAATTGGTCTCAGACCACTTCTGGTTTTTTTACTTGTTAATAAATAATAATAATTAAATAAATAAATAAATAATTTAGTATTTAAATAATTAAAAAATGTTACGAAAAATAATATTGCACGAATATGAAGGCATCGAGGAGCTTCCCAGATAAAAGTGAGTATAAAAAAAGACCTACTTCACATGAAGTTATTTAATAAGACTGGCCAAAGGCTGCAGTCAAAGAGTCAAGAACTGAACCATAGAGCTTTTATGAAATCAACAAGTTTGTATGTATGAGTTATGCCTGTTATAATTATTATCAGAAATTAATGGGGTGTGGGCCTACACTGTAAAGAAATCACAAATTACTGCCACAAAGCTTAGGAATTTGTCCATTATATTGAGGGAAAATGTAGGTAAAAAACCTACATTTTAAGGAATAACCATATCGAAAACAACAATTTGTGCAAATTTCTTACTATGTAGGTCGAAATGTAAGTAGAAATACGCTACTGACTACATGTCATAACGAAATCTGTGAGTATCAGGCTCTTGACTAGAAACTACAAGAAACTCGTTGAACACAAAGACCTTATAGCGCCTAGAGGAAAACAATTCTGATAGAAGCCGTGTTGGGAAATCCTGAATTAAGTTGAAGGCTATCGGTCCAATAGAGCACTTCTGCTGCCACCCTATATACCTCGAGGAGATAATTAGAGCAAATGTATGGTGATTCTTATCATATTGTGTTCAATAGAATGTATCATAGTCATCTTCAGGAAAATATTGTTGAGCTAATTTGAAGGAAGATTAGGCTGTACATGGCCACATGTGTACGTAAGTAGTAGTTTTTATCGTGTCGGGCTAAATAAATCCACTTCCCATAAATATAACCCAAGAAATTTTACAGTTTTTTTTTTTTACAAAAATAAAAAGGGGTTCTTGGGATTATTTTACGAAACTAATTTTCATGTGATCCCACAAAAGACGTTAATAAATTGAATCCTCCCTCCGGGTACAAAAAAATTTCAGAGTACGTGATAAGGTTCAAACGTCCCTCGAACAGAATGCCGTGGTCTTTTTTGTACAAGCAAATATTTATTTGGTATTTTACATAGTTTTTTCTTTCCTTTTATTTTACTGTGAGTAGGAGATGAAATAGTTTTCCAAGGCTTGAGCTCTGTCCAATGTGGTTTAAGAGAATTTCTAATATTATGCGATTGGTATCCCTCGTAGTTTTAATAAATTCAATAGAATGTGCTATCCTGCTCCCCTTTGTTGTTCCTGAAATTTTAGTATTTACCACAGCGTTTCAAAAAAATTCTGTGCTCGAGGATAGTTGCAAATAAGAAAAAAAATCAACTTCGGTATATTGTGGAAGATTATTGCAAGGTGGTATGGAAGGTGAGGTTTGAAGTACAAAAAATTTCATAAATGTTGAATTAAGTGAAAGGACCAATATTGTACTCTGTGTAGTGCATTCTATTACAAATATAGAGATTGTACTTCTACATATGATGGACTGGATATGATTATTTAGTTGTTTCTCGACTACATCTGAACATGCTAAGTTGGGTAGCTTGTCATATTTCGAGGTAACTTTTAAAAGATGCTACCATTATGGTCTTATATGTTATTGTGAAGGTGATAGTCCTGACATTTTTTTTTAAGTGTGTTGCCATCTAAACTTCATCATTGGATGTTTGGCACACTAGTTGGTACTAAGTGCTGATATTGATGCACGTGGGTGGTAGATAAGTTTATTTTTATTCGTTGTACTTTTTTGTGCCCTATTTGTGATCTTTTCATTTATCCTATAATAGATAAATGTTAGGATTATTAGACATTACAATTTCGTACTCCTACAGAGTAAAAAAATCAAATAATTTTACTGTTATGAGAAGACGTTTTCTAGTATTATAAATTATTGGAACATTTCGAAAATTCAAAAATTTTAAACTTAAAATAAGGATTTTCTTTGAAATTTACACAACAAGGCAATTTGCTACTGCCTTTAAATAATCAAACTTATTATTAAAAATTAAATCATCTTAAATTTTTTCTTAATTAATAGCCGTGGACTTTTATCATTACATTTTAAAGTATACCTGTTGAACACAACTGAAAAAGAAAAAAAGCTTTAATTATTAGATTAATGAGTTATTCATTACTTCCCTGTCAGTCCTCTGATCTAATGTCCTCAGGTACCTCTTATTACTGCATGAGTTATCTGAAAAAAGAAAAGATAATTGTAAATTAGTTCAACCTAAGTTAAAATTCCAAAAAACTTCAAAAATAGGCAACTACAGCAAAACTGCAAAGAAACGAATTTATTTATTTATTTATTTTTACTGGTTAATTAGTACACAAGATTACAAATCTTATAATTGTACGTACTTAATCGGCAGGGAAAATTTATTTGTTAAAGATATAAATAAACATACATTTGAATTTAATTAACTAACTGTACTAAACCTATAAAGTCTACACAAATATTGAGTATATAAGATCTAAAGCATATTCTGCCAGTGAAATGAATAAACTATTAGTTTGCGAATTTACGTTATGTGAGCTGTTGTCAGCAACCTTTTAAATGTGTGCTGAGATCCCGCGCACTGAATATTGGGCGCTAGAGAATTCCAGCAGCGGAATACCTGCACAAAGTAAAAGCGCTCACCTGATAAGATTCTGAAGCTTGGCAAAAGAATGTTTCGATGCCGAGCCGATCCTAACAATTGTATTCGATCAAGTAAATAACTTGGCTCCTTTACGTGGATTAGAGAATACAGAAATAGTAAGCGCCTTCGTGACAAGTATTCTTCAAGTGAACATCCCACAAAGGATTCAACATAAGGGGAGATATGATCAAATCTACGCAACCAGTGAATAAATCTGATAGTATCGTTGCAAGCGACATTTAACTTTCTTTGGCAACCAGAATCGAGTTTGGAAAATATTAAACTGCGAAAAGTTAAGTGAGGTAATACCAAAGATTTAGCGAGTTTCATACGCATATGTGTCGATAGTATGCTAGCGGACGTTCTTAACTGACGAAGGCATCCATACACTTTTCCTAGAACAGAGGAGATGTGGTTGCAGCATGTAAGCCGCTGATTTATTTCTATGCCTAAATTTTTAACTGAGTTTGAGTATGGTATAGTAGTACTGTTGATCGTTATCGGAGGCAATTCACTAGGATCTAGATTTCTCCTGTAAAATGCTATACAGTTTGACTTGAGCGGATTTAGCGTTAGGTAGTTACGGTTCGCCCAGTCAAATATTCTTTGCAAAGCATCGCTTAATCGAGAGACGCAGTCCTTGATAAGCCCTATTGGTCGGTCAAAATATATCTGCACGTCATCAGCGTAAAGGTGGACTTTTGAATCCTGTAACGTCATTGGGAGATCATTGATGTAGCAACAAAAGAGAAGCGGACCTAATATTGATCCCTGGGGGATCCCGCTGCTAAGGAAAGGTGGTGACGAAGTGGTGTTATTCAATTTTACTGTTTGACTGCGATACCCAAGAAAGCTTTTGATGAAATTAACTGATGTGTTTGAAAAACCGAAATACTGCTGGAGCTTACTAAGCAGCCTATTGTGATTCACTGAATCAAAGGCCTTGCTGAAGTCCAGAAGAACTAAAATTGCTATGTGATCGTTGTCAATCGAGTCAGTTGTGTCAGATACTACTTTAAGTAAAGCAGCTTCGGAACTATGACGCGCTCTAAAGCCTGACTGCCAACGTGATAAGAGGTCGTTTTGTTTTAGATAAGATGCCATTTGATCGTGCATCAGCTTTTCGAGAACCTTACCAAAGAAGCAGAGCAAGCTAATGGGTCTATAATCAGCCAGTTCAGAGAACTTACGAGTCTTAGGGATAGGCAAGACATTCGCTTTTTTCCACATTAAGGGAAAGTGAGAAGTAGTTAAATATATGGACGAGAACGTGGACGATATGCGGTAAAATTATTTTTACGAATCGTGGAGAGATATTGTCTGGCCCTGTGGCTGAAGATTTAATGCTATTAATCGCATATATAACCTCGTCTGCTTCTACGCACATAAAAGCAAATTCAGAATTATGTGTGTTGATTTGACTTAGCGGCAGAAGATCAGGTAACTGTTGCATTGTGACAGCAACTTGACTTTGGATTGAAGTGAAAAACCTATTTAAATTATCAGGATCCAAGTTGGACTTGAGCTGATCTCTGCCATATGTTCCCAAATTCAGTAAATTCCTCCATAGTTTCCATGGGTGTTGATTGGGGTTAAGTTGTGAGCCATAATACCGGCGCTTGGCTGCGCGAATGACCACAGTTACTCTATTCCGGATGATCCGATAACGATTCAGATCAACGTTGGATTTGGTACGTTCGAATCTCTGATAAAGAAATTCCCTCTCTGCAAATATTCTTCGGATTTCATCCGTAAACCACGGAGAGCCGCAGCGATGCAAGGTACTTGTTCGAATTGGGACATATTTATCGTAAAGGTATTTTAGAGAAGCAGTTAGGTACTCCACCTTATCATCCGTACAATAAACGTTGTAAATAGCCTCCCACGATATCATTGAGCACTCATTAAAAAGTCTATCAAGAGCTATGTGGTTGAAATCCCTGTAGGTAAAAGTAGAGTTAGATGCATTCGAATCAACAGGGATGTCATATGTCATGAACAAGATATCGTGGTCGAAGTCACTAGGTGGCGTTAATTGATTTGTGAGTAAGGAATAGTCAGAATTTGACACTAAGAACAGATCAAGCTGTGATGGGTGTTGGGTATTAAAGTACGTTGGAAGTGAATTAGTAACTTTTAAGTCTAACGTTTGAAGGATATATTTCAGGTCGGAAGTAGAACGATCATCACACAGCATGTTGACATTAAAATCACCTCCAACTACGACGTGGTTGCATCTCGATATAATTGCAGTAAGGGTATTTTGTAAACGTGAAGCCATTTTAACGTCAAAAGCAGCGGGAGGGCAGTAAACTGCCACTAAGATGCATTTGGAATAGTCCGCTGTAATTTCAACGCAAATGTACTCGAGTACATCCTCTGGGTCCGATACACAAATTAATTTCGTTTTCAGTGTCTGTTTCACATAGATGGCCACGCCACCTCCCCTGCGACCTAGCCGGTCGAAACGGAAAATATTATATCCACTAATCGAGATATACTTTGAACTGATATTTGGATTCAACCAAGTTTCTGAGGTAAGCAATGCGTGTATTTTAGACCCCCCAAATAACTCTTCTAATATATCGATCTTGTTACTAATACTTCTAGCATTAAGATGACAGACGTTAAGTCCACTATGCTGCGTACTGAGTATATTCAGGAGCGTCCTCACTCTGTGCAGAGATGTAGTGTCATTGCCGGACGACATAATCTCTTAAGAAATAAAGTACACCCAGCTCACATAACGCACGCCTCATTAAATTTACCTGGAAATAAAGCAATCTGGCAGAAACAGTTTCATAGATCATATAAGAAGTCAACATATTATATAATGACGTAAATTCAAATAGGTATAAAATATTAAGAAATAATGTCAGTTCAAAATACATCAACATAAATAAAATAAATTCAAGAAGATACAGAATATTAAGGTATAATATAACTTCAAATTCAAAGCTATATATTAGACTTAAAAATAAAATAAATTCAAAATAATTCAAGAGAATACAATGTTTAACTATTAGATCTATCAACCTTATACTAGACTGGCACATTAAATTAAGTAAGCAATGCAATTCTAACGTATCCGTCGTAATTATATTTAGGTAGATGTACATAGCATATACATATCTCTCCGCAAAATTTAGAGACTTCACTTCTATAATGGAAGTTAGCTGATCCTGTTTAGTTATTTTCAAGGTCGGTTCATCTTTATTTATTATGGCGAAAACAAACCCTTTCGCGTGAAAACTGATGACAATTTTCCTTGGCTACGCAACCGTAGACCGAGTTTCTGAATGGAGTTATTTCCTGGCGAAAGGCTTTCACTAATGTTTATTGCACTGTCGGTGTTAAAGCCATAATTGATCTCGTTAAATTTGAGTTTCCCATGAGTTTTGAGTAGCTTGAAAAAGGTCCTTTGCTCATTCATACAAGAGAAACGGACTATAATATTGTTGTTGATACCTTGATTGCCATGTCCGGATGAAGAATTATTTGTATGTTTAACCCAGAAGGCATCTATATGTGGAGACAACGAATGCCCGATTACGCCTGAAATGCGCTCAGTGATGTCTAGCGGCACTAAGTTGTTTACAAATGGTATTCCCCTGATTACAGCATCACTAAGCCGTCGAACCCGCTGAACGTCATCAATTGCAGCTTCAATAGAATTACATTTAAGCTGAGATTGTTGCACTTCTCCTCTGAGCGAATTGACGTCAGCAGTCACAGCATCAAGAGTGCTATTGAATTTGGATATTTCCTGCCGTAGATAGTGGACATTCGCACTAATGATGTCCGTTATATGCTTGATAATTCTATCTTCCATGTTTCTAAGTGTGTCAGCGCCTACAGCTGCACTGGATAGTCCATCGGCGATGTATTGTGGGGGACACAAAGATGTGGGTGTGCTGCAGCTCTGCCCTTGTTGCTGCTTAGATGAATTTTTGGTAGGCCTGCCCGTCATGATTATAATGGTGGCAGAAAATAAAATTTTATTTAAAAAAGAAAATAAATCGGATTTCAGTGCGCGTTTTATATCAATATACACTAAAAAACCTTTGGAACTTAGCGCGGAAAATAAAATAGCGACTTTTGCATTAAATCAGCCAAATTGGCAGAAATTGCGGGAGCGATATATAACACGTCTACTCAGTTCCCATTCCGAACTACTACTTTCTTGGCAGTACAAAAACAACACAATGCACAACATAAACAATGTTCTTTCTTTGCTAAATTCATATTCTCTGCACAATAAAGATTTCCAAAATATGTATTTATGTTTAAGTACGCAAATTATCTGAATTCGCAACTTGCATATATAGGTACAATAATTAATTAAATTCAACAATTTTTACTATTGCTGACATTTCAGAATCACTTTCACAACGTGATTAATTTCGCATAATTAGCATACCTATATCATAGAAATTATTCATGATAGAATTATTAATTAACACTTCAAAAGCATTATTGAACATTTACCTGGGTAATAGACCCATTAAATTGGCCACAAAACACCAAATAAACACAACACTTTCGCACTGGAAAACCGCAATTGTTTGTGTCAAATTGACGGCGTAAAAACTCGATTTACTTAAGTTGATTGCGCGCAACCTGTTGGTAATGCTTAAAAGGTGCGAAATTCACCTGGTAAACCAATATTCGCGATAAAAGGTAAAATTAATTCCCATAATGAGTGGGAAAGAGAAAAAGGTGGGAATGAGACAGAAGAAACGGAAAGACATCCGAAATCGACATAATATGGTACGGAGCCGCCATATTGATATTTTTTAGAATAATCAAAAGTAATTTTTTGACAACTGACACTGTAAAAAGGAGGTGCTCTCTAAAGAAACTCTCATTCAGTTGACAGCGATCTTAAATGCACTTTGCATAAAAATAACAGTGATTTAAACATTTAACAAGGCTGCAAAGAGGAAGTTCGTCTCATTGGAAATTCATTTTAACATAGATCAACGTACACGTAAGGTACACTGTTTTCATACTAAAAAAGTAAGGGTGTTCCAGGAAATTTTCGGTGGTGTGGAAAATTTAGTTGGTGTTATATAAAATTTCAGATAAGTATTCGAAGTCTTTTCTGGAATAATTTTATTTTGTTGGTAGCAGAAAATTTTAGATATAAGTTTTTCCATATAGTGGCTAAATCCATGCTAGCCTAGCATTTTTAACGCTTCATGTGCAAAAACAAATTAGTTTTTACTAGTATTAAGACTGATGGTCAAATTAATTAATAATTATTAGAAGTAATAGATCGTTCATTTAAGCTGAAAGTAAAATTCAATTTACGTTTGAGGTATAACATTTAGTACGTGTCACACTACGACAGCTGAAGCATACGTACCAGAAGGCAAATAAATAAAATAAAATAAGCATATTGTGAAATAGCCAGAAATAGAAACGCCTTAAGGGCATCTTTAGTATTAAGTGTACTGAAGAATTTGCTCAATAATGTAACAGTAAACACAAGCACACATGTCTTGCAATTTTAATACACTGCTACACTAACCCACCTAAAATGCAGTAATAGCTGATGTGTTCACTCACAGCTCCATTACAAATGAATACCTATAACTAGGACAATATTTACAAAATATGTTATATTTAAATAGGATGTACACACATAGAAACGCCTTAAGGGCATCTTTAGTATTAAGTGTACTGAAGAATTTGCTCAATAATGTAACAGTAAACACAAGCACACATGTCTTGCAATTTTAATACACTGCTACACTAACCCACCTAAAATGCAGTAATAGCTGATGTGTTCACTCACAGCTCCATTACAAATGAATACCTATAACTAGGACAATATTTACAAAATATGTTATATTTAAATAGGATGTACACACATAGTGTGTAGACATGTGTACTATGTAGACACATGAACATACATTAAACGTATTCAACAAACTTTTAACAGTAAGAATTTCGCAAGCTTAAAATTCTAATACCTTCACACATTCTGACAGAAATTGATAAAGCTAGACGAATTTCAACACTGCTTAGAAAATGGAATAAATATCCCTAGGAACTTTGAGGTTAGTGAAATTCTTAAATTACGTGATAAGAAATTTGTCTAAATGTGAATTTATAATGAACAAGAACCGAAAATGGATATAGCATTTTTTAGTTACTATACGTTTACAGTGATCCAATACTTTGATTTTCCTCAATTGAGTCTGCTTGAACACTGTCACTCAGTAAACATTCTGGTGTTTCGGATCCACTGAATACAAAACAATACTTACGCTATAATAACCTAAATCTACCCAAGCAAATATCGAGTCAAAAGAGCAAAGATCAACAGACCTTGTGCAAGAATTTGAGCAATAATCACCTGATTTTTATATTTCTCGTATTTTATTGAATTAATAAAGTGCTATAAAAAAGGATATTTCTGCAAACTACTTCACTAAAAGCTCGATGACAGACGTTTATACAACTATTTGTTCTGCTTTCTGCATAAATCATCCTGCACAGTAAGTATGTATTCCAAGTATCGTTGCGATACCTGCCAGGACGGTAAAAACAACATAAAAAAGAAAAGGACCAATAAACTCCTCTTTAAACGATGTCATAACTACATTGCCTTCGAATAATTCCTCCGCAATTTGGTTGAATGAAATAGAAGCATGGTCGGTTGGAGCAAATACAAGCTAAAGTTACTACTTCCGGGTCGTAGCGACGTTTTAATCAGTATTTTCCGACTTTTCTGTATAAACTCTAGTTCAGGTGAGTTACAATAACGAATTAGAATTTCTTTAAAAACAGTTGGATTTCTATTTATACTTATATTTTATTATATTCAGTTCAGACCACCTTACTAAAATTATACTGATATATGTATGAGCACAGTGTCAGAGGAGTTGCTTACTATCTAGTTTTTCTATCAGATTTATTGGATCTGTATTAGTACAGCGAGCTGCTCATAAGCAAACGAAAGGTATGAACGTTCCTGTCTTCATTGTCGGGAAAGCTTATTTTGCACTTTTCAAGTGCAATCTTAAACGTTTGTTTTTTCCGTTTCGCTTGCGAAAAATATTTTGTTCGCGATATCATGTGAAGAAATTGCTGACGCAATTTTTTAGCTTAGGACAATTTTCAGGGACTGAAAGTATGTATGCGTGTACGTGTATACTAGATGTACATATATTGTATTGCATTTTTTCTATGTCGGGGCTATTCACATGGTTTGTTAAGCCTTTGTGTATATTATCTTAACTTTGTGTGTATTCAATTAGAGTAAACTGAATTGTCACGCTCTATAAACTTTCGATGGTTTCGGACTTCATGAAGACTTGTTGGAACCTTTACAAGCTAACCAATGACTCTTGATCGCTTTACACCAAAGATTAATTCCCGAGTCATTTAGGTGCTCCTACTTTACATTAAATTCTTCGATGACGCACTTATCTACCTTAATTAAAGTTCATCCTATTAAAGCTATTTAATTTGTAAAATGGTAAAATCCAGAGGCAATCTTTTGTATTCTAGTACAAATTTACATCTGGAAGTGAACTGAGATTAAGATTCTTAATTGATTTTAATGTTCACTTCATGCTGTTATCTATATTATCACAACCATCAATGAATATACCCATTACAGAAGACCTGTAAACTTAATTACTTTCGCCTATTCTCATGCCTACGGTAGAACCATCCGTTGGCCATCCAAAGCTATAAATGCTGTCACTCTTTTCCAGGCTTTAATAATAATTAAATTTTCTAGTCTTAATGGATGAGTTATTATTTAATCCGTTTCCAGTGTCGCGTGAAATGAAGTACGATATAATTTTGACGGGCAATGAAAGTGATACATTCTCTTTTTTCCCAATTTTAAATTCAATTTATTTGGTTATAATTTGTGCAAATAAGAAATTTCTTTATGTACATATGTACATATCTATGAAGTTAAGAAAACAATAATTTCGATTGTCGCAAAACAATGAATTGTAAGTACATATAAGAAAATTAAAATAACAACGTATTCAATTACACAATGAAGAAATCAAGTTAAAATTAGATAGACTAGGAGAAAAAATTAAAGAATTAAACTAGTCCAATATATTGGTCAGTAGTTTGTATAATGTGGTTTCAGCAATACCCTGAACGCTCTCAACGATCCCGCACGCCTATAGCAACAGGAAGTGGATGCCACAGAATGAGAGTATGAACAAAAAATAAACGCTTGGATTATAAACAAGAATATCTAGGCACTAGAAAATTATTCGTGCACGCAGACTGTAGAGAAATCGAATTAAATAAAAATATATATTGAAGCGAATTTTCATATACGAGGAAAATGAACAACCAAGGGATTGACGAACTGCGATACATGATCAAACCGGCGAAATTTATATACATATCGTACTATAGTTAGAGTTAAAGCAGACATTATGCTTATTGTGCGAGACAGAGTCAAGGTTGCCACATATTATATCTCCCTGCGTGATGATAGACAGTATCATAGTATCTATCATTAGCTAGAGTGAATCGACCGCTAAGTCGTGTATACGATGTGCTACACCAAAGTTTGAGAAGACTTCCATATACCCATGTTAAATTTTTATTTATAATAATACCCAAAAATTTTACATTTTCTAGCAACGGTATAGGCGTCAAGCCGCCAACATGTAATGGAGAAAATGTGCTAGTATTAATGGACTTTCTGAATAGTACTTGCCAGGGTTTAGCTTTAAATTATTTTCCAGTGGCCAATTAAAAATATCACTCAAGTCCTGATTCGTCTGTCCGATCCAGTCCTCAGTTAGCTCAGTTAGCCCATAGTGGAAACTCAGGTATATCTGAACATCATTTACCTACCTTGTTGACAAATTTGAGTATGTCAGAAGGATCGTTTATATAAACAGTAAACAAGAGCAGTTAATTTGAGAAGAGCCGTAGTGCAACTATGATTAGACCTGAATCCATCTTGCCAAGGGGACAAAAACTCATTGACATCGCTTTATTCAATGATACTTATTGAGACGACTTCTTCTAGAGCTTTACTGAGACAGCAAAAACGCTTATGGGTCGATAGTCAGAACAATAGGCGGGATACCCCAAGGGCGTTTTCCACAAAGAATGAAATTCAGAGGTCATTAAATAACTGTTAAAATTATGTGTCAAGAATGGAAGAATACATGGAAGCAGAAGCTCAATAAATTTTAAAGGAATATTTTCAGTTCCAACCGCATCGGATTTAATAGATTTTATGGCAGCAAAGACTTCGACTTTAGTGGCACTACGAAATGAGGAATGATTCCACACTCCTAATCTTGGCTCGATAACAGAAACTGAAATAGAAGAAATGTGGAAATCCAAGAAAAACTGGTTAAGAATATTAGATCTATATCGGGATCAGAAACAACTTTCTTATTCACTCCAATTGCTTGCAAGTTTTCCATAATGTTTGGAAGCTCTGAGCTTAATTTGTTGTCATAATAATACTACTTTGCCGTACAGCAGACGTTACTCAGTTCCTAACCACCTGAAAAATTACCCAATTGGAAGAATGTAAATAAGTCTTGTCGCGATCCTTGATTAGTTTTTATATGTGTGGAGAAAATATTTCTTCTAAAATTCTATGCGAATTTTTATTGGATAAAGATAAATAGCATAACATTAATACAATTTACATTAGAACTTCAAAATGACAGTAGAATAAACTTCTTAGATTTAACAATAGAAAAACACAATAATAAACACAAATTTAAAATATATAGACATATACTGATATGGACATACACAAAACCTCTTTTACATATCCCATATATAAACAGTCTTCCTTCGAGAACATGATTCTCAGGGCTATATATACCACCATGGATATGGACGACATGAGAGAGGAAATAAAAACTACAAAAACGATAGCACATAATAATGGGTTTGAATATAGCTTGGTTGATTATTAAATGTTAACTCGAAAGCTAAGAGAAAAAGCTTCTTTTAAAGCAACTAGTCTTCAAAAAATAGGGGTTGATGGTTGTATCTGGCCTAGCCTTCCATATGTGAAAAAAAAAACGGTAAGCTTGGAAAACAAGTTAAAAAAGCATAATATTAGAATTGGCTTTAAAAGAACACAAAATTTGGGTAATATTCTTCCCCATATAAAAGATAAGAGGTTACAGTTACAAAAGAATGGGGTTTATAGTTTGAAATGATCAACATATCAAGGAGTATACATTAGTCAAAAGGGGCGTTCATTCAAGGAAAGAATAGATGAACATACCAGCTCCTACAGAAATAAAACTAACAAATCCACTTATGCGACTCATTTATTAGACAACAATCATGTGCCTCATGTAGACGCAAAGATTTTACATGTGTGTAATAAAGAAAAGATATTAAATCTATTGATAACATTAGAGATGTTTCGAGCACTGCTAGACAAAGACCACCCCTGCTTTAACGACCAAACAAAGCTCTGTTACTCACTACTCTGCAAGCCACTGTAAGAGATCAGTTTGGGAGCAATACAATTTTAGTGTACTGATGATAGCCGATGTGTTGACACCGGTCTGTACTCAATTAAGACGTAAGTGTGATTGATAATCTCGTTCAATGTCAATATGTCGCATCACACAATCTCTGCCGAAACCATCCAAGGAATTTAATTGAAGCAAGCATTCTGCACTTACGACTTATATTAAATGAAATAGAAAAAATCGGATTCCTGCGTTTCTGGTAACACTCTAGTAGTATGTATTGCGATCGTAAAGATCTTTCTTGGAAAAACTAGACATTCATTAATGAAATGACGAAAAAGGGTTTTTACTAACTTCAACCGTATTTGGGATGGTAGCATAATTGTTGAAAACTATAGCCTGATTAGTACGGAGTATATTCTAGTCGACTTCATTTAGTATAGGAACACACCTCATACCAAAAATTTAAGACCACTTCAAGGGGTCGTACAGAATGTAATACATTGTCACCAACTTTAACCTGATAGATAACATCAAAATACATAAAGCCACGAGAATATGCCAAACATCGAGACTGCGGGACATCGTCGTTAAATCACAATTCATTCATTCTAAGTAGTTTTCTATTTATTGAGCAGATGTATTGAAGTAAAATCATTTACAAAAAATTCAGTCGACCATAACAGACGCCACTCATCAAATGATGAATTCACATCCTGATAAGTGAAAAATAACCTCGATAAGTAAAAATAGAACCTCGTTGCTTTCTTAATCCTAATGGTAAGCACCTTTGAAGATCAGGGTTACATTTCACCTATTGATATCTATTTGCCAAATACCTTTCGAGATGCATGAGGGAAAAAGCCGAAAATGCAGCACATAGGATAATAAAATTTTTTGTTAAACTTTCACCACTATTATGTCTACCACAGATATTCATGACAGATAATTGAGGCGGTAAGAAAGTTTCTTACAGAGCATCGCAGCGTAAACAATCGATTACGAATCGACAAACGGGTTATTAAATGTTATAGTAAGTTTTCTTTCCATAATATTTATTTGAGCTTCTTTATTTCATGAAATTATGGCGACCTCTAAATAATTCTTTATATTCGCTTCATTTTCGTCCAAAAGTCAGAGAAATTTAAACGTGAGTTATATACACATGATAATGTTTTCTTAATTATTGTGGGTTTGGTGAATTTATGGTCCTTGAGAACCACTTGTTCGAAAGAAAATATACAATGTGTGTATTTGGAGTATATGGCAAAAAGTAGTAAGCTTTCGTATGATTTATAATTTAATCATTATATTAATTTATGAATGTGGATTTTTTTTTTAATTATGAACGAATTTAATTGAGTTTTGCAATGACAACTAGTTGTTTACATAATACAAAATAGTTAAATAAAACTGAGATATGTGTTAGTAAACAGAGATGTAACGACACAAACCATTGGGCGATATCAGCAAGTAAAGAAATATAAATGTAAATTTAAACTCTTCTTCATTTTGCTTAATTGTCCCAAATTGTCATATCAACAAAAAATGATTTTCTTTTTATAAGAACATCTGTTTAATTTCCATTGAAGTAAAAATTGCTATCATCCGTATTGAGAAAACAAGATAATTCAAAAAGCTTGCAGCGCAAAGGGAAACAAAGCTTAAAAAATACACATCTGATGTCCTCCATTATACGCGTCCACGGAGAACAACATCCCAAACATTTCAATGGCTGAAAAATAGAATATAATGTAGTTAAAGTAAGTACTTGTAGTAGTTATGTAGGTACTTAATATTTAACATGTTCAGTTTGTTTAGCACTATGTTAGACTTGGAAACATTAACAGAAAACAGGATAGTTTCTTAGTATTTACATATTTATTATATTACAGGTTGTAGCTAAAATGTCACAAAACGAACGCAGAACATTGAAACACATCATAGCAAATATTGTAATTTTATTCCGAAAATACTTAACATAATTAGTATTAATATTAATTGTACTACTTCACAATCATTTTGACACTAGTCATTTTTGTCCTTAATTCCTTCTTTCTTCGTTTAATCATTCTCAGCTAAATATATAATTTTATATCAAAAAAAGAAAGATGAAAGAGAAATGGGAGATTTCCTTTCAGAAAACATCGAAAATTTTAAACTTAACCCTTAATTATTGACCCCAATTTATTTCTAGAAATTTAAATAAACAACAATATATCCAAAAACACAAGAAATGCAGTCCGATAACGAAATCTTATTGCCTTAACAAAACTGAAAAACAAATAACTGCTCTCTAATAAAATAACAGCTACTTTATATTAAATACTGAAGAACGTCTTGCCAGGCTTAACCACTTCATGCACACATAAGTTTTGAATTTGTGGTAAAAATGATCACATTATTTTTTGGTAAAAATGTAGTCCTTATGCATAATAAAATAGAAAAAACATTTTGTCAGTGGATTAGCTAGTGTAATTTAGTTGCAGGAAGGAGGGGGCAATTAAATTCATTTTTTTTAAATAGGTAGTGTAAGTGCTCGAGGTCAATTAATAA
Source organism: Dioctria linearis (assembly GCA_963930735.1). Classification (NCBI taxonomy): domain Eukaryota; kingdom Metazoa; phylum Arthropoda; class Insecta; order Diptera; family Asilidae; genus Dioctria; species Dioctria linearis. Next base: position 75,645,122 of record OZ005740.1, on the reverse strand, counting down.
TCCCGGGCGGCAGCATTGCAGGAAAACTTAAGACGAAGCCGACAAATAAATGGAAGGTGTTTGGGCTCCTTAATTATCGCCGCCGTACAAACCTCATCTGGCGACGGTATTATATGAGGGTAAGATATAGTCAAGGTTTATGACCTTCTCAACCGTACGGACAATACACCGAGATTCAGGGACGCATGTCATTAGTTGCAAATGTTGCTTTATCGCAGGTTACTAAGTGCCAGTAAAGGAAGAAATTTTTATAGAGGGGAAAAAGAATAATAAAGTCTTTCATCTTCAAAATCCCAGAAAATATTCTAGGTAGGAATAGCTCAGGACTACTATACGATATATGGCAACAATTGTCGATACGAGAAGATGAGTTTTAGTTCGATTCTGAACTGGAGATTAGGCGGTAGATTGTCGTCGGGCGTGCGGTTGAGTTGAGTTCGTTACAGTTTAAGTTGAGTTCGTTACAGTTTATCAAGTGTGGGGTCAAACCTCCACAAAAAAAAATACAATTCAAGTTCTGAAATTATTAAAAAAAAAATAAGTGCAAAATGAAAAGAAATGAAAAGAATCGGGTGGTAGTGAAAGTGATATAGTTTCCCTAAGAAATGAGATCGCTAAATTACCGAAAGAAAATGTACTTTCAGTGAAGCAGTTAGCATCTTCAGCAAGTGGTGAAGATGAAAATATTTCACAGATAACGGAAGAGGTCGAAAAATCTAGTAATGTAGCAATTAAATTCAGTATCAGTGACGTTAAGGAAATGATCGAACCATTTAATCCATCTTGTGCTATGTACACTGTATCCGAATGAATTTCTAATATAGATGCCCTGAAAAATATATATATATGTGGGATGAAAAGTTAACGCTTTTTACGCCATCTTGCGGTTACAAGACGCTGCACAGTTTTGGCACCAGAGTAAGCAAACCGAAATTAAAAATTGGAGTCAATTTAAAGTTGAAATAGAGAAAAATTTCCCATGTGAGAAAGATGACTCGGAAATATTATTAAAAATTATGAGTTAAAAACGGAAAAGAGAGGAATGTGTCGAAAATTATTTTTATTCAGTGGCTGCGTTGGCAAAACGAATAAAATTATCAGAATATTCGACAATAAACTACATAATCTCTGGTCTAGGTGACAAGAATTTGATAAATGTACTTACGGCAGGAAATTGTACTACCGTGTATTGGTACATATAAAACGCTATGAGGACATCTAGGGACAGCCACTAAGGCGAGAAGTAATATCAAGGAATGGACAATCGTCGTCAAAATCCTATGGAAGAGAAGATACGCAAGCTTTGTCAAGACTCAGACAGGACAAAAAAGATGAAAATAGAAGAAAATTCTGTCGGCAAGACGTTGAGAACGCAGGAGAAGGTATGAATGTAAGCAACAAGATTAAGGTAAGATGAAATGTGCGGTGCTTTAAATGTGATCCTATTGGTAATATTGCTAAAGAATGTAGTTTTGAACAAAAAAGAGATTGTGTTATGTGTGTAAACAAAGTGGCCACTTCGGAAAAGACTGCCCACAATCATAGTGGTTGAATAAAATGTGGGAAAAATAGGAAATTGGGCAAACGACAGCGAAAAAGAATACTATCCTACGGTAGAAGTAAGTTGAGTTAAAATTTGTGCATTTTTGGATTTAGGTAGTGACGTTAAAACAAAAACGATTCATACGGTGTTAAATAATTCATGGAATGTAGAAAAGTGTGACACTATTTTATATGGTTTTGGTGGAGGAAAATGTAAGGTTCTGGGGTAAATAGCTAAGAATGTCAAAGTAGGGGATGTCCAAGAGAACATTGCACTGCTAGTTGTTCCAGAAGAGATCCAATCTACGCCGATATCGCTCTGGAATGAAGATAATCAAAAAACCAGGAACTTTTGAAGTCCTTCGTGAACAACCAATTATTTCTGAAAACAATTCCCAGAAAGATAAAAATCATGTATTGTGCCAAGTTCGAAAAATTAATGCAAGCCGTTTAAAGGTTCACAGTAAAATTAGTGCAAGTGATAAAGAAAAATTATTAAATGTCCTTAATGAATTTAGTGACTGTTTCTCTAACAATATAATGGACATGGTATAGTGTCAAGATGCCAATATTATAAAAATTACTTTAAAAGAAATTGCTAACTAGCTCGAGTGCCCTGTAGCCGGTCCGGGTGAATCAGTAACTCTGCCCCTTTGCAGCACACTCGAACTAGCCGCGTACCAGAAGGTAGCAGTATATTAGTAACCACACACAGGCAAAGTAGAACACAGGGCTTTCGCGCTCTCCCCATTCATATATCATTCATTCTGCATTCTGCTTAAAGTTTTCCTCACTAGAGCTATTGTTAGTATTGCCAAACTACTTTTATTTGGATTTAATTCCTACTTTTTCATGCTTCAACACTACACATTCGGCCATCCCACGTATCGACGACCTCGATGGTAGTTCTACCTAAGCAATCCATTCCTATTTGCATGCCATTCAGTAAACCTATTCCATTCAGTCATCCATTCAAAACTCGTTCCATTTATCTCAGGTGTGCATCACGAGAAGCTCCTGGATCTCAACCAGCAGGTTCCGGATACACCCAAAATCAAGTTATCTTACACAGGTATTCATCACAAGAAACTCCTGGATCTTAACCAGCAGGGCCTGGTTACAACCTAAATCAATTTATCTTTCACAGGCGTACATCACAAGAAACTCCTGGATCTTAACCAGCAGTTTCCGGATACACCTTAAATGTTGGTACCCATTCCATTAACTCACAACTTCTTAGTATCAGTTTCAGTAAGATTTGGTATACACTATTGGATCATAACTAATAGCGGGTCTGTTGTAAGCCTTCAGGATGGGTAGCAGACAAGGCTCGTACTGAACTCTGAATTTTTGAACGTAATTAAACATATTCTACTAAGCTACAAAGAATAAATAAATAATCGATAATTTTAAGAATATTTATTGATTTTAATGTTCAGTATCATTTTCTTTGTACTCTTCAGTTTCTTCTTCGTCGGAGCTTATTTCATTAAGAGCGATGTCATCGAATTCGCACCAGGGTTTTACCTTATCTGCGGCATAAATGGATTGGAAAGATTTGCTGGTGACGCTCGTCCTGTCCGTATCAATAATCTTATATCTGTCGTTAGGAAATACCTCTGCAATTTGGTAAGGACCTTTATAACGTGGAAACAACTTTCGAGATTGTCCCGTGGCTGTGTATTCAGCTAAAAGCAGAACAATATCTCCTTCCCTATATTTTTGGGGTTTTCGATGTCGTTCGTTGTGCTTGTCCGCGTTTTTAGATTGAAGTTATGTCATTCGCTCAGACGCCTTCCTTCTTATTTCTTCAATTGGTCTACTATCGTATCTTCATCCAGCTCTTCTTGGAGATTATATTATGTTCCCGATTATATTTCTGGGCTTATATGCAAAAAGAAGTACTTGTGGACTTCTACCCGTAACACGATGCTGCAGGTTGTTCATTCCCCATTGGATGGCAGTCATGGTGGATAATGCTGAGTTTATCGTGCGCAAGCACCGCTCTATCTGTCCATTGGCTCTCGTAGTTCGAAGTGCTACTGCGATGTGGACCATACTGTTTTCCGTACAGAAAGTTTTGAACTGTTTCGAAGTAAAAAGTAATTCGTGTTGGCATTCTAAAAATTTGCGATATATCCGCCATACCTTTGATTACACTTTTGGCACTGATGTTTCTAGTTAGTCGTACAATAATATACTTCGTAAAGACGTACTATACTGTACTGTACTGTACTGTTTTCCGTACAGAAAGTTTTGAACTGTTTCGAAGTAAACGCAGATCCCCGATCACTAATAATTCGTGTTGGCAATCCAAAAATCTACGATATATCCGCCATACCTTTGATTACGCTTTTGGCACTGATGTTTCTAGTTGGTCGTACAACGATATACTTCGTAAGGGCGTCGACTACACCAATTAAATAATAATTTTGTTGCTTGCTGCGGGGAAACGGCCCAACGTGGTCCACGTGTACCGTGTGGAAAGGAGCTTCAGGTATATAATTGTTCGCTCCGATCCTCCATGTCCGAAATCGTCAAGAGCTGCTTTTATAACGCGCCCACGTAATCCTCTGGGGACATAGCATCTCGATCAGTCTTCAGTTCGTCGACAGATACGCCCACCTTTGAGCATGAATTGGTCCCTTTGTCTGTAGTTGGAATGATATTTCCTTCGAGAATATTCCGAATTTCGAAAAGTTCAGGGTCCTTTGTTTGGAGAGTCGAGTTCCAATCATCCTCGTGCATTCCTATGGCCATCATTCCTTGGCCTACTACTTCACACTTCTTTGGTTCCTCGGTTGGTTGACGACTAAGGGCGTCAGCGTGTGCCATTTGACGTCCGGCTTTATAGACAAGGTCAAAATTATACTCCTGGATCTTCAGTCACTACCTGGATAGTTTTGGTATAAGATCTCTTTTGGTATGCCTGAGTTTCAGAGAATTATAATCCGTCAAAATAGTAAACTTCTTATTAATTAAATAGTATTTAAACCACTCGAGTCCTTCCACAACTGCCAGAGCTTCTAACTCATAGCTATGCCATTTTGAATCTTGTTCAGAACAAGCGCAACTGAAATATGCTACTGGGATCTTACTGTTGTTCGTTCCAACTTGTAACAATACGGCTGCTAATCCAATAGTACAAACGTCTGTGTGCAGCTCATGATTGGCTGTAGGAGCATACAAAATGAGCACTGGTTCTGAGCACAGAATGTCCTTAAGTTTGCCGAAAGCATTCTTTTGGTTGTCCGTCCATTCAAATCTCGAATCTTTCCGTAACAATCTGTTTAATGATGTCGCTATTCGGGCATACTCCGGAACAAATCGCCGGAAAGAGCCAGAAAGACCTAAAAACTGTCTAACCTCCTTAAGCGTATTTGGTGTCGGAAAGTCTCTAACAGCTTTTAATTTATCATGTCCGGGACTAATGCCGTCTTTTGAAAAATGTACATTTTTTTTAATTTACTGTGAAGCCTGCCGAAAGTAATTGTTGCAAAAGATTTTCTGTTCGTTGGAAATGTGATTCGAAGTCTACAGATGATAGTATTATGTCCTCAATATAAATATTGGCATCCTTTGTCTTCATAGTTGACATCAAACGCATGAATACCGCTGGCGCTATTCTTAGTCCAAAAGGGACTCATTTGAATTGGTACTGGCCGTCAGGTGTAATGAAAGAGGTAATGTGTCGTCAAGCCTCGGCAATGGATACTTGATGGTATCCATTCATAAGATCCATTGTGGTAAAAACTGTTTTCCCGTTTAAACTGTTCAGCTGCTCCTCCATCCTTCTTCTTTACAAGAACTACCGGACTCGAATACTCTGAAGCGGAGGGCTCGATGAAATTATTTTCCTGCAAATTATTAATAATACTTTGAAGTTCCCTTCGCTGACCATAAGGGATGCGGTATGGTTTGTAGCGAACAATTTCTAATGATTTTAATTTAATTTCCATTGTACATAAATTTGTGGATCCTAACTCATTACTGTTTAATGCTATTGCCCCACGATATTGATTTAACAGATCTATAAGCCTTTGTTCCTGTTCTTTTGATAAATTTTGTGCAACGTTAAGGTCAGCATATTTTAACTCCTGTCGATGAGCTGTCACTATTTTCATTTCATTCTTTTTATTTTTAATGATGGACAGTGCGCCTCTGTAGCCATCGGCACTGCACGACGAACTTCCAGAGCTCCGTTTGTCGTACACATTACCACCCAAAAGTTTTGCCCCACTATCGTGGGTGTACCCTGTGAAGAGTCTGGCACAACTATGACCTTAACTGGCTGCTCCACTTCACCAACCATAAGAAGTTTCTGGAATTGCGCAATCGCCCTGCATCTTCCACCAGCAAAACCTAATAGTGAAATGTTGGATTCTTCGAAGAAGCCTCTAAAGCGATGTGCATCTTGCAATCGATAGTGGTAAAAGAGCTGCCTAAATCCAGAAAAGCAAGCAATGGAATGCCGACCAATTTAACAATTTGGTGATATTCGTTCGCCATTTGCATCACATTAATTCTACCAGAATTTTTTTTTTCTTCTATGTTCCGACTAGAACCTGGTTTATTGTGGGCTGTTGCTAACTGACTCTGGGGACATTGATTCACTTTGTGTCCATCCTTATGGCATTTAAAGCATATCAGGGGTAATATTCGTTTTGTCGTCGCTTCAACTTTATCAGGTTGATGATGAAAATTGTTCCGGTAATTTTGGCTTGGATAACCTCTATTTGATTCGACGAACCTCATTCTTTTGTTTTGTGGCCGCTCGAAATTTTCCTCATCGTAGATATCTTTTTTTCGAAATATTTGCCTTAAAATTGTCCTAAAACGCCGCTGTGTCCATATAACTTCGTAATTTTTATGCGTTTCAAGAGATCTGGTAATTTTTCACACCTTGTAGCCACTAATATATTTACAAGCTTTCGATCAACTAAACCCGATATTATGAAGTTAATCGTGCTTGCTTCGCTCAAATTACCCCTTCTGGCAATTGCTACCATATCGTAAAAATATTTTTTTATCTCTTCTCCCTTTCCCCTGCGACGAGACATTAATTCAGCATGCACACTGAATTCATCTACTGCGGGAGGAAAGGCCACTAGAATTTTATTCTTGAACTCTTCCCACGTTCCAAATGTCTGACCTTCACGCCATAATCTGGCAGCGCCTTGCAATCGTGACACCGCATACAGGATTAATGCTTTGTAATCCCACACATATACATCCCTCAAGTCCTCGACTACTTTAATCCACTGCAACACCGAGAATTTCCCCTGTCCCATTCCACCAGAAAAATCCGGTATGATGCTGCAAGCTTCATGAAAACTCATACGAGGTGGCCACGCATGCGATTGTGTTGAGTCATGTGCTCTCTCTACCAGCGCAACTGAGGTGGACGTAGTGATACGCAGCAACTCGTGCTCGCGACGTAAAACTTCGTTTTGTCTTTTTAGGAGATCGATCTCTCTTAGTAAGATACTATTTTGACCTTCCGGCATGGAAGAGGCAACAGGCGCCATAATTTCGTTTCTCAACTGCTTGCGTATTGTCAATTCCGACAACTTTTTGCCTTAGATTTCGTCGTTTCATGTTAATAGCTATGACTTACAACCAAAGCAAATGCAAAAAATGAAATAAATTGTCTGCCCACCTTTTTCCTTCTTCCTTTGGAAAATTATCCTTTTACCTGCGTTCCAGTTTTTCGGATCACTTTTATTTTTTTTCTCACATTGCACCAGCAAAATTACACAGTAAAAATAAATGTATGTATCACTCAATTTGCGTCACAATGCACCAATCACTAAAGTATGTTCCTAGTTTATTTTCTTAATTTCTTCGCGGCGATTTTCTTCACTTTCGCATTTAAAAATGTTTTCGCCTCGAAATTTGTCGCGTGAAGATGGAATTATCCCACTTCTGACAATATAGTGTCAAGATGCCAATATTATAAAAATTACTTTTAAAAGAAAATGCTAACTAGCTCCAGTGCCCTGTTGCCGGTCTGGGTGAATCAGTAACTATGCCCTTTTTGAGCACACTCGAACCAGCCGCGAACCAGAAAGTAGCAGTATATTAGTAACCACACAAAGGAGAACACATGGCTTTCGCGCTCTCCCCATTCATATATCATTCATTCTGCATTCTGCCGAAGGTTTTCCTCACTAGAGCTATTGTTAGTATTGCCAAACTACTTTTATTTGCATTTAATTTCTACTTTTTCATGCTTCAACACTACAATAGGTAAAACAAACTTGGTGAAAATGAACATACAACTGAAAGAAGAAAAAGTGATTCGATATAAGCCATACAAAGTTCCATATGGACTAAAATCAAAATTAAGCAAGGCTATAAGTGATTTGTTGCCGTCAGAAATTATTCGTCAATCATTATCCGAATATGCTAGCCCTGCTATTATGGTTCTGTTACATGCCTAAAACAAATACCTAATATTAAGTGGATGGAATTAAGGAAAAGAAAAGAAAAGAAACATTAAAATATTTCCAGCATAAATTTTTCACATAAGCTAACCATGCTTAAGACATGGTTAGCTTATCAATTCAATCAGTGAAGAAATTGCGTCAGCAATTTTCTTCACATTCCATAAATTAAAATAAAATTACTCCCATGGCAAATGTTGCCTTCAGCAAAATTTGCCAGTAGAAATATTTAATTTGAGGAAATATTTAATTTGAGAAATAAAAATAAAAGACAAATCGTACCTTCAGTACGATTTGTCGTGAAAATTGGAATATGTATGTACGAACGTACATACATATCACAAAAAAGCTTTCGCGATAAGAAGAGTGCGACGCGAAAATACATTGTATGTATACGCGTGCGGCAATTCTAATCATCGTGACGGTGGCTGATGTTTATCAAAGCATCAAATTTCAAGCCTCCGTCCAACGAAAAAATATTCTGGACTTGTTTAATCAAGTCCAGAATAAATGAAAATTTTCTCAGGGTGAAAATGCAACTATGCATTTTCTACCCTGAACGAGGGCTCTTGATCGCGACGAAAGTGATCAAGAGCCGAGTTGGTTTTAAAATCTCTTGGCGGTAGGATTTGATAGAAAAAGAGTTGTTTTCCACGCGGCGGTTAAGCATTAAAATTTGAAAAAGAGTTTGGATTTTAAAAATTGGCTCGGCGCGGTCGTGGTGAGGTAAAATATTAAAAAAAAGAAATAAATAATAAAGAAAAAGATATATTTTCAATTGAGAAAAGTTATAGAAATAAATAATAAAGAAAAAGATATAATTTCACTTGAGAAAAGTTGTAAAAACCGAGATGAGAAGGAAAATTGTTTTGTGATTGTAAAAATAGTGAAAAGATTGTGACAAAAAAAAATAAGAAATAAAAAGTGTTGTGTTTAATTTTTCAAACAGAAAAGCAAGGTTGTTTTGATTCCCGCAACTCAAGGTAGTAAAGGAGCACTGGATACGGCTCCCGCTTGCCCCCACGAGCAGGTACTTAGCAAGTTGATACAAAAATATAACAAAATTGGCGCAGCCGGTAGGATAGAGGAAGCCTACTTTAAACAACAAAAGTATAAGCGCTCGAAAACCCTCTATCCTACGAATCAAAAGGAGTTGAGGACGAAATCGAATTCTGGGCAAGACACCCTACCCTTCGCCTGAATTTGAGTCTGGCTTCAGGAGTATTTCGATCTAGTCGGCTCACAACGCTCGGGGTCGGACAGCTTTAACTGCCTCTGTTTGAAAAACACGCAGCCACCCCCTCATCAAAGCACAAAGTGCCAACGTGGGACAATAGCGGGCTTTATCCCAGCCCAGGAACATAAGACGTCCATAGCCGAAAAACTCAAAGCGAAACTTGAAGGAAGAATCCTCAACCGACAATCTGCGATCCGGAGCTGAAAGGGACTCCAAAGTAGGCAACGCGCCCCCTTTCAGCTTTTATCCAGGGGAATTTAAGAAGGCCACGGCCCCCCCCCCCCCGGCAGCAAAGAACTTCAATCACAAAAACCAGCGATCCTGAATTGAGAGGGACCTCGAAGAAGGCAATAAGCCCCCCTCTCAATTTGAACCAAGGGAGCAGAAGCCTCCCTAGCTGCAAATTCTACATACGGTGGTCCATGAGCGAGGAAAGCTCCCACCAGGAGACGCCGCCGGAAATTTCACCAATTCCACCAACTCCACAACAATCTTCCTCACCGGGCGACGCACAGGAAGATCCGTCCCGGTACGAAGGAGGCAACGAGGGAGCAACATCTGCAACAGAGGGTGCCAATCAAACACCCCCAACAAATTCAACAGCACCAGGAGTAACATTAAGGAGTGGGACAATCCTTACAGGTCCCCCACAAGTAAGACCTTCTATTTTAAATTTAGAAAATTATTTAAAATATCTAGAGGGGAAAGTGCGAGACTCCTCCGAACTTTCTGTTATACAGTGCGATTCTATCGATAAACAGCTCAAAAAGACCCGTGAACGGCGTCTTGAGCAAATCGCGCAATTCAAAAAAAGTACGGAAAAATTTAAAGAAAGCTTAAAGCAGTTTGGGGAACTCTCGCACTCTCTCGAAACAGAAATTACAAATAATAGTGTAGAATTAAGAGAAGGTGCCATTGAAGACAGTGTCAGTGATTCCACCGTGAGTGAAATCCTATTGAATTGGCTGGGCGACTCCCTTTTGGAAACCAGCATAGAAGAAACTAGCTCCCCAAAAGCGTCAAACTTTAGCTTCAGAATCCCAAATATAAACATGGCAGATTACGCGAAAATCGCCAAGCTAACTGCCCAGCTTGTTCCCCTATTCTGTGGAGAGCAGCACCCAAAATTGAGCCTTGAGCTCCAAACTTTCCTAGGATGCTGCAGGCAGGTAATCCAGTGCATTTCGGTGGAGGAACTATCAGCATTTTTGCAAATCTTCCCCACCAGACTTCGAGGCGAAGCTTACCAGCTTTTTGCCTCAAATATGCCTACTACTTTCAAAGAGGTAGAAGAACGGATAATCGTACCTACCTGCCTAGGGAAACTTACCAGGAACTGGTAAATAAATTAATTACTACAAGGCAGTATCCATTAGAAAATCTCACAGCCTTCACGGCACGAGTAAAACAAATGCTGGCACTCTGTAATGAAGCAACAGAGTCCAAATATGGCGCTACAGCAGCCCCCGCTGTGAAAACACAGCTAGAAGACTTCGCTAAAAACGCACTTAAAACTGGTGTTAATAACCCATATATGTGTGAATACCTTCTGACATTAACAGAAGACACAGTGGACGAATTAGTACAAAAGGCGCTTGACATGGAGCGTCTCCACCAAAGTGCTCTATTTCTGCAACCTCCAGGGCACTTTCAATTCAGTACAATGCAGACCCAATACCACAGTCAACAAATGCACCTGTGATAAGTAATCTGCAAGGGATTCTAAATAATTCGCCTGCAAATCACAATATATATAATCCAGGCATCATATCCTACGCACAGGATACCTGGCAAAACAGTGTGCCCACAAATGCAAGCACCAGTACA